>CM041777.1:319432739-319935239 GCA_023374045.1 Limonium bicolor | reverse complement strand
ACATTTTTAGGGTTTAGAAAATGCATTACCTTGCAAGTATGTAGGAGGAGTGTTGGAACAGCACCAAGAACAAGATTTCAGCTCTCCAAAAGAAGCCAAAATCGGCTGGGCAAACAAGGAATAAGAAGCTCAAAGCTTGAAATTTCTTATTTAACAAATGAGGGCTTAAAATGCTAGTTTTTCGAATTTCTTTTTACCTTAGACCAACAAGGTGAAGAAGAGGCTTGTAATGGTGGTCTTCATCTTCAAAAAGAAAGAACACCCATGGAGATGAAAGTGGGTATTTTCGAATTTGGAAAAGAGGGAAATGTTCTCCTTGATGAGAGAAATACAATGGTACCAATTTTGTAATTTTTGGAGAAGCTTTGAGGGTTCAACAAGAAGAGAGAAGTAGGTGGCTGTATGGGGTGTTGCAAATCACCATTGGAGGCTTCAAAGAGGAAGAAGAAAATGAGAGAGAGGTGCAATACGTGGGAAATGAGAGGGAGTAGGAGAGAGAGAGGGTAAAAAGGTGAGTTTTACTTTTTGCCTTTATTTACTTTTTGTCTTTTGTAAATAAGGGAGAATTAAGAGTGTGAGAGAGGGAGTACAAATCGGCCACACTCACTACCCATACTGCTTTTTAAGTTTTTATTTGCAATAGTGGACACACTAGTTTAGTTTATTTACACTCTCACCCCACAACTTCCGTTTTTTACAGTTTTTACAATTTTCTCGTTTAATTGATTTTATTGGTTCTAGACCTTCATTAATGTTTATTAATGACTATTTGGTTGACCAAAATTGTTATGAGTCTATTTGACCCGCTTAAAGTCGCGTTTTCCTGTTTCCTCGAACAACGTGCTTTAAGGTTCTTTTGTGCTTTTAATCCGTTTTAAGGATCCGTTTTCTTCAGGATTTGTTCCCACATGTTTATTTAGGCATAATTAAGCTTCTAAAACCTTCATTAGCCTGATTAATCACTATTTTTAATTACGGGGTATTTCATAGACCTTAATTAATGTTTAATTATATTTATAAAATGGACTATAAATTTTTACAAGCCCATTTAACCTATTTAAATCCACATTTCCCCGGTTTCTCAAAAAACGTGCTTTAAGCTTGCTTTGCGTTTTTAATCCACAATTGGATCTGTTTCCTTCGGGAATTTTTCCCACATATTCTTAGTGATTAAATAAGTCGTAGGCATCCATTTAGAACCTTATTTAAGGTTATATACCTACTATAATTACCTAACACACGTTTTTGCGTTTTGTGACTTTTACGTGTTTTCTTTTTCTTTTGGTTTCTCCTTCTTCACCAAAGTTCTTATGGACTTAATTAGCCTTAAAATATCATAATTTCATAATTAATTAACATATTAAGGTTTAGGGTATTTCAGAGACCTTGTATGACACTTGGGATCTGTTTAAGGAGATGCTACAAAACTGTTCTCATCATGGCTTGGACACCCATTCCCTTTACTTGCCATTTTTAAATGGTTTTAATGAGGCAAACCGACTCCTTCTTTACTCTTCGGCGGGAGGAAGCTTTATGAGAAAGTCTCCTCAAGAGGGGATGAACCTCCTCGAGACAATGACTTGCAATACGAGGCAATGGGCTAGAGGCAAAGGAAGACTTCCAAGGGCAGCAGGCCTCCTTAATGTTGAGCCTACCGACTACTTATCAGCTCAAATCTCATCCCTCGCAAAGCTGGTGGAGAAGCTAGCAACCTCTCCAACTGGATTGTGAAAACAATAGCTTCTTCATCACTGTGAAGGCAAAGGGTACATGGACGAGCAAGAACATGCCAACTTTGTGGGAACCGTCCCAATAACTCCTACAACAATAACTACCCATGGAGCAAGCACTCGAATTTCTCGTGGAGAAATAGTGATCAAGCGCAAGGGGGACAAATAATACTTCCAACACTCCTCAGGATACAAACCCCAAGCAAACTCTAACATGGGCAATAGACCTCAAGGAGCCCCCGGTTTTCATCATCAACAACAACAAGATTCCTCTCCTTCCATTGATCCTAATGCAGAGTTTAAAGAACTAATGAAAGGTTTCATGGTTATGATTCAATCCAAATTACTGATCAAGAAGCTACCAACAGAAGGGTTGAAGCTCGGCAACAAAAACCAACCAACAATTAGAGCAAATTAGCCATCAGCGTACACAAAGGCCATCTGGCACCTTCCCTAGTCAACCAAAGCAAAATCCAAGAGAGCAGGCTAAGGCGGTGACTTTGAGAAGTTGGAAGCATCTTGAATCACCATCTCCACAAGCTAAAAATAAGGACCAAGAATCTCAAGAAGTTCAGAAGAAGATCAAGAGACTTTTGAGGAAGCTCCTCCTCCTCCGAAAAGTACTCCCAAGGAGAAGGAGTCTCCTAAAACTTCTACTCTTTCCACACTCACTAAGATTCTTCCTCCTCTTCCTTTTCCAAATAGGCTCAAAAATAAATAGTTAGATGATCAATTTGGAAAGTTTTTGAGCCACTTTAATAAATTAATCCCATTTTCTGATGCTTGAAGCAGATGTCGATCTATGAAAAGTTTATGAAGGACATCATCTCTAACAAATGATTACTGCAAGAGGTTGAGACTATGTAACTTACACAAGAAGTATTGGCGGTGCTGCTGAAGAGCTTCAAGAACCTCCCTCCAAAACTTGGTGACCCTGGTTTGCCAATCATACCTTGCTCTATTGATTACATTGATTGTGGTAGTGAACTTTGTGACCTATGAGCTAGTATTAATCTCATGCCACTTTCAATTTTTAATAAGCTTGGGATTGGTGAATGCATGCATACTTCAATCAATTGCAATTAGCTGATAGGTCCCTAGTATTCCAGAAAGGGATAGTAGAGGACTTGGTTGTGATTGTTGGAACCTTTGTGTTCCCTGCTGAAATTATTGTGATTGACATGGAAGAGGATGCTAGGGTACCCTTGATTTTGAGTCATCCTTTTATGGGGATCGCTAGGGCTTTGATAGATGTTGAGAAAGGAAAGATCATATTGAGGCTTCATGATGAAACATTAGAGTATGACATGTCTAAGGTAGTAAAGAAACCAGCACATGTGGAAGTTGTTTTGCTACAGATATTGTTGACTCTATTGTTTGGGATAATTCCTCAACCCTCATTTTTTATGATGCTTTAAGCTTGCTCTGCTTGAGTCATGTGATGAACAAGTGATGGACCTAGAGTGGTAGAGATGGTGGTAACCTTGGATAGTAGAAAATCTTACGCCATGCCACACACTACCCACCACCAGAACCACTAGAGCGGTCGCCCAAAAGCCTCCACCATCGGGTGAGAAGCCTCTCATCGTAGAGATGGAACCCTAAGCTTCACATTGGGAATATGCCTATTTGACTGGCCCCTGTGTTCTACCTGTGATTATCTCATCTTCTCTAACAGGTGCACAAGAGGAAAGTCTCTTGAAGGTGATTTGAAGCCACGAAAAGGCTATTGGTTGGTCCATCTCAGATATCAAGGGCATTGACCCCCGTTTCTGCACTCACCGTATCTATATGGAAGATAACTACAAGCCTGTGGTCCAACCACAGAGAAGGCTGAATCCTAACATGAAAGAGGTGGTGAAGAAAGAAGTTCTGAAACTACTTGACACAATGATAATCTACTCCATCTTTGATAGGAGATGGGTGAGTCCAGTTCAGGTTGCCCTGAAGAAAGGAGGCATCACGGTGGTCCCCAACACCAAAGGTGATTTGGTTCCTCAAAGAACCACAAATGGTTGGAGGGTGTGCATTGACTATAGAAAATTGAACACCACCACCCGAAAGGACCATTTCCCTTTGCCCTTCATCGACCAGATGCTTGAGAGATTGGCCGTACAAGACTACTACTGTTTCCTTGATGGATACTTAGAATACTTTCAGATACCCATTGCCTCATAAGACCAAGAAAATACTACTTTCGCATGTTCATATGAAATATTTGCAACAATAGGATACCGTTTAGTCTATGTACAATGCCCCAACCACCTTCTAGAGGTGTATGATGTCCATCTTCTCCGACTTTCTTGAGAAGAGCATTGAGTGTTCATGGACGACTTCTCTGTCTTTGGTCTCACCTTCGAATCCTATTTAGACAATCTGATGCCATTCTTGCTTGATGTGAGGAAACAAACCTTGTGCTTAATTAGGAAAATGCCACTTCATGGTGAGAGAAGGGATAGTCCTCGGGCATAAGATTTCTTCAAGGGGTATTGAAGTTGACCAGGCCAAGGTCGAGGTCATTGAAAAACTTCCACCGCCTACCTCAGTCAAGGACATCAGAAGTTTCTTTGGTCATACCGGGTTCTATAGAAGGTTTATCAAGGATTTCTCAAATATTTTGAAGCCTCAGTGTGACCTCTTGTCTAAGGATACCAGGTTCAACTTCAATGAGGAGTGTATGCAAGCCTTCAACACCCTAAAAGAGTGTCTCATCTGGCCCCTATTGTAGTGTCACCATATTGGAACCTCCCATTTGAGTTTATGTGTGATGCTAGTGACAACGTAGTAGGGACAGCCTTGTGTCAAAAGAAGGAGAAGATTTTGAGGACCATCTACTATGCTAGCAGAACCCTCAATGAAGCTCAAAGAAATTATGCCACTATTGAGAAAGAGCTTCTAGCAGTTGCTTTGGATAAGTTCCAATCTTACCTCCTTGGGAGCAAAGTGATAGTCCACACAGATTACTTTGCTCTCAAGTATCTATTCACTAAGGAGGATGCCAAACCCAGACTTCTCAAATGGATCCTCCTGCTGTAAGAATTCGAGATTGAAGTCAAAGATAAGCCAGGAGTGTAGAATGTAGTGGCTGACCACCTTTCTCACATAGAGGCACCAGACGATGGAGTTCCCCATCAATGAATTTTTCCAGATGTGTATCTCTTCATGATTGGCCACACTAGTGATCCCTGGTATGCAGACAAGCAAACTATTTGGCACGGGGAGTAGTGCCTCATGACATGACTTATCAGCAGAAATAGAAGTTCTTTGCAGATGTAAAACACTACTATCGGGATGACCCCTTCCCTTTCAAGGTTTGTGCATATGGGATGGTCAAAAGGTGTGTGCCAAAAGTTGAAGTGCAGAATATCTTGAAGCATTGCCACTCCCTTGAGGCTGGAGAGCACCATGGGCCAGCAAGGACCACAACTAAGATACTTTAATCAGGGTTCTTCTGGAAAACCCTTCACAAAGATTGTCATGCCTTTGTTGACTCCGTGACCAATGCAAGAGACATGGAAAAACCTCCAGAAAGCATGAGATGCCTCTAAATGTCATGATCGAGGTAGACGGTTCATAGGAATCACCAGTAACGTTCGTCAACGACACCGTTGTCTAGAACATATTAATTCACAATCAGGAACCAATTAACACACTATTTACACGATTACTTTACCCGATATAACTGTAGTTGGAACCAGGGAAGGATTTTGACCCAAAGCACAAGAAAGAGCGTGAATTGAGAGTTGGAAGAAGAAGAGCGTAGTGGCGGCATGAAGAAGATGATGAACGATCAGTAAGATCGTGGTTTAAATAAATAAATTAAGGAAGAGGAATAAATTTAGTAGATTAAATTAATTCTTAAAGAGTAAAAGAATTAATTGCATAACGTAAATAATTTAAGAGAACTCAAATGCTTCATATTAGAATTGTTTTGGAAATATATCAAATATTAACGTTGAGAAACATCGGGAAGGGAAGTCAGACTTATAACAAGATATCCCATTAATAAGTAAGGAAATAATTCTTTAATTTGAAATGGAAAAGAATTTATCTAGTTGTTGTAAAAGATAAGGATGAGGGATAAATATCTAATAAGGGAGTAATGTATTTAATTGGAAAGGAAAGAAATATTTAGAAAAGATTTTATAATTCCAATATAGGAGAAGTCGTTAAACTGGAAGGGAAGAATCTATAATATAGGTATTTTAAATCAGGAGAGAGAATAGAGAACTATTATTAGCTAAATTCAAATTGGGAAAGGTAAAATCAGATTCGAATTCTTAAAGATTTATAATTAATTAAGAGGAAGTAAAATTAGATTTGAATTCTTAGATTCAAACTAACGTAAAAGTTTACAAAAATAATGTTATACAATACTACCGTTGAAAGGAAGATGAGGGAAACATATTTAATGTTGCTAAAATAAAATTAGATAATGAGTTACTTCCCTAGACCAACTATTAATCCTAACGTCGGACTATACGACCCTATAATATTTATCTTGATATAATGCTCACACCTCTTATACTAACCTTATATTATACTTATTCTAATTCTGGAATTCGGGGGTATTTCATCACATCCTCCTAAAAAGAAAGCGTCACCCCCGAAGCTAAAAATTACTCAGACAGGGATACTAACCCAAACTGGCTTGAATCCCCTTGTAACACCCTAGATTTATGCCTTAAATCATAGTTTATGAAATTATAAATCTAACGGTGAAAACGGCTTCTAAAACAGACCTCAAACGAATCCTAAAAGGGCAAAATAAAGTCGGTCTGAATTTGTGTCCGGACGTTGATGCTCGGACACAAGTCAAGAGTTGAAAAACCAGAAACATCAAAGCATCCAAACTTGTGTCTGGAGTTTAAAGTTCGGACACAAGTTGTGTTTTAAAAGTCCAACAAATTCTTTACGCGCGTCCGAAGGTTAGTCCGAACTTGCAAGTTCGGACATAAGTCGAGACTTGCAAGTTGAACCTGTCCTCGCATGCTGTCCGAACATTGACGTTCGGATAGATGTTTGGACACGACCATACTGCGAAAACATTTAGAACTCTCAAGGCCTGTCTGAACATTGATGTCTGAACGGACGTTCGGACAGGTCCCTGTATGCGATTCTAGGACGTAAAACAGAGACAAAAGACAATCAAAACTTTATACAAATCCATGTAAAGATAACACAGTTGAAACAAAAGTTGAAATAACACTTTTACCACGAATTACAGCGGAAACGTCTTGTAATCCAAGGTGCTACCGCCACATCCAAACCCTTGGATGCTCAGGCTAAAGATCCAACAAAACATAAAAAACCATTATTCGACATTATAATCTCAATTTATGCGGAAGCTCAAACTGTAACTAGCCATAAAAATGTAAATACAGTAACTTAAACATTGTACTTCAGAAATCCCATAACTCAGATTGTTGACTCAAAAATAATTCCAGTTTCCCTAAACTAGGTGATAGCGTGTTCCCCATTTCCCAAATCAGCAATCAGTACCTGCAATCAGAAAATAATAACAAAAGCACGAAGGGATCGCACAAATCAGTGAAACTGAGTAAACTCCATCTCATTACGTAAAATACATTTTGAAAACCTCTTTGCAATCAGATAAACAAAACATTCAGATTTTATAGATCAACATTTCAATTCCACCTTCCAATAACCAATAACCAGTAAAATGATTGTGGAGCCTTCAACAGGAATAACCA
The DNA here is from genome assembly GCA_023374045.1 of Limonium bicolor. Taxonomy (NCBI): domain Eukaryota; kingdom Viridiplantae; phylum Streptophyta; class Magnoliopsida; order Caryophyllales; family Plumbaginaceae; genus Limonium; species Limonium bicolor. The sequence goes on along the minus strand of CM041777.1, from coordinate 319,927,795 downwards.
CAGAAATAACCAGACAGTCACAAACGGACTGAAATACCAAATACCCTCACCCTAAGTCCTTAAGTGTGCACACCCCCTATGAATCATCAGTCCATAGAGTAGATCATAGAGCTTAACTGCAGTTGTATGCAGCGTAATATATATATATATATATGAAATTCAGTGTAATCAATTCATGCTCACGGTGCAGAGAACCAACATGGTGAATCAGGGAGCACCTCGAACCCTAAAGTAATTCCAGCGAAGAGCTCCCAAAACCAAAATACAATTGCAATATTCCAAACACCACAATTTTTATATCACATGAAATACCACAATCTCAGTTTACCAAAACGTTGGTAGAGTTCCTCATAATACTTTTTGATAGAAAAAACATCTAGAACAATAAATCGACAATGAGCACAGAATTTACCTGGTTGTTTCCTTGACTCAGGAAGACGGTTCACAGGAATCACCAGTAACGTTCGTCAACGACACCATTGTCTAGAACACATTAATTCACAATCAGCAACCAACGAACACAACAGAATAAATTAACACACTATTTACACGATTACTTTACCCGATATAACTCTAGTTGGCACCAGGGAAGGATTTTGACCCAAAGCACAAGTGTAACACCCCATCCAAAGCCTATCGTGGTTATCGCAATCTGAACACTTAATCGAATACGTCGCAGCGGAAATAAACAACACCTGGACCTTGCCACGGTCTGATCGTTAGAATATACCGGCTTAACATTTACAATACTTAACCAAAATACTTAACCAACTCAAAACGTCAACATTCACAATTCCACAACCAACCGAGTACTAGTATCTCAAACGTAATCTCAAACTTACAACAGTTTAATATAAACAGTCGGGTGCACAGGCGCAACCCGAACTCAAAATAATGTCCCAACCTAAGTCTAACCGCTCCTACTACTCCTACGTAGTGCGTCCTCATGGGCCTCTTACCTGCAAGTGTAAAAATAGCCCCCGAGGGGGTCAGCACGAATGCTGGTACTCCCTCTCATGGCCCCCAAGCTAACGGGGCTACGACGACTAATTGTCGATAGCATGGTAATTGATTACATTCACAAGCATAATATGAAGTGCAATAACAATAACCACAGATGAACATATATAGTTCACAAACAATGAACGACTCAAGCATTCCCTTAACAAGTGGGTTAGTAACCCCTTCCGTAGTCCTCATTTCCTTAATCTCAGTTCCTTGCCTTACCTTAATCTTAATCTCTCAGTATACAAACCTTTCCTGGAAGGGATTGGTTGTAGCTTAATTCGAACCTGGGATTTAGGTGATCCCACCGCACCATCTTAATGCCACCTACTCTGGACGGGAGTCCAGCGTAGCTGAGCCGGCAACCGGCCCTAGGCTACAAGTCCGAAGACAAGTCCTTAAGCGGAGGGCGGATCTGATTCAGATACCGTCCCCCTTTTTCCTTAGCATGCATGACCGGAGATCGGTCCCGGGTTTCCTCACTCAAGTTCCAGTTAGTAGACATCTTAAACACCATGTGCTAGCTAAGCCTTAACGGGCATTAACCAACAGCCACCAAACTTAACTCTTATTCTTAACTCAGTGAGTACTAAACTTGGTTAGTAACAATCTCAAGCCTCGCGGGTTAGTGTAAATATAACACAAACACAACGAGAACAATAAAATCCGGTTGCATGCTTTATCTTGTTTTAGTTATAGCAATTAAACAGATAGCACACAAGCCGAGGGACACCTCGTTAGCAAGCAGGTCACAAGAAGGATTGTACTGTTCACCGTCGATCGTTGTTTGTTTAACCTTCTTCGGGGTCCCAATTCACAAACCTAAAACATTCATTCATTTTTAGGTTATTAGTTATTTGCACCTTACTTAACTCACTTAGTCCCTAAGGACTCCCATTCAATAACCTCTCAAGTCTTTATCACTTAGCTTACAACCTTAACTTTAAACATTAAAACTTATACTTAATCTTAACTTAATTCCTTAAGTTCTTAGGGTCCTAATCATTACCACCCTACCAAAGGTATACCTTATTACCTAGTACCATTCTTAGAATTTAAAATTTCTTTTTTTTTAAATGTTAAGGGCCGTCCGACCCACCGTCCGACCCACCCTCTGGGTCGGACCATTCCAGTAACTTTCGGGTTTAGAAAACCCTACATGTCCGACCCATGTCCGACCCAACCAACTGGGTCGGACCATTCCAGAAACTTTCCGTCCCCTAAAATCTCTTATGTCCGACCCACGTCCGACCCAACCTTCTGGGTCGGACCATTCCAGAAACTTATTTGCCCTTTGAAAATCACCCGTCCGACCCATGTCCGACCCAACCTTCTGGGTCGGACCATTCCAGAAACTTTTCCAGGCGTTAAACAGAGGTCGTCCGACCCAAATATGGGTCGGACCCCACTAAATCTTGCCCAAACTTTGCCAAATCTTTTCTAAACCTTTCCTCAAGCCATTCAATATGTCCTAACATCATCTAGACCCTTAAACCCACCTTAGAGCATCCTCCAAACACATTAAATCTTTCACCAAGTTTCACCTTAATCATTATACATTTTCCTTGTAATAATGCCACACTTGTAATGCTTTCCTCTAGGTTTCTAGGTGGTGGTTCATACCTAATGTAACCACTATGCCAAATGTTTTCCTCACCACTATAACATCATCTCCCAAGCATCTTTCACTATCTAAAACTCTCTTAAGTATTTACTTAATGTTCCTTCACAACCTAAACTTCCTTCCTAGTTGTTTACCAGCCTTTACCTAAGTCCTAGATACTCAAATACATTCTCTTGGTTCATAAATCCTCCATGGTGATACCTAAGTCATTAAAACACCTTAACTTCACCCTTTTTCATCAAGACAACCTATAGAACATTCCTAGTACTTCCTTAGTCATAAAATTCCCTTAGAATATCTTAAACACTTAAACTCTCCTTTAAATTTTGCCATAGGTTCTCTAGTATATAGTACCACCTAATACATGGTTTTTCTCCATCAAACAACCAATATCACCCAAATTCTCACCACAACAACTTAACACCCAATTTACAACAAAACCACACCACATCATCATATAGTGCTTAAACTTAAAATGCTTGGCACTTAGGCCCTTAAATGACAATAATCTTAACCACTGAATTTCCACATATATATGCCTTCAACCTGCGAATACACTCAACAAGGCTCCCATTGAAATAAAATGCTTCTTGTACTTCACCTTTATATTCTTAAACTATCTCTTTTTCTCATTTGCTCCTTAGTCACAAGTTCACAGTATAGTCATTGTTTCTCCTAGGTTAATATAACACCTTCCCAATATAAACTCTACACTAAACTCATCATATACCTACATCTCATTCCCTTAAACAACAAAACACCTTAAGGTAAGTAATTTACCTTGTTTTCTCAAAAGCTTAAAAGCTTTTCTCCTTAGGTTTTCTTTGTTCATTCTCGGTCACCAATGTGATTCTCCTTGCCAATGTTCTAACCAATATCCAATGACTCCAATGAGTACTAGATAACACATTAACCCTAAGGAACAAACCCTAGGTTAAAAATATGCTTTAAGGTATTAATGTGATTATTTTACCTTGGTTTTCTCAAGACAAACTTGGGTATGAAGCAAGAAGGACCTCCTCTCTCCTTTGAAGAGTAGAAACAAGCTAGAACAAGGCATAAACATGGAGTCCCATGAGTATATATTTTCGGACATGTGAAGAAAATGGTGGAAACCTAGATTTTCTTACACTTTCTTTACCTTAAGAGAATGGAGATGCCAATGGAGTCTCCAAACTTGAATTTCCTCCTCTAATGGTGGTTTGACTTGGCACCAAAATGAAGCTCTTGAAGTTTTGAAAAGATAGAAAGAGGAGCTTGAGCTAACTAAGAAGAATATGTATTTTGTTTTGGATTTGGAGCTAAAATGAGCAAGATGTGTGCAAGAGAAGGTGGAGCTAGCATGGAGAGGAGCTTCACGTTAATGGAGAAGAGAAAGAGAGCAAGAAACCGTGTGAAACAAGGGAGAATGAAGAAGTGAGGAGAGAGGTAAGTAAAATGTGATATTTATCTTAAAAGGTGAATAGTACTTTATGCTTTATAAGACTTATTTGCTTTCTTAATTACTTAGCTAGATGAGTGTGGTGAGTCACACTTACAAAAACCGGCCCCCTATTATGAATGAGGGTAATTAAGTCTTTGTTGACCAAATGTCTCACTTATATAGACTTATGTTATAAACTAGCTTAATTAATTCACTATTCATCAAAAACAAGGCACATTGTTGTGAAATTTTTGATTTCCCATTGATATAGACCTCCAAATGTGATACTATATAGTACACATATTAATTAAAGAGTAATGATGGACATTTAGCCATTCAAAACTCATTTACAAGACAATTTTTCAAAAACGTGCTTTAAGACTCCTTAAAGCACATTTTGTGTTTTAACTTGTTTTCAAGCTTGGTTTTCTTTGGTAATTGACTTAAAATGACCATTAGGATATTACTAAGGTCTTAGGACAATATTTGGGTACTCTCCCATGTCTCTCCAAGCTTAGAGCACGTTTTTGTCAAAACTGCTCTTTTGGTGTTTCCTTATATTTTCTTTGATTAGAAATGTTTCTTAATGTTTCTAAGGCATTATTTAGCCTCCTTATATCCTAGTTTATCATTTGAACACCATATCTAAGTTTGGGGTATTTCAATCTACCCCCCTTAAAAGAACTTTGTCCTCAAAGTTCACACATGTGCTTAACCATTCACGGTACACATTTCTCTTAATCTTAATACCACATCTTATATTCACATTCATACATCTCAAGACTCAAAGGTCAATCTCAAATACAATACATAAGTATCATACATAGCTCAAACTTACACCGAAGTGTAGCAACTTACACAAATTCACATCTTAAACAACCAAACAAACGACAAACATGATCGTTTCCTAACTCAAAAGCGAGGAAGCTCTACCCCCCTTAAAAGGGGTACGCCCCGTACCCTATACAGACGATCTAGTCAGTAAATAAAGAAGGGTACTTCGCCCTCATCTTATCCTCTAATTCCCACGTGGCCTCTTCGACATCCTGGTTAGACCAGAGAACCTTCACCAGTCGTACTGACTTGTGGCGAGTGTCCCTAGTCTTGCTGTCCAAGATTCTCTGAGGAGTCTCCACGGATCTCATATTTGGTTCTAAAGTCAACCTCTCAGGTTCTAACACATGGGAGGGGTGGTGCATGTATTTCTTTAGCTGTGAAACATGAAAAACATCATGCACTTTACCCAGCTCAGCAGGTAAATTTTACCTGTAAGCAACCGGGCCCACCCGCTCCGTAATCTCATAAGGACCAACAAATTTCGGGCTTAACTTGCCCTTCTGCCCAAACCTGAATACACCCTTCATCGGTGATACTCGCAGAAATACCCGGTCGCCCACTGCGAACTCCAGGTCCCGTCGTCGAACATCAGCATACGACTTCTGCCTATCTTGAGCAGCTTTCATGTTCTCCCTGATTTGCTGAACTTCAGCCTTAACTTGTTCTAAGTACTCTGGTCCTATAATGACCGTCTCACTCGACTCATCCCAGCAGAGCGGTGTACGACATGGTCTACCGTACAACGCTTGAAAAGGTGCCATCTTGATCGAAGCGTGATAGCTGTTGTTGTATGAAAACTCGATCAGATGCAATCTGTCAATCCAACTGCCCTGGAAGTCTAAGGCACATGCTCTCAGCATGTCCTCGAGTGTCTGAATAGTACGCTCAGTCTGACCATCTGTCTGAGGATGGAACGCGGTACTCAGTTTGAGTTCTGTACCCAACGCTTCTCTGGTAGCTCTCCAGTACCTCGAAAGGAATCTGGTATCTCTATCTGACACTATGGTCTTAGGTATGCCGTGATGTCTCATGATTTCTTTCTCAAATAACTCAGCTAATTTGGTCACCTTCCAAGTATCCCTCATCGGTATGAATCGGGCTACTTTGGTAAGGCGATCCACCACCACCCATATCATGTTGAGACCTCCCCTAGCAGGTGGAAGTCCAACTACGAAGTCCATGGAGATATCATGGAACTTCCACTCCGGAACTGGCATCGACTGTACCATTCCGCCCGGTCGTCTGTGCTCGAATTTCACCTTCTGGCATGTGAGACACCTCAAGACGAACTCGATAACATCTGTCTTCATCCCCGACCACCAGAAGTATCTCTTCATGTCTTTATACATTTTAGAGGCTCCCGGATGGATGGAAACTGAAGAACAGTGTGATTCTCTAAGTATACGGTCTTTCAGATCCGTGTTACCTCGTGGTATGCATAATCGGCCCTTAAGTCTGATCAGATCATCATCATGAAGTCTGAAGTCGTATTTCTGACTCTCAAAGGTACCATCTGTCAGCTTCTGTCTGACCTCTCTCATATACTCATCAGTCCTCTGAGCCTCTCGCACCTCATCAACCAAGCTGGAGAAAGAAACTAGCGAATGGAGTGAGTGTGCTCGACGGCTCAGGGCATCTGCTACAACATTGGCCTTCCCTTCCTTGTATTGGAGGTCAATGTCATAGTCTTTCAGAAATTCTAACCATCTCCTCTGTCGAAGATTTAACTCCTTCTGAGTGAATATGTATTTCAAACTTTTATGATCGGTGTAGATCGTGACACTAACCCCGTATAAGTAGTGGCGCCATATCTTCAGAGCGAAGACTACAGCTCCCAGCTCTAAATCATGTGTGGGGTAGTTCTCCTCATGTTTCTTCAACTGGCGTGAGGCATATGCCACCACCTTGCCATGTTGCATGAGCACGCAACCCAGCCCTCTGCCGGATGCATCACAATAAACCTCAAAGCCCTGTACCGTCTGGAATGGTCAGTACCGGTGCAGTGGTCAGTGAGTCCTTCAAGCGCTGAAATGATCTCTCACAGTCATCTGTCCACAGAAATGGTGCATCCTTCTTCATCAGACTGGTCATCGGCTTCGCGACCTTGCTGAAATCTCTAACAAACCTCCTGTAGTAACCTGCCAGACCGAGAAAGCTCCGGATGTCGGTAACAGTCTTCGGCCTTGGCCAGGTACGTACGGCATCAATCTTTGCTGGATCCACTGCGATCCCAGCATCTGAGATGACATGACCTAGGAAAGAGACCTGGTCAAGCCAAAACTCACACTTGGAGAACTTAGCATATAGCTGGTTCTCCCTCAATATTTCTAACACCCTCCTCAATGTTCCTCATGCTCAACCTTAGACTTTGAATATATCAGAATGTCATCAATAAAAACCACAACCGACTTGTCCAGCTGCTCCCGGAACAAGCGGTTCATCAGATCCATAAACTTCGCCGGTGCGTTCGACAACCGAACGGCATCACTGTAAACTCATAGTGGCCGTATCGTGTCCGGAATGCCGTCTTCTCAATGTCTCCCTCCTTAATGGCTATCTGATGATACCCCGATCTGAGATCAATCTTGGAAAACACAGATGCTCCCTTCAACTGATCGAACAGATCGTCAATGCGGGGTAGTGGGTACTTATTCTTCACTGTCACTGCATTCAGCTCTCTGTAGTCGATGCAGAGGCGGAGACTACCATCCTTCTTCTTCACGAAGAGGACTGGCGCTCCCCATGGTGACACACTTGGTCTAATGAATCCCTTATCCAACAAATCTTTCAGTTGTTCTTTTAACTCAGTCATTTCTGCCGGAGCCATACGGTATGGTGCTTTGGCTATCGGTCCGGTACCAGGTAGCAGCTCAATGGTGAACTCTACCTCCCGAGTGGGTGGCATGCCGGGCAGTTCCCGTGGAAATAGATCGGGGAACTCCGACACTACCGGTAAGTCGGGGTCGAACTCAGGGTCTCTCTCTATGTCCTGTACATAGCAGAGGTATACTTCTTCCTTTCTTCTTAATTCTCTATGCATTGCCATGGCGGTGATGATCTTAGTCGAAGGCTCTCTGGGCCTCTGGCGGTATGATATTGTTACCCCAGACGGACTCCTGAGCAGCAATCTATGCTCGGCGCAGAGGATACGTCCCTTGTGCCGCTCCAACCAGTTCATCCCGAAGATAACATCAAATCCTAGCTTACTGAACTCAATGAAACTGACTGGGAAGTCTTCCCCCTTAATTCTGATGGTGGCTCCTCGGTAGTAACGAGTGCAACGAACCTTCTCCTTAGACGGGAGCGTAACCGTGAAGTCGGGTAGCTCATCAGCGTCTAGCCCCAACCTGCTCGCAAATGATGCAGAGACAAAGGTATGCGAGGCCCCTGAGTCGAAAGAACTGATGCCTCAATCCCATTGATCGGAAAGGTGCCGGTGAGGATAGTACCGCTAGCTAGCGTCGGCCTGTGCCTCTGTGAGTATGCTTAGTGCACCTTCCGTACCGAGTCCATAACCTAATTGTGTTCACAAGCTCCATGAGTATTGATGGTATAACAAGAGTCGTAATCAATTTATATGAACAACACTGTTATTTTATTCATGACCATCCTGTTTACAACATGTGCTTCAATCTTACATCTCATTTCTCATCTCATTCTAACATTACATGGCTAATATTGTCTAAAGGTTAGGTTTAATCTTCCTGGTCTCATATGCGTCGCATTGATTACTGCTGACGGTGCTGTATTCAGCTTGATCCTCTTAATCCCATGGTATAACATCCTTGATTCTCCTCCCAAAATTAATACATCTCCTGACTTAAGTACTATCTTATCTGCACGGTCCGCACGCTTCTGCTCGCCGTATAAAAACTCCGCATCATCTCCAATGGACCAAGACACTACGGGTATCCCTCTTTCGAGAGACTCCGTTGTCTCGTCCTTATCCTGGTGTAGTCCCAGTTTCCCATCTTTTTCGTAGAAGTTTACAATGCAAATGTCTGGCTGGATGTCTGGAATCGGTTCAGCTTCCAACTGCTGAGCGATTTCCATGACTTGTGTAATAACTGGATGGAACTCTTCGGGTATTCCCGGCGGTGAGACTCCATCTTGCTCCCTCATGGTTTGGTAATTCTTGGCATACGGATTCCAATCCTTGCCCAAGCTCATCATCTTTAATTTCATCTTTGCTCCCCCTGGGTACTCCGGTGTGTAAAAACCTCCCGGTCCCATTCCTAGTTGATTGCATCTCCTGATGATGGCTATTTGTGCTTCGGGTGTCAGGTATCCCCTTAATAAAATCATACCTGGGCGGATAACCTGACATTGTTCGGTTGGAAAGTGTGTGGTTTCGATGTCGGTGTGTTCCGGATTAGGTGTAGATGGTATTGGGTAGCAGATGTTGAATCTTCCTAAAGTGGTAGTAGGTTATGTCTTACTTAAGTTCTAATCTCATCTTATTTTTACTTAACTCATTTATTCACCAAACATGCATGATAATGCGGTAAGCAGGTAGTTTTATTACTAAATGGTTATAGTGGTACCTGGCCTCGATGAGGGCTCAGGCTCATCGTCCCGGTCCACCATGTGTAGAGTGGGCCCCGTCTTCTGGGTCACCCGTGGGTTCTTGTCCGCCGGCTGCTGCACTTTCCTCTGACCGTCAGATCCAGCTCCCTGATCGGTCTTGCCCTTGCCCCTGGTGTCGGGCCTATAGGCTCTGCTAGCAGGATTCCGGTAACACTCGTAAGCTCGATGTCCATACACTCCGCAGAAGTTGCACTCCACCTTGTTTCCCTTACAGTCGAGCCCGGGGTGGTCCTTGTGACACCATCTACAGATGAAGCGTCGCTGGTAGCCACCACCGGCTCCCCTCTCAGTCTCAGATCCTGATGATTCATATTGTTAATTCTCATATCTCAAACGGTTACTAATTTATTTCTTAACTCATTCAATATCAATTTCCTCACCCTTTGGCGCCTTAGAGCGCAGTGGTGTAGCTGCAATAGCATAGGTCAGCTTCAATGGCTCTTCCGAAGCCTTCTCCTTTTCCTCCTTCCCTTTCGGGTTCTGATTCTTCTGGGCCTGAGGCTGGTACTTTTGTTTCTTGTACCCTCCTTGCCCTTGACTCTCTGAGCTCTTACCAGCACTCTTCCTCTTTGCATTCTCCTCGTCCCTCAGCTGGACGGTAATCTCAACCTTAGCAGCGGCATGATAGCACTCCTGCTTTTCCATAGTATTAGTCACACTTATTTCTCATAATCTAAATCTTATTCACCACTTACTCAAATTTCAATCGTTCTTATTACCTGCAAGGTAGTGTAACTCGTCGGCCCCATGCCGTAGCGGAGTCGATGGCTAAGCCCGCCATAGAAGCGGTCCACCAAGATCTGGTCAGAATACCCTAGACCTGGCAGAAGACGGAGCAAGGCAGTGAACTCTGAGTAATACTCGTCCACTGTCATCTTGTCCGACTGCTTAAGCGCATCCAACTGCAAGCGCTTCTTCGTCTGGACATGGGCGGGGTAGTACTTTGCTCGTAGCAAGGCGGTGTACTGCTCCCAGCCGAACTCTGGATTGGCCACATGCTCGGCCCTCACCAGCTTCCACCAATCGCCTGCCGCCCCCTTCAGGTAGAAGGCAGCTAAGCGCACCTTGATCCCAGCAGGGACATCAAGGGTCTCGAAGGCGGTCTCCAGCTCGGAGATGTACGCCTCAAGCTTGGCGGGATCGGTCTCCCCCTTAAAATGAGCGGGTCGAAGATCTGATAGACTCTTCACCCAGTTTGGTTCCCTAGGTTGTGGCGGTGGAGGTGGTGCACCCACACCAGGCTGATAGCCCATGTGCCCTAAAGCTGCAGCTACGATCTCTGCGATCGTCTGCCCTTCAGGTATCCCTGAAGTATCCTCACCCCGGCCGCGACCTCGGCCTCCTCTAGGGCGTCCTGCCATCTGAACAAGCATAACTTACATTAGATTCGTACTCACCATTGTTTTGGTTAGTAAATTTATAACGTCCGTAGACGGTAAAGACAATCCACACTTATTAGTGGTCATCTGACTCTACTCACTCTAACTTCTCACACCCTTAACCCAACTTACTCCTTAACTTATATCCTAACTCGGTGGTTACTTATGTCCGGTATTTCTTGATCAGAGCGTAACTACGCTCTGATACCACTTTTTGTAACACCCCATCCAAAGCCTATCGTGGTTATCGCAATCTGAACACTTAATCGAATACGTCGCAGCGGAAATAAACAACACCTGGACCTTGCCACGGTCTGATCGTTAGAATATACCGGCTTAACATTTACAATACTTAACCAAAATACTTACCAACTCAAACGTCAACATTCACAATTCCACAACCAACCGAGTACTAGTATCTCAAACGTAATCTCAAACTTACAACAGTTTAATATAAACAGTCGGGTGCACAGGCGCAACCCGAACTCAAAATAATGTCCCAACCTAAGTCTAACCGCTCCTACTCTCGTAGTGCGTCCTCATGGGCCTCTTACCTGCAAGTGTAAAAATAGCCCCCGAGGGGGTCAGCACGAATGCTGGTACTCCCTCTCATGGCCCCCAAGCTAACGGGGCTACGACGACTAATTGTCGATAGCATGGAAATTGATTACATACACAAGCATAATATGAAGTGCAATAACAATAACCACAGATGAACATATATAGTTCACAAACAATGAACGACTCAAGCGTTCCCTTAACAAGTGGGTTAGTAACCCCTTCCGTAGTCCTCATTTCCTTAATCTCAGTTCCTTACCTTACCTTAATCTTAATCTCAATCTTAATCTTAATCTCAGTATACAAACCTTTCCTGGAAGGGATTGGTTGTAGCTTAATTCGAACCTGGGATTTAGGTGATCCCACCGCACCATCTTAATGCCACCTACTCTGGACGGGAGTCCAGCGTAGCTGAGCCGGCAACCGGCCCTAGGCTACAAGTCCGAAGACAAGTCCTTAAGCGGAGGGCGGATCTGATTCAGATACCGTCCCCCTTTTTCCTTAGCATGCATGACCGGAGATCGGTCCCGGGTTTCCTCACTCAAGTTCCAGTTAGTAGACATCTTAAACACCATGTGCTAGCTAAGCCTTAACGGGCATTAACCAACAGCCACCAAACTTAACTCTTATTCTTAACTCAGTGAGTACTAAACTTGGTTAGTAACAATCTCAAGCCTCGCGGGTTAGTGTAAATATAACACAAACACAACGAGAACAATAAAATCCGGTTGCATGCTTTATCTTGTTTTAGTTATAGCAATTAAACAGATAGCACACAAGCCGAGGGACACCTCGTTAGCAAGCAGGTCACAAGAAGGATTGTACTGTTCACCGTCGATCGTTGTTTGTTTAACCTTCTTCGGGGTCCCAATTCACAAACCTAAAACATTCATTCATTTTTAGGTTATTAGTTATTTGCACCTTACTTAACTCACTTAGTCCCTAAGGACTCCCATTCAATAACCTCTCAAGTCTTTATCACTTAGCTTACAACCTTAACTTTAAACATTAAAACTTATACTTAATCTTAACTTAATTCCTTAAGTTCTTAGGGTCCTAATCATTACCACCCTACCAAAGGTATACCTTATTACCTAGTACCATTCTTAGAATTTAAAATTTCTTTTTTTTTTAAATGTTAAGGGCCGTCCGACCCACCGTCCGACCCACCCTCTGGGTCGGACCATTCCAGTAACTTTCGGGTTTAGAAAACCCTACATGTCCGACCCATGTCCGACCCAACCAACTGGGTCGGACCATTCCAGAAACTTTCCGTCCCCTAAAATCTCTTATGTCCGACCCACGTCCGACCCAACCTTCTGGGTCGGACCATTCCAGAAACTTATTTGCCCTTTGAAAATCACCCGTCCGACCCATGTCCGACCCAACCTTCTGGGTCGGACCATTCCAGAAACTTTTCCAGGCGTTAAACAGAGGCCGTCCGACCCAAATATGGGTCGGACCCCTGGGTCGGACGCCACTAAATCTTGCCCAAACTTTGCCAAATCTTTTCTAAACCTTTCCTCAAGCCATTCAATATGTCCTAACATCATCTAGACCCTTAAACCCACCTTAGAGCATCCTCCAAACACATTAAATCTTTCACCAAGTTTCACCTTAATCATTATACATTTTCCTTGTAATAATGCCACACTTGTAATGCTTTCCTCTAGGTTTCTAGGTGGTGGTTCATACCTAATGTAACCACTATGCCAAATGTTTTCCTCACCACTATAACATCATCTCCCAAGCATCTTTCACTATCTAAAACTCTCTTAAGTATTTACTTAATGTTCCTTCACAACCTAAACTTCCTTCCTAGTTGTTTACCAGCCTTTACCTAAGTCCTAGATACTCAAATACATTCTCTTGGTTCATAAATCCTCCATGGTGATACCTAAGTCATTATAAGTCATTAAAACACCTTAACTTCACCCTTTTTCATCAAGACAACCTATAGAACATTCCTAGTACTTCCTTAGTCATAAAATTCCCTTAGAATATCTTAAACACTTAAACTCTCCTTTAAATTTTGCCATAGGTTCTCTAGTATATAGTACCACCTAATACATGGTTTTTCTCCATCAAACAACCAATATCACCCAAATTCTCACCACAACAACTTAACACCCAATTTACAACAAAACCACACCACATCATCATATAGTGCTTAAACTTAAAATGCTTGGCACTTAGGCCCTTAAATGACAATAATCTTAACCACTGAATTTCCACATATATATGCCTTCAACCTGCGAATACACTCAACAAGGCTCCCATTGAAATAAAATGCTTCTTGTACTTCACCTTTATATTCTTAAACTATCTCTTTTTCTCATTTGCTCCTTAGTCACAAGTTCACGAGTATAGTCATTGTTTCTCCTAGGTTAAATATAACACCTTCCCAATATAAACTCTACACTAAACTCATCATATACCTACATCTCATTCCCTTAAACAACAAAACACCTTAAGGTAAGTAATTTACCTTGTTTTCTCACAAGCTTAAAAGCTTTTCTCCTTAGGTTTTCTTTGTTCAATCTCGGTCACCAATGTGATTCTCCTTGCCAATGTTCTAACCAATATCCAATGACTCCAATGAGTACTAGATAACACATTAACCCTAAGGAACAAACCCTAGGTTAAAAATATGCTTTAAGGTATTAATGTGATTATTTTACCTTGGTTTTCTCAAGACAAACTTGGGTATGAAGCAAGAAGGACCTCCTCTCTCCTTTGAAGAGTAGAAACAAGCTAGAACAAGGCATAAACATGGAGTCCCATGAGTATATATTTTCGGACATGTGAAGAAAATGGTGGAAACCTAGATTTTCTTACACTTTCTTTACCTTAAGAGAATGGAGATGCCAATGGAGTCTCCAAACTTGAATTTCCTCCTCTAATGGTGGTTTGACTTGGCACCAAAATGAAGCTCTTGAAGTTTTGAAAAGATAGAAAGGAGGAGCTTGAGCTAACTAAGAAGAATATGTATTTTGTTTTGGATTTGGAGCTAAAATGAGCAAGATGTGTGCAAGAGAAGGTGGAGCTAGCATGGAGAGGAGCTTCACGTTAATGGAGAAGAGAAAGAGAGCAAGAAACCGTGTGAAACAAGGGAGAATGAAGAAGTGAGGAGAGAGGTAAGTAAAATGTGATATTTATCTTAAAAGGTGAATAGTACTTTATGCTTTATAAGACTTATTTGCTTTCTTAATTACTTAGCTAGATGAGTGTGGTGAGTCACACTTACAAAACCGGCCCCCTTTTATGAATGAGGGTAATTAAGTCTTTGTTGACCAAATGTCTCACTTATATAGACTTATGTTATAAACTAGCTTAATTAATTCACTATTCATCAAAAACAAGGCACATTGTTGTGAAATTTTTGATTTCCCATTGATATAGACCTCCAAATGTGATACTATATAGTACACATATTAATTAAAGAGTAATGATGGACATTTAGCCATTCAAAACTCATTTACAAGACAATTTTTCAAAAACGTGCTTTAAGACTCCTTAAAGCACATTTTGTGTTTTAACTTGTTTTCAAGCTTGGTTTTCTTTGGTAATTGACTTAAAATGACCATTAGGATATTACTAAGGTCTTAGGACAATATTTGGGTACTCTCCCATGTCTCTCCAAGCTTAGAGCACGTTTTTGTCAAAACTGCTCTTTTGGTGTTTCCTTATATTTTCTTTGATTAGAAATGTTTCTTAATGTTTATAAGGCATTATTTAGCCTCCTTATATCCTAGTTTATCATTTGAACACCATATCTAAGTTTGGAGTATTTCAACAAGAAAGAGCGTGAATTGAGAGTTGGAAGAAGAAGAGCGTAGTGGCGGCATGAAGAAGATGATGAACGATCAGTAAGATCGTGGTTTAAATAAATAAATTAAGGAAGAGGAATAAATTTAGTAGATTAAATTAATTCTAAAAGAGTAAAAGAATTAATTGCATAACGTAAATAATTTAAGAGAACTCAAATGCTTCATATTAGAATTGCTTTGGAAATATATCAAATATTAACATTGAGAAACATTGGCAAGGGAAGTCAGACTTCTAACAAGATATCCCATTAATAAGTAAAGAAATAATTCTTTAATTTGAAATGGAAAGAATTTATCTCGTTGTTGTAAAAGATAAGGATGAGGGATAAATATCTAATAAGGGAGTAATTTATTTAATTGGAAAGGAAAGAAATATTTAGAAAAGATTTTGTAATTCCAATATAGGAGAAGTCATTAAACTGGAAGGGAAGAGTCTAGAATCTAGGTACTATAAATCAGGAGAGAGAATAGAGAACTATTATTAGCTAAATTCAAATTGAGAGAGGTAAAATCAGATTCGAATTCTTAAAGATATTTAATTAATTAAGAGGGAGTAAAACCAGATTTGAATTCTTAGATTCAAACTAACGTAATAGTAAAAAATAATGTTATACAATACTACCGTTGAAAGGAAGATAAGGGAAACATATTTAATGCTGCTCAAGTAAAATTAGATATCGAATTACTTCCCCGGGCTAACTATTAATCCTAACGTCGGAATACACGACCCTATCATATTTATCTTGATATAATGCTCGCACCTCTTATACTAACCTTATATTATACTTATTCTAATTTTGGATTTTGGGGGTATTTCAGTGGAACTCTTTGATCTTTGGGGCATTGACTTCATGGGGCATTTTCCCTCTTCTCACTCAAACCTCTTCATCTTGGTGGCAGTTGACTATGTCACCAATTGGGTAGAAGCCATTGCATCCCCCCTAGTGATGCCAAGGTGGTGATTAAGTTCTTGAAAAAGAACATCTACACGAGGTTTGAAGTGCCACATGCTATAATCAGTGATGGTGGGTCTCACTTCTGCAACAAGTAATTTAAAGCTTTGATGGGAAATTATGGAGTGAGACACAAGGTAGCCTTACCTTACCATCCTCAAACTAATGGCCAAGCCGAGGTCACTAACCAAGAGCTGAAGTGGATCCTTCAGAAAACAGTCAATTCATCAAGGAAGGATTGGTCTCTGAAGCTGGATGATGCACTATGGGCATATAGGACAGCTTATAAGACTCATATTTGCATGTATCCATACCGACTTGTCTTTGGAAAAGCTTGACATCTACCGGTTGAATCAGTGCATAAATCTTTCTGGGCAGTGAAAGCGTTGAACTTTGATCTGATGAGTGCAGGTGACAAGAGAAAATTCCAGCTTACCGAGTTAGAGGAGTTTTGAGAGGAAGCATATGAGAACAACTGCCTATATAAGGATAAAGCCAAGAGGTGGCACAATAAGATGATCCTTAGGCGGGAGATCTATGTGGGAGATTTGGTTCTGCTTTACAATTCTAGGCTGAAGTTGTTCCCGGGAAAATTGAAATCCCATTGGGCTAAACCCTTCACTGTCTCAAATGTTACCCCATACAGATCAATTGAGTTGACTAATGCTAAGGGGAAAACCTTCATGGTGAATGGATCAAGACTGAAACATTACATGGGAGGTAACCTTGAGAAGGTCAAGGTTAGTGCTATCATCCTACAAGATCCTTAGGTTTGATGTCTAAAGACGCTAAAGAAGGGCAGCTTTCCAAGAGGCAACCCGGATTTCATTTCATTTAATGTCTTTTGAATTTTATTAGTTTAGCGTTTGCACAATATTGTGAACTCTTGTGAGCTAATAAGCTATTTTGGCATTCTTCAGTATTGCATTTTTGTGCCCAACTTGGTGTTTGTGTTGTGAATATTTTGGGAACAGGTGTGCCCCTCTGAAAAAGGGACGGATTTAAGAACAATTTCAAAGGAAACTCTGGCGAAATTTTTCCAAGAACCTTCATCTCCAATGATCAAAGGTTGCGCTTCAGCGACCCTGAATAGTCTCAAGTGTGGGGTATCCTGTCTTCAATCCGCACCTCATGAGGGGAGTACTAGTTTCACCCTTCCTTTTTGTTTTACACAATACAAACAATACACAATTTATGTTTACTCTATGCTAGTGCTTTGAAAAGGTCTTTTGATTCTCCCCAAGCTAGTCGTCAAACAATGAGAACATTATCCTATTTAAATGTGGGGAGACAACCTTTTCTTTTTGCGCACTGCTCAATTTCCTTATGTTATCTATTGCTTCCACCTGGGAGTTACATTTAGAGTAAGCAAGTTTTTCATTGAATTCTTGGGATTTTCCATAAAAAAAATTTCAAAAAATACTCTTTTGAGGGCATGATATGCGGTGCAGCCATATAATAACCTTATCTTGGTGAATTTTTATTGCTTAGGGGTTATTTCTAACTTCTCTGTTAGGGATTGCTAAGGGGTGCTTCTTTGTGTGAAATACCCCAATCCTTGATATGTTTTTTAAATATTAAACTATGGTATATTAAGGCTAAAAAGTGCCTTAGAAACATTAGTGAACAATTTAAACCATAGAAAACACAATAAAGTACACTAAGGACAATTTGAGCAAAAATATGCTCTAAGATTGGGATAACCTTGGTTAAGACTCAAAGAGCTTACCAAGACTTTATTAATATTCTAATGGACATGTTAAACCAATTATTAAAGAAAACCAAGCTCAAAAACAAGTTAAAACACAAAATGTGCTTTAAGGAGTCTTAAAGCACATTTTTGAAGAATTGTCTTGGAAATGGGTTTTGAGTGGCTAAATGCCCATCATTACTCCTTAATAAATATTTGTACTATTTAGTATCACATTAGGAAGTCTAAATCAATGGGAAATCAAAATTTTCACAAATATGTGCACTAATTTGTGAATAGTGCCCAAATAGTGCTAGTTTAGACTTAACTCAACTTAGCTTAATTAAATGGACAACAAAGACCATAAAATATCCTATGTAGTGAAGGGGGACTGTTTTTAAGGTGGGGAGTCATCCCACTTACTAGCCAATAAGAAAGAAGAAGAAGAAATAAAGTATAATGACTATTTACTTTTAAGCTTAAATATCGTACAAAAGTAAACCTCTCACCTCTCTTCTTCATTCCCTCTTGTTCCCACCGTATTCTTCATCCTCCCAAGCTACAAAATCGTTTTGCTACATCACCTCTCCATTCTTGATTTCCCTTTGCTTGTAACTTCCAACTCCATGCTCCAAATTAAATTCCAAGACTACCTATGTCTTAGCTAGACCAAGGTCTACATTTCTATCTTTTCAAATCCTCAAGAACTCCAATTCGGTGCCATGGAGAATCTTCATTGAAGGAGTAAAAACTCATCTTTTTATACCTTGTCAATCTCCTTTGCTTCAAGGTAAGACAAACCAAAGAAAATTCATGTTTCCTCTCATTTTCATATATGGCCAAAAATCATCTCTCGATGGTGCCTTGTCTTGCACTTTTTAGTAGCTTGAATTGATCTTCAAAGGACTAGGAGGAGTCCTACCTTTCTTCTTAATCAAGCTCTCTTTCAATTCCAAGGTAAATATCAATTCAAGTGTTTAAACACTTATGCTAATCTAGGGTTTTATTCATGAGTTTAAGTGTAAATCTTAATGCTCATTACCCTTATATGTGTGTTGGTTAGAAGGTTGACAAGTGAACAAGTCCTTGCTGATTTTCAATCAAAGAAAACAAGTGAGAAAATCTTGAAGGAAGGAGGTAAATGACCTATCTTAATGTAGTTTTTGTGCCTTAGGAAAATGAGCTTAGATTGCCTTATAAAACAACCTAAAGAGCCAATGGGAAATAAGTTATAAAACTATCCACAAGGTGGACTATAAGGACATTGGAGCATTGTTGTGTGTATTTGCAGGTTAAAGGCAAATATATATATGGAAATTCAGTGTTTAAGACTATGTTTTTTAAGGGCCTAAGAGTCATGTTATTTAAGGGCCTAAGAGCCAAGCAATTTAGGTTTATACACTATATTGTGATGTAGTGTAGTTTAAGGTGTAGTAGTGTGTAAAGAACATTCCTTGTGAAGATGATTGTCTTTGATTGTTTAAGGATGAATAAACAGTGTGTTTGTGTGAAAGGTTATACTAGGGAACCTATGTCAAAATTCGGTGAGTAAATAAGGAGTTTAGGTGTTTAAATGAAGTTTGGTGACCTAGGTTATACTAGGAATTGTTAAGGGTTAACTTGGTGAAAGAAAGGGAATTAAGGTGTTTTTAAGTGTTAAAATGAATTAGGAATTGTCCTGGAAGATTTAGAGTACAAAAGAGTGATTTAGATGTACCAAAGTCCTGGTGGGAGTGTGGTTAAGTCTGTGCAAATTTTGGTAAACAAGAGAGGTATAATGCCTTGTGAAAGATTAAGTATGAACTTGTGGAAAAATCTTAAGGAGTTTGTGTAAAGGAGGTGTTGGTGAGAAATAATGCTTTTGGAGTAGTTGTAATGCTGGTGAAGGAACACTTTGGTTAGTCCAAGTTATAGGTATAAACTACCACTTAGAAACCTAAGGAAAAATGTTGCAAGTGTTAGGAATTTTGTAAGAATTTGAGTAAGTGTCTGAGGAGTTTAGAAGAGAGCTAGAAAATGAGTTGATGGATGATTTACGAAGGTTTTAGAGTGCCTAATGATTTTAGAACTATTAGGAAGCTTGAGGAGAAGTTTGGAGAAAGTTATACAAATTTTAAGAAGGTTCTGCAGTCGACCGACCCAGGGGACTGACCCTGGCTGGGTCGGTCAGACTGTAATTAGCTAGCTGGGAAGTTTCTGGAACGGACCAACCTAGAGGGTTTTGGGTCGGTCGGGCAAAAGTTTGTGAACCAAAATGTTTCTGGAATGGACCGACCCAGGGGATTGGGTCGGCCGGTGGGTTGGTCGGCCCATACTTAAAAAAACAAAACAAACAAAAAAAGGAAATGTGGCCTATGTAGTAAACCCTAGTGGGTATAATGAGGATAATCAAGTGTAAGTTAAGTGTAAAAAAGACATGTCATGTAATTATGTAAATCACTTAGTAAATCGGAAGCTAAATAAGGTAATTAACCGACGTTATTAATTATGTATAGGAGCTGCATTCGGTGGAACTCGAACGTAGCAGGGACCAAGGTATGGTTTTCTTGCAGTCTGTTTTTGCTACCGGTTTACACCGGCTTATGTGTTTGTTTGTTTTCTGAATGTTTATGACTTTGTAAGACTTAAATCATGAAATGAGTTTACAGTCATTGTTATTATTGTGGCGTGTGTGTACCGGTACCGTTAACCTCGAATACGTGCTAACCCGTTAGTTAACCAAACTAGGATACGTAAGAGAGCGATACTCCGTTTTAACGTTTCAACTTAAGGAACGTTCTAACTACGGCTATGTCATACCCAAAATTTCAACCCCCCCGGAAGAGAGTCTCTACTAATAGGCTAGTAGCAAGGGTTCCTAGTTCGATCGGCACATTTCAGAGTACTACGGATAGCTTAGTCATCTCCAGGGGCATTTTGGTAATTTTCAAGGCTCCTAAGCCCCCTATAGGCTTTATCTCTCCTCCAAATAAGGGTCAAATCAATTCAAAATGTTTTGAAATTTTAACCCATGATAGAGGATGACATTTGAAGCATAATGGCGTTGGAATTTTGATTTTTTGAATTTCCAATAATGTTCTAGCTATTTCTGATTGAATTTGACGAGAAATTGAATTTTAAAATATTCCAATATCCAAAAAAATTGACTCCACTTTAGAAAAATCAGAAATATCATTCTTTACCCATGTGTAAAATTTCATAATCAAATTCCTTTTGGAAGCCCTTGAGCTAAAACGTCGGTAAATCTCGGTTTTTACCGGATTTTTCTATCTTTAAGGAAGCCTATATAAGGAACCTTATCTCATGATAATATCAGAACCTCAAGAACCCTAAGCAACCAGAAAACCTAGCCATCACAAATCTCTCACGTTTTTCAACACTCGGGCATCGAAATCACATCAAAAACCTTCCAAAATCCTCATCTAAACACATTTTCAACTCCCAACACTTCACCAATCATTATAAATCAACCAAACCACCTCTAAAACGTGAAGAACATCATCAACAATCGACAATCAGAAGCTCGGGTCGAACTCAATCTAAAACCGGCATCATCGGAGCCTCCAAAGAATCCCAACGTGAAGAGGCACCTCAAATCTGAAGGTAAAACAGGCTAAACGTACATATTTTTTTAGCCGAAAATACCGTCGGGAACCACCAGAAAACCCAACTTTTATGTTCACATAGGTTAACTAGGGTCTGTGGGTTCGGACATTAGGTCCATAGCCACGGACGGAAACAAAATTTGACCTAATTCTGCCTCCGAAACCCTAGTTTAAGAATCTTTAATTTTACTTTAATTTTCAGTCAAAAGCTAAAAAACACAAAAAAACAGAAGCTCGCGCACTTAGGTTAAAACGACTCGTAATATGCCGTAATTAAACTAAGTAGAGGAAAAATGACTTCGAGGGGTAATGAAAGTAATTGAACCCTAAATAAGTCGTATACCAAGCCCCCGAACCCGAACTCTCCATTCCTAATTTGATCTAGGTTAAAATTAGGTGGCGACTCATAATAGGTTCCAGTGAGCTATCTTAGGTTTTAATAATTAATGTTATTAATCTTAGGTTATAAGTGGACCTAAAACCCGACTAGACCCTAATCAATCTAATCAACATAGGGTAGGGTTTAAAAATCGAGGCTCACAGGCTATATATGAGTTAGTTGTAGTTTGTGTTGTTAAAGTGTATCACATCTCCCTTATGTGCCTAACTGGACCTAACCACCTACAGTGTGAAATAATGAGGTAAGTTCCAACAATGGAACTACTAACAAGTGAATAACCGGGGGGTGAGGAATCCGGTAGTTCCGGTCACACGTGTATGTACGGGGGTCGATATCTGAATCAGATTTGACTCTCTCCTTATGGTATGGTTGTTTTCCTTCTTGGATTACAGTCACCCGCAAGCCTAGTAATAGGCTTACCTACCTGACTTTTGATCGGGCTAGGGGGATTATATGTACGGAGTGCTCGGATCACTAGATCTGACACATCTTTAGGTTAAGTTAATCGTTGTTGAGTAAAATCTACACATTAATATATATATATATATATATATTTATAGCAAACTAATAGGCAAGTGCACCTTAGTCGGAGTAGTACAACAAGTGTCGTATCCACAGGGAAATTGTTCAATTATCCTAGTCTCGGTATTTAATAAAAACAGTAAAAAGGGGTTTAGCCGAAGGCAAGCTTGATTTGTTTTTGGATCAGTGCAAATATAATAAATACAGTAAAATAAGGTGAATTAATTGATGTGAATGGAAAAAGGTATCCTAGGATAGCGGGGGAATTGCCTAAATTACTTAAACAAATTCATAACCATGTCTCAATTATTTATTGTCTATTAGAGTTAATAGGTGTCAGTTACGAACTCTTAGTAATAGCCTCAGTATTTTGCTGCTCAATCCGGAGTGTAAATACGAAGGTTTATTCCTTTGTGGTACTAGACTATCTCAAAATCATACGTTGATAGTTACCATAAAAATGCAGTAGTTTGTCGCTTAAAGCATTTAACAATATTTGTTGAAAGGAATTAAAACAAGTTTAATAAGTGAGACGAGTAATAAATATTGATTTACGTAATATTAGAATCAAACCCCCATCCTAGGATACAAATGAAAATTACTCAGACATTAACAGAAATAAGAAGATAGCACAGATAGAATTAGCCATTATTTCAGAGAAAGAACGGGTCTGCCCTCGCTCCCACTTATGTTGCCTCTCTTCTATTTCTTTTGTTTTTGCTGAGTACGTGAGTATGGAGTGTTGTGGTATTACGGGAGAAGATGAATGGAAGAGAATGGTGGAGTGTGGTGAGCGATGGTCTGTTTTCTTTTAATCTCCCGTACATCATTTATCGTTGAAGGTGCTGGGTTTATATAGAAGCAGAGGAGAAGGTTGATTGGAGACAGAGCTGGAGTGGAGACAGACGCGTGAGGGATTTAAGGCAGGCGCCTGATATTGCTGAAGAAGTAGATAGATATGTTTGCAGGCGCCGAAGAAAATTGGAGAAGACGGTCGGCGTAGTTGCAGCTCTATTTGTTGTCCGGTCTTATTTCCACGGACAGTTCTATTTCTTGTCCTGGCAAATATCCACGGACAGCACACAAACATTTCTTTCTGTCCGAGCAAACATCCACGGACACATTGTGTCTTGTCCGCCCCTTGTCCTACCATTTTTAGGCGGACATGTAATGTAAGTCCTCTCTTCTGTCCGCCCTTATTTCCACGGACGGATCTTCAGATTTGCCGCGTCTGGACCAGCGTCCGGACCACCCTGGTTCGGACGGCTCATTTTGTCCGCCCTTTTCTCCGTGGACACGCCACGGACACATTTCTGTCCGGCCTTATTTGGTCGGACGTGCCACGGTTGCATTTTTTGAACTGTCCGGACAGCCTGGTTCAGATAGGTCAGTGTTTCGGACAGTGGTTCGTACGAAATTGTTTTGCTCCTAAAATATTCGTTTCAGCTCCGATTTAAGATCCGTTAGCGCCTATGCGTTCGTCTCTTCGTCTACTTTTCTCCTAGCTTGGTTTTCCTCATGTTTAACCAATAAATTTGTGAGATAACCAATAAAACATAAACTAGAGGAAAAACATACGATAAGTGAGAAATGAGCAAGAAAAGTGCTAATATAATATATGAAATATACCCATAAAACATGCTCATTTGGACACTTATCAATCGTTCGACAAACAGAACAGTAACAAGTTATATAACAAGATTAACATGAGATTGAAATCATTCTCTAGGCTTACCAAGTTTGGCTAACTAAAGTTTGGTTCTTTTCCTAAAGTGAAACGTTCCTGTCATGTTATATGTTGATGTTGTTATGCAATGTTTATCGCTATGCTTATGTAAGATGTATGTTAAATAAATGTCATGTTATCATGACAATTAGTTGTGTGTATCCCGGTAGCCGACGGGCTGCACATTAATCATACCAGCCAAGGGTTGCTGAGCCCCTTTGGGGCACCATATTTTATTTTGCAGGATGAGGATCGAAGAAGCGGAGTGGCTTTAGATTCTAAGTGCAATGAATACTTTTGTTAGCTTTTGGATAGTGGACCCGAGTTGCGCCTGTGCACTCGTGGATGTTTATACAGTTGTTGGAGCTAGACTGAAATGATGTTTGTATATATACACTCGGTATGGTTGGTTGTAAATCGTGGATGTTAGTAACTAATGCTCGAGAGTCTGTGTCCATCAGACCGATACAATTGTGCGTATTCAGCCTTGTTAGCCACGTGGGTGGCTAACAGCGTGTAACACTGACCCGTTTTTTTAAATGTTAAGTTATGGTTTGCCGCTGCTGTTACTGTTTATTGTTAAGTTTTAAGTTGGGGTGTTATAAAAAGTGGTATCAGAGTGAAGTATTGCTCTGATGACCGGAATACCGAGCTTAGGTACATGCCGAGCTAGGAAATCTAATCATAGATGTGTGAGTGAACAGTTATGAAGGGGTTAACCACTAACTAAGTGTGGAGATACCTTGTTATCGGAAGGGCGTTACAACCGTTGGAACTGATAAGTTTGTAAGCACAATGCTAACAGAGAAATTGTAGGGGAAAACTATATACAAAATGGATAAATAAATAATTAAACCTACAACTCTACTACGGGTAGCAAAATAAAACCCGGTCGGAGTATAGTGTAAATATATTACGACCGAGAGTATCGAACCCAAGGGACTTATAGAAAATTAGTCCTAATCCGTAATAACCTATTCTATGACAAGGGGGGAAATTGAAATATTTTCTAATCCTAAATAAAACTAACTAAACTACATGGTACTTACAATGAATTTATCTTGAAAAGAGTAAAACCATCTAAGCATCAATGTGAACTCGAAACATACAACAAGCCTTCGAATTAACCAACACTGAATACGCCGGGTGTCCTGCCGGATACCACTTGCACGGCATATTCAAAGACATTGAATATGCCGGACATTGGCCACCCGGCAGTGCATCCGGCATAGTCATAATGCATATTATTTTTCCAGTTTCCGAGAAGAAAACAGAAAACTCATTACCTATTAACAATCCGAGCATATATCATGCCACGAAATGAACAAAGTAATGGGAAATGTGGGTTAATTCTCACTCTTACTACTTCTTAATCCATAAAAAGGGAGTAGAAAGACCATTAAGAGAGTCTAACCTATTCTACTTGGGATTCATCCTCCACAAGTAAAAATTGCATGAAGAGAAAAAGAGATCAACCAATTCTCTTTCATTAAGAACCTTACTCAAAATAAACTTGAAATTATATTAAGAAGAACACATTGTTTTACAAGAAGGAATTCATCCCTAACCAAGAACTAACAAGGATTTCTACTTCACCATCCACTCAAATAAAGAAGAAATACATAAGGGAGAAGGAGATTGAACATAGCCTTAACCCTGACAAGATCTTCTCCTCTTCTCGTGGATGGATCCGTAGAAATGCCTTGGACACCAACACTTGGAATGTGGGCGGAAATGGAGTAATGAATGGAGTATAATATGGTGTTGAAGTGTGTTGAATTGTAGCCTTCCTCGGCCTATTTATAGGCATCAAAGTGACTCTTGCCGGGCGTCGTGCCGGGTCCCGAATAGCCGGCACACGTGTTAAATGCGCCCAACTGTTAACGGTCGAAACCGTCGATTCCGTGCGAAACAGTGCTTATGCCGGGCAGGATTTACCCGGCATCACACCCGGCAGTAGACAAATCTCCAACGGTCAATAACGGCCATCGTCTGGTCAACCGTGGCGACTCTTCACTTATGCCGGATAGCATATACCCGGCATTATGTCCGGCAATGCCTCTTTTCTGTTCTGTGCTTATGCCGTGTAGAATCTACCCGGCTTGGAGTCCGGCTTCAATTAACTTTTTGCCTAGAAAATCCTTCCTTGCACAGAAAACTCATAAAAACATAAGATTGTACAAATATTATACTTTAACACATAATGGGCATAAATAACATAAATATAACTTTATTTAGATAAATATAATACTAAATCTAGTGCATAAAATATGATAAGTCTGCGGCGTATCAAGGCCCTACACTTACCTTTTGCTAGTCCTCGAGCAAAACAAGATTTAGAAAGGACTAATTACTTATGCACAAAACAGATAAACTTTAGAATGAAATGTAGATAAATATTCTCAACTTTATGACTCTAATTCATAAGTATCACTTAATCTACCTTATTCTATCAAAACATACTAATGGGTATAAAACAAAGAATTTTCAAAACCGATCAAAAGCTTTTGGGCTATTTTGCATAAGGGATTTTTGTATCTCTCCTTTTTCCGGTTTCCATCACTCAGCTCTATTTTTCAAGAGTTTCTGAATGTGGCCAAGACTCTCATCAATGGTTTTTATGAATCAGCCCTATTTTGCAAGAGTTTCTGAATCAACCACGATTTTTTCATTGAAGAACGGGGAATTTAGGAGAAAAATAAAAGGAAAAACTCTCGTTTCTTGCTTTTATTCTGAGGCAATTTTTTTTTTTTGCAACCTCAAGGAATATAATGTTTTCCTTTGGAAGAAGATTTTTTCTTCTCTTTTTTTTTCTTTTTTTTTTTTTTTTTCTTCTTCTTTCTTTTGCACAAAAACCCTTTCTTAAGATTTTCACCCAAAAGAATTCTCACCATTTTGAAAAAGAAAATATTACCCAGAAGTAAATAAGAGATAGAAATAGGAGTAAGGTCATATACTCATGTTAATAAAGAGAATCAAGAAGTTAAAAACAAGGATCTACAAGTCATTAGAAAGGTTACCTCTTGAGAGAACAAGTATTTATTCATTCCTAATCTCATCTTAATCAAAAACACGCAAAAAGTTTTAGTAAAACATTGAATAAAACTCACAACTTATGCATATTATTAAAACTTATTTTTTCTTTAAAGGGGGTCCCTGCCCTACACTTGGCAGGAACACTGTCCCCAGTGTTTCAAAAGAAAAAGAAAATAAATAAAGAAAGACTTAATAAAGAAAATTAAAAGTAATTAAGAAGAAAATGACTCCCCTGTGGTGCAAGAAGACTAGACGCGTGGGGCTGCCCTACACTGAGCCTTTTGGCTACTTGACGAATGATTAAAGATCTTGATAGAAACGAAGATCGATTTCGCATACTCCCGTTGATCAATTTAGTGTTGGAGACGGGAGTTGACCAAGTGGTCATAGTTTGAGCAAAATGTTGCTACATTAACAACGTCATTGACTTATGCTCTATGCGAATGGTTGATGTCTCTGCCCGTTCTGCTTCCTCAGGTGGTATAAAATCTGGCATTTTGGAGCACTGGGCGTGTAGTCACGAACTTTTCCACATTCGCCTGCTGAGGAAGAGAATGCGTGCCATTCGCCTTTAGTATTGGCTTCCATTGTGTAGGGAGTGCATTTGTTGGTTTCATCGATGTCCTCTTTGTCTCATGATTGCGGACACTTCATGAAGATTATGCAATCGGAGATGTATTCACCTATTTAACTCAGGAGGAGCAACACAAAAACACTATAATATTTTGTAAATAATAAAAGAAATAATATAATGACATAATTAAAATTATGAAAATACACGAAGGGACAAATTTTTGGTTATGCCGGACCGAAGGCCGGGTGCTTTTTACCCGGCAGTGGACTTCCTCCACTAGTGCCGGGTGTATACAAACCGGCATGCTACCCGGCGTGACCAAAAATCGAACATAACTTAATTAAAAGAAAAAGTAAGGGATATAAATAAATGTAAGAGTAAATAAGGGATTGTAGAGGATCATTACTAACTGTCCCTACTTATTTACGACTAATAATAGTGAGAGAATTTGAACATGCCGGGTGACGTGCCGGGTATAATCCGTCCGGCATAGGACTTCCTCCGAAATGCCGTGTGTAGGAAATCCGGCACAATACACGGCAAGTTCAAACTCGAAGTCTAAATTAAAGAATCATGATATAGGGACTACTAGAAGAGGGAAATAATGAATGGGAGTAGCAAGGACAACTTTAAATTGCCAAGAACTCCATACTGTAATAAATTTTGAAAATTTTGAACATGCCGGACGCAGTGCCGGGTAAAACGTATCCGGCATCAGACTCCCTCCGAGTTTGCCGGGTGACAGACGCCCGGCACTAAGCACGGCACATTCAAGTCTGCAAAACTAAGGGCGAAAATAAATTAAAGAATCAAAGAATCAAAGAATCAAAGAATAAAGAATAGGGCGTTTTACCGAATTTAGGACTTGGACTAATTCCAAGTCCCCGGCAACGGCGCCAATTTGCTAACAGAAATTTTAGTAGGAAAACTATATACAAAGGATAAAATAAAAATTAAACCTACAACTCTACTACGGGTAGCAAAATAAAACCGGTCGGAGTATAGTGTAAATATATTACGACCGAGAGTATCGAACCCAAGGGACTTATAGAAAATTAGTCCTAATCCGGTAATAACCTATTCTATGACAAGGGGGGAAATGAAATATTTTCTAATCCTAAATAAAACTAACTAAACTACATGGTACTTACAATGAATTATTCTTGATTAAAGGAGTAAAACCATCTAAGCATCAATGTGAACTCGAAACATAAACACAAGCCTTCGAATTAACCAACACTGAATACGCCGGGTGTCCTGCCGGATACCACTTGCACGGCATATTCAAAGACATTGAATATGCCGGACATTGGCCACCCGGCAGTGCATCCGGCATAGTCATAATGCATATTATTTTCCAGTTTCCGAGAAGAAAACAGAAAACTCATTACCTATTAACAAACGAGCATATATCATGCCACGAAATGAACAAAGTAATGGGAAATGTGGGTTAATTCTCACTCTTACTACTAACTTCTTAATCCATAAAAAGGGAGTAGAAAGACCATTAAGAGAGTCTAACCTATTCTACTTGGGATTCATCATCCACAAGTAAAAATTGCATGAAGAGAAAAAGAGATCAACCAATTCTCTTTCATTAAGAACCTTACTCAAAATAAACTTGAAATTATATTAAGAAGAACACATTGTTTTACAAGAAGGAATTCATCCCTAACCAAGAACTAACAAGGATTTCTACTTCACCATCCACTCAAATAAAGAAGAAATACATAAGGGAGAAGGAGATTGGACATAGCCTTAACCCTGACAAGATCTTCTCCTCTTCTCGTGGATGGATCCGTAGAAATGCCTTGGACACCAACACTTGGAATGTGGGCGGAAATGGAGTAATGAATGGAGTATAATATGGTGTTGAAGTGTGTTGAATTGTAGCCTTCCTCGGCCTATTTATAGGCATCAAAGTGACTCTTGCCGGGCGTCGTGCCGGGTCCCGAATAGCCGGCACACGTGTTAAATGCGCCCAACTGTTAACGGTCGAAACCGTCGATTCCGTGCGAAACAGTGCTTATGCCGGGCAGGATTACCCGGCATCACACCCGGCAGTAGACAAATCTCCAACGGTCAATAACGGCCATCGTCTGGTCAACCGTGGCGACTCTTCACTTATGCCGGATAGCATATACCCGGCATTATGTCCGGCAATGCCTCTTTTCTGTTCTGTGCTTATGCCGTGTAGAATCTACCCGGCTTGGAGTCCGGCTTCAATTAACTTTTTGCCTAGAAAATCCTTCCTTGCACAGAAAACTATAAAAACATAAGATTGTACAAATATTATACTTTAACACATAATGGGCATAAATAACATAAATATAACTTTATTTAGATAAATATAATACTAAATCTAGTGCATAAAATATGATAAGTCTGCGGCGTATCATAAGCACAATGCTAATGTATGCTCATGTGAATTCAGATGGCAGGTAGACCACGTGGAAGAGGCCGTGGGCGCGGTATAGAAGACCCGAGGGAGAACCCTACGACACAAGTGATGGCCGACGCAGTGGCTGCCGCCGTAGCCCAAATGGTCCCATAGTTAGTAGCTGCGATGCAACAAGGGCAGCAGCAGCAAGGCGGTCCGGACCAACAAGGTACATAACCGCAACCACAGCCGTGCGAGACCAACTGGGTCAAGGCGTTGGCAGATCTGAGACCCCTGTCGTTTCAAGGGGAGACCGACCCTAGTAAGCTGGAGGCGTACATCTCCGAGTTGGAGACCGCCTACGAGACCTTGGATGTTCCTGCTGGTGCCAAAGTTCGTCTTGCCGCTTACTACCTGAAGGGTTCGGCAAGGAGTTGGTGGAAGCTAGTGCGAGAAGACAAAATCATGGATCCTACTTTTGGATGGAGGGAGTACACGGCTCTGCTGCGAGCCAAGTACTACCCGGTTCATGTACAAGAGGCTAAACGCCTAGAGCTGGATAGTCTGGGCCGGGGGACAAGATGTCGGCTGATTAGTACTACACTGCCTTCACCGACCTTATCCACCTGTTACCAGACCTGGGTTACTCAAACTGGGTTCTGGTAAACTGTTTTTACAACGGACTCAGCCACCGCCTATGCTATGGGATGGGGCCATCTGAATATAACACCTTACAGGTAATTAAAATACCGCTTGATGTGAATAAGTGTATACAATGAGTAAGTGTGAATGTGAGTATGATTTGTGGGGCATAACTAACACCCTAAACTGTAGGAGTGCTATCATGCCACTACTAAGGTCGAAATCACTGTCCGACTGAGGGACGAGGAGAACGCGCATAAGCGTAAGGCTTCGAGTGAGGGCCAAAACACGCAAGGGTACGGGGGAGGAAAGAAGAAGAAACCTTACCCCTAGTCCCAGCAAGGCCAGTAACAGGGCGGCAAGGGCCAAGCCCAGACCACCACTGCTAAGGAGCCACTGCAACTCACCTATGCCTATGCGGCTAAGCCCTTACGCTCTCACCCGCCCAAGGGTAACTACTTAATTCCGTGTACCAAATTTAAATGTGCGTTGTCGAGTTGTGAAGTGTGTATTAATTGTGTAATGTGTTAGCAGCCAGTATGGGCTCTAGACCGGAGTGCCACTACTACTGCAAGTGGTGCAACGGAGACCACCCCGGCAAGGATTGTAAGGGAAATGATGTGCAGTGCCGCTACTGCAAGAAGCTGGGGCACCGAGACTACGAGTGCTTCCAGAACCCCAACGGCAGAATCTATAAGCCTAAGGGGCAATGGAAGGGAAAGGCCTCTGCGACCACTGAAGGCTCGAAGGCGACTAGTCAGCCATCCTCGGATCAGGGGAACTCTAACGCCCAGAAGGGGAAAGGGTCGGGAGCTGGCAAGGCCACCCTGAATGTGGTAGATCGGTCTGAGGGAGCTGGACCCTCTTCTAGACCAGGTACTACTTAAACCGTTGAGTGAAATAATTGATTGCTTACCGCATTTCATGCATGAGTGTTAGTAAGTTTGAATGTGCAACTACATAAGTAATGAGTTGAAGTATGATGTACAAATCATCAAAGCTAGATAATTCTAAACCTTAGGAACCTTCAATATTTGCTATCCAATCCCTCCCACACCAAACCCCAAAGAAACCACCATCAACATCACCAAATTCCCGATGGAGCAATGTCAGGTTATCCAGCCAGGTATGATATTATTAAATGGATACATGACACCCGAAGCACAAATCCACATCATCCGACAATGCGACGAACTAGGAGCAGCACCCGGAGGTTTCTACACACTAGAGTACCCGAGTGGGTCGAAAATGAAGCTGAAGATGATGTGCATGGGTAAGGACTGAAATCCTTACACCAAGACATATCAAGACATGCGAGCAGAAGATGGAGCAACAGTACCGAGGATACCTGAGGAGTTCCTTGCGGTCATTAACCACGCCATGGGAATTGCTCAACGAGTTGAATCGGATCCAATTCCGAGTGTTGAAGCGGATTTATATATTGTTAACTTCTACCAGAAAGGTGGACGGTTAGGTTTACACCAAGATAAGGACGAAACACCCGAGTCTTTGAGTAAGGGCGTACCCGTGGTGTCTTGGTCCAGTGGTGATACCGTAGTATTTGTGTATGGTGAGCAGAAATGTGCTGATCTCGCTAAGAAGTTGGTGTTAAAGTCAGGAGATGTGTTAATCATGGGTGGGCAGTCTAGGATGCTATATCGCGATATCAAGAAGATCAAGCTGAATACGACACCTCCGATAGTAATCAATGCCACACACATGAAACCCGGACGTTTGAATTTTATTTTCAGGCAATTCTAAAGCCATGTGTAACCATGTAATGTGTGAAACCAGTTGTATGTTAAGGATGTTATATATTTAGCTATGTCGATACAGTGTAAACCGACTTATGGTGTAAAGAGTGTGTTAATGAATAAAACGGTGTTGTTTGAGTATACCAACCGTGTTGTTACCTTTGTACTTATAAAGTTTGTGAACTAAATTAGGCTGTGTACTCGGAACGGAAGGTACACTGAGTGTGTGTACTGAGGCAGAAGCCAGCAAGAGCGGCACTATCCTCACCGGTACCTTCCCAGTTAATGCAGTGGATGCATCGATCTTGTTCGACTCTAGAGCCTCACACACATTTATCTCGCTTTCATTTGCGAGGAGGCTGGGGTTAGACGGTGAAGAGATGTCTGACTTTCTAGTCACTCTCCCGTCGAAAGAGCAGATCAAGTGTACCCGCTACTACTGAGATGCCATTGTTCGAATTAAAGATGAAGAGTTTCCGATCGACATGATAGCGTGCAAGGGGCTCAGATTCGATGTGATTGTGGGGATGAACTGGTTGGAGCGGTACAAGGGTCGAATCCTATGTGTCGAGCATCGTCTGCTTCTTCGGAGTCCGACTGGGGTTACCATTTCATACCGCAAGAGGCCCAGGGAGCCTTCGACTCAGATCATCACCGCCATGGCTATGTATCATGAACTACGACAAAAGAATGATGTGTACCTCTGCTATGTCCAGGACATAGAGAGAGATCCGGAGTTTAGCCCAGATGTGCCGGTAGTGTTGGAGTTTCCTGATGTCTTCCCTAAGGAACTGCCAGGAATGCCGCTAGCACGGGCAGTAGAGTTTGAAATTGAATTGGTGTCGGGTACCGGACCAATAGCGAAGGCGCCCTACCGTATGGCTCCAGCTGAGATGATAGAGCTCAAAGAACAGCTGCGACACCTACTCGACAAGGGATTCATACGCCCAAGTGTTTCTCCATGGGGAGCACCGGTCCTCTTCGTGAAGAAGAAGGACGGTAGTCTCCGCCTCTGCATCGACTGTAGAGAGCTGAATGCTGTTACGGTGAAGAACCGCTATCCTTTACCACGTATCGATGATCTGTTCGACCAATTGAAAAGAGCATCTATATTCTCCAAGATCGACTTGCGACCGGGGTACCACCAGATTGCTATTCGAGAAGGTGACATTCAGAAGACCATAATCCGAACCAGATACGGTCACTACGAGTTCACGGACATGCCGTTTGGTCTATCCAATGCACCAGCAAAGCTTATGGACTTAATGAACCACTTGTTCTGAGATCAGTTGGACAAGTCAGTGGTAGTCTTCATCGACGATATTCTTGTATATTCAAAGTCAAAGGGTGAGCATGAAAGCCACCTGAGAAGTGTGTTGCAAACGTTGAGAAAAAACCAATTATATGCAAAATTCTTCAAGTGTGAATTCTGGTTGAACCAAGTTTCATTCCTTGGTCATGTTATTTCTGAGGCTGGGATCGCTGTTGATCCGGCCAAGATAGATGCAGTGCGCACCTGGCCTAGGCCGAAGACGGTTACCGACATCCGGAGCTTCCTCGGTCTGGTAGGATATTACAGGAGGTTTATAAACAACTTCTCCAGTGTCTCAAAGCCGATGACTTCCTTGATGAAGAAGGATGCACCATTCGAGTGGACAGACAACTGAGTTCCTTCCAGAGCCTCAAGGACGCTCTGACATCTGCACCAGTGCTGACTATACCAGATGGTACAGATGGTTTCGAGGTCTACTGCGACGCATCAGGTAGAGGTATAGGTTGTGTGGATGCAACATGGGAAGGTCGTGGCATACGCCTCCCGACAGCTGAAGAAGCATGAAGAGAACTACCCTACCCACGACATAGAGTTGGGTGCCATCATCTTTGTCTTGAAGATATGGCGACATCGTTTGTATGGGGTAAGCGTGATAATCTATTCAGATCATAAAAGTTTGAAGTATCTGTTCACTCTGAAAGAGTTGAACATGAGGCAGATAAGGTGGGTCGAGTTCCTAAACGACAATGACATCAACCTTCAGTACAAGGAAGGTAAAGCAAATGTGGTAGCTGACGCATTGAGTCACCGAGCACACACTCTTCATTCGCTAGTCTCTCACTCTAGCTTGGTTGAAGAGGTGCGGAGTGCTCAGATGTCGGATCAGTACATGCAGGAGATCAGGCAGAAGCTGATTGATGGCACATTCGAGGGTCAGAAGTATGATTTCCAACTCCACGATGATGACCTGATTAGGCTAAATGGCCGATTGTGTATTCGGAGAAGTAGCGCCGAGCTGAAAGAGTGCATACTGAGTGAATCTCATTGTTCTACTACTTTGATTCACCCCGGAGCTTCAAATATGTATAAGGGTATGAAAAGATATTTTTGGTGGACTGGAATGAAAAAGGATGTGAATGACTATGTTGTAAGGTGTCTCACTTGTCAGAAGGTCAAGTTTGAGCACCAACGGCCTGGCGGTATGGTGCAGCCAATGCTAGTGCCAGAGTGGAACTTCCATGATATTTCCACAAACTTCGTAGTAGGGCTTCCGCCTACAAGGGGAGGTCTGAATATGATATGAGTTGTTGTTGACCGACTGACCATGGTGGCCCGATTCATTTCGATGAAGGACACTTGGAAAGTGGCAAAGCTAGCAGAGCTCTTTGACCGAGAGATTATACGGCATCATGGGGTACGAAAGACTATTGTGTCTGATAGGGATACCCGATTCCTCTCGAGGTACTGGAGATCTACAAGGAAAGCGCTTGGTACCGAGCTGAAGTTGAGTACAGCGTTTCACCCTCAGACAGATGGTTAGAGTGAGCGCACCATCCAGACGCTCGAAGAAATGTTACGTGCATGTGCACTTGACTTTCGGACCAGCTGGATTGATAAGTTGCACTTGATCGAGTTTAGCTACAACAACAGTTACCATGCTTCGATCAAGATGTCTCCCTTCCAGGCTTTGTATGGTTGACCATGTCGTACGCCATTATGCTAGGATGAGTCGAGTGAGGTGGTCATTATATGACCCGAATATCTGGAGCAAGTACGAGCAGAAGTACGCCAGATACGAGCTAACATGAAGGCAGCTCAAGATAGGCAAAAATCATATGCCAATGTGCGCCGACTTCACCTGGTGTTCGCCCTGGGCGACCAGGTATTTCTTAGAGCTTCCCCATGAAGGGTGTGTTTCCTTTTGGCCAGAAAGGCAAGTCGAGCCCAAAATATGTGGGGCCTTATGTTGTGACAGAGCGGGTAGGCCCGGTAGCTTACAGGCTAGATCTGCCTACTGAGCTGGGCAAGGTACATGATGTATTTCATGTATCGCAGTTGAAAGAAGTATATACCTCACCCGTCTCATGTACTTCAGCCTGAAAGGCTAACATTAGAGCTGACCATGCGATCAGTGGAGACTTCTGTATGGATTCTGGACACTAAGACTCAAGACACTCGCCATAAGTCTGTTCGACTGGTGAAAGTCCTCTGGTCTAACCAGGAAGTCGAGGAGGCCACTTGGGAGCTGGAGGATAGAATGAGGGTGAAGTACCCGTCATTGTTTACTCTCTAGTTTTCATAGGTATAGGGTACGGGGTGTACCCCTTTTGAAGGGGGTAGAGCCGTTTCGTTATGTATGTACGACATGTATTGAAATACATTGTCTATGTTATTATGTTACATAACTTTGAGTCTGAATGATGTTATATTACCCGGACCTTGAGTCCGAGGGCTGTTATGTAAAGTACGTTTGTTATGGAAGTGTTGTTCTGCAAGTAATCCACGTGATCTAATTTGAATGATGCGTGGGAAGTGTGAACTTTGGGGACAAAGTTCTTTTAAGGGAGGTAGATTGAAATACCCCAAACCTTGATATGTTGTTTAAATACTAAACTATGGTATATTAAGGCTAAAAACTGCCTTAGAAACATTAGTGAACAATTTAAACCATAGAAAACACAATAAAGTACCATAAGGACAATTTGAGCAAAAATATGCTCTAAGCTTGGGATGACCTTGGTTAAGACTCAAAGAGCTTACCAAGACTTTATTAATATGCTAATGGACATGTTAAACCAATTACTAAAGAAAACCAAGCTCAAAAACAAGTTAAAACACAAAATGTGCTTTAAGGAGTCTTAAAGCACATTTTTGAAAAATTGTCTTGGAAATGGGTTTTGAGTGGCTAAATTC
Organism: Limonium bicolor; assembly: GCA_023374045.1. NCBI lineage: Eukaryota > Viridiplantae > Streptophyta > Magnoliopsida > Caryophyllales > Plumbaginaceae > Limonium > Limonium bicolor. The sequence continues at coordinate 319,891,084 of CM041777.1, read as the reverse complement.
CCATCATTACACCTTAATCAATATTTGTACTATTTAGTACCACATTAGGAAGTCTAAATCAATGGGAAATCAAAATTTTCACAAATATGTGCACTAATTTGTGAATAGTGCTTAAATAGTGCTAGTTTATACTTAAGTCAACTTAGCTTAATTAAATGGTCAACAAAGACCATAAAATATCCTATGTAGTGAAGGGGGCCTGTTTTTAAGGTGGGGATTCATCCCACTTACTAGCCAATGAGAAAGAAGAAGAAGAAATAAAGTATAATGACTATTTACTTTTAAGCTTAAATATCTTACAAAAGTAAACCTTTCACCTCTCTTCTTCATTCCCTCTTGTTCCCACCATATTCTTCATCCTCCCAAGCTCCAAAATTGTTTTGCTACAGCACCTCTCCATTCTTGATCTTCCTTTGCTTGTAACTTCCAACTCCATGCTCCAAATTCAATTCCAAGACTACCTTTGTCTTAGTTAGACCAAGCTCTACATTTCTATCTTTTCAAATCCTCAAGAACTCCAATTCGGTGCCATGGAGAATATCCATTGAAGGAGGACAAACTCTTCTTTTTATACCTTGTCATTCTCCTTTTCTTCAAGGTAAGAAAAACCAAAGAAAATTCATGTTTCCTCTCATTTTCATATATGGCCGAAAATCATCTCTTGATGGTGCATTGTCTTGCTCTTTTTAGTATCTTGAATTGATCTCCAAAGGACTAGGAGGAGTCCTACCTTGCTTCTTAATCAAGCTCTCTTTCAATTCCAAGGTAAATATCAATTCTAGTGTTTAAAACACTTATGCTAATCTAGGGTTTTATTCATGAGTTTAAGTGTAAAGCATAATTCTCATTACCCTTATATGTGTGTTGGTTAGAAGGTTGACAAGTGAAGAAGTCCTTGCTAATTTTCAATCAAAGAAAACAAGTGAGAAAATCTTGAAGGAAGGAGGTAAATGACCTATCTTAATGTAGTTTTTGTGCCTTGGGAAAATGAGCTTAGATTGCCTTATAAAACAACCTAAAGAGCCAATGGGAAATGAGTTAGAAAACTATCCACAAGGTGGACTATAAGGACATGGGAGCATTGTTGTGTGTATTTGCAGGTTGAAGGCAAATATTTATGGAAAGTCAGTGTTTAAGATTATGTTATTTAAGGGCCTAAGAGCCATGTTATTTAAGGGCCTAAGAGCCAAGCAATTTAAGTTTATACACTATATTGTATTGTAGTGTAGTTTAAGGTGTAGTTGAATGTAAAGAACATTCCTTGTGAAGATAATTGTCTTTGATTGTTTAAGGATGAAAAAACAGTGTGTTTGTGTGAAAGGTTATACTAGGGAAGCTATGTCAAAATTCGGTGAGTAAATAAGGAGTTTTAGGTGTTTAAATGAAGTTTGGTGACCTAGGTTATACTAGGAATTGTTAAGGGTTAACTTGGTGAAAGAAAGGGAATTAAGGTGTTTTTAAGTGTTAAAATGATTTAGGAATTGTCCTGGAAGATTTAGAGTACAAAAGAGTGATTTAGATGTACCAAAGTCCTGGTGGGAGTGTGGTTAAGTCTGTGCAAATTTTGGTAAACAAGAGAGGTATAATGCCTTGTGAAAGATTAAGTATGAACTTGTGGAAAAATCTTACGGAGTTTGTGTAAAGGAGGTGTTGGTGAGAAATAATGCTTTTGGAGTAGTTGTAATGGTGGTGAAGGAACACTTTGGTTAGTCCAAGTTATAGGTATAAACTACCACTTAGAAACCTAAGGAAAATTGTTACAAGTGTTAGGAGTTTTGTAAGAATTTGAGTAAGTGTTTGAGGAGTTTAGAAGTGAACTAGAAAATGAGTTGGTGGATGATTTATGAAGGTTTTAGAGTGCCTAATGATGTTAGAACCTATTAGGAAGCTTGAGGAAAAGTTTGGAGAAAGTTAGACAAATTTTGGGCAGGTTCTGCAGTCGACCGACCCAGGGGACCGACCCTGGCTGGGTCGGTGGACTGTAATTAGCTAGCCGGGAAATTTCTAGAACGGACCGACCCATAGGGTTTTGGGTCGGTCGGGCTGAGCTTGGGTCGTTCGGGTAAAAGTCAGTGAACCAGAATGTTTCTGGAATGGACCAACCCAGGGGGTTGGGTCGGTCGGTGGGTCGGTCGGCCCATACTTATAAAAAAACAAAACAAACAAAAAAGGAAATGTGGCTTATGTAGTAAACCCTAATGGGTATAATGAGCATAATCAAGTGTAAGTTAAGTGTAAAAAAACATGTCATGTAATCATGTAAAACACATAGTAAATCGGAAGCTAAATAAGGTAATTAACCGACGTTATCAATTATGTATAGGAGCTGCATTCAGTGGAACTCGAACGGAGCAGGGACCAAGGTATGGTTTTCTTGCAGTCTGTTTGCTACCGGTTTACACCGGCTTGTGTGTTTGTTTGTTTTCTGAATGTTTATGACTTTGTAAGACTTAAATCATGAAATGAGTTTATAGTCATTGTTATTATTGTGGCATGTGTGTACCGGTACCGTTAACCTCGAATACATGCTAACCCGTTAGTTAACCAAACTAGGATACGTAAGAGAGCGGTACTCGGTTTTAACGTTTCAACTTAAGGAACGTTCTAACTATGGCTATATATGAGTTAGTTGTAGTTTGTGTTGTTAAAGTGTATCCCATCTCCCTTGTGTGCCTAACTGGACCTAAACACCTACCGTGTGAAATAATGAGGTAAGTTCCAACAATGGAACTACTAACAAGTGAATAACCAGGGGGTGAGGAATCCGGTAGTTCCGGTCACGCGTGTATGTACGGGGGTCGATATCTGAATCAGATTCGACTCTCTCCTTATGGTATGGTTGTTTTCCTTCTTGGATTATAGTCACCCGCAAGCCTAGTAATAGGCTTACCTACCTGAATTTTGATCGGGCTAGGGGGATTATATGTACGGTGTGCTCGGATCACTATATCCGACACATCTTTAGCTTAAGTTAATCGTTCGACAAACAGAACGGTAACAAGTTATGTAACAAGCTTAACATGAGATTGAAATCATTCTCTAGGCTTACCAAGTTTGGCTAACTGAAGTTTGGTTTGTTTCCTAAAGTGGAACATTCCTGTCATGTTATGTGTTGATGTTGCTATGCAATGTTTATCGCTATGCTTATGTAAGATGTATGTTAAATGAATGCCATGTTATCATGACAATTAGTTGTGTGTATCCCGGTAGCCGACGGCCTGCAAGTTAATCATACCAGCCAAGGGTTGCTGAACCCCTTTGGGGCACCATATTTTATTTTGCAGGATGAGGATCGAAGAAGCGGAGTGGCTTTAGATTCTAAGTGCAATGAATACTTTTGTTAGCTTTTGGATAGTGGACCTGAGTTGCGCCTGTGCACTCGTGGATGTTTATACAGTTGTTGGAGTTAGACTGAAATGATGTTTGTATATATACAATTGGTATGGTTGGTTGTAAATCATGGATGTTAGTAACTAAAGCTCGGGAGTCTGTGTCCATCAGACCGATACAATTGTGCGTATTCAGCCTTGTTAGCCACGTGGGTGGCTAACGGAGTGTAACACCGACCCGTTTGGTTAAATGTTAAGTTATGGTTTTCCGATGTTGTTGCTGTTTATTGTTAAGTTTTAAGTTGGAGTGTTACATTGTGAAAATCTAAAAAGGGACTTGTGAGACACCATCGGTAACCAACAAAATGAGAGTTGAGTGTTCTTTAATGCAAAAGCTAAAATGCCTAATTACATCCTCTCATCTCTTATGCAAAAGTAAAACAAATGCATATATCTATTTTTCCATTTGTTTTCTCCTCAATGCCCATTCTTGAGAGAATTTGGCCATGGTAAAAGCTCTCCACGTTTCCTAACCTTTTAAGCTTTCAAGCACTCTAGATTATACCCCGAAACTCTATATTTTTATTTTTCCCTAAGCACGCCCATGTCACCATGACTAGGTTGGTTTGCACTCCTCATGAGTTTTACCATTTTGTTCACTAAAATCTAAGAATTCATTTACACACTTGCTTTAAATATTCATTCTTCTTGTGGGTTCCTAGTTTTGCTTAAGGACAAGCAAAAAGATGGACAAGCAAAAAGATAAGTGTGGGAGAGTTGATAAGTGGTGAAAATATATACTTTTAAGGGTTATTCTTACATGCATTTTACATGGTTTATGACATAGTTTCACCACTTTATAGAGCATTTTATTTATATTAGTGAACTTACATATTTTTATTACATTTTAGGTAAATGCTCCCCACATTGATATTGTTCACCATCTACACTAGAAAACGTGCAAGCAAGCACACAAGTAGGCAGATGCAAGCATGTATGCACAAGCAAATAAGCAAGCAAGCAAGCTACCTGTTACTCACTTACTCATATACATAACATGCACCAGCCATGCATGTAAATGTGCCGCTTCATGCACGTATAATTCTTTCAGCCAAATGCAAGTGAAGGGCCATTTGCACTCACGCACATACACGTGCAACAACATGTATTCTAAACATGCACGTGAATCTAGCCACACATGCACACAAGGAACTGACGTCAATTATGATTTCAGCAACATGCGTAACCATGCATGTATGCCCCTATAGCTATGCATGTAAGAGACAGGCCATGCGCACTCATCCATGTGCAGCCACGCAAGTTAACTCCTTCAGCCACGTATGCCTCCTCATTCACGCACGTCAATATGCATACCATGCTCACGTACACCAATGTCGGCAGCTGCTCACACATACTCTTCAACTGATGCACTTAAAAAGGAGGAAGATGCACGTAAAATGTGCAGCAAGATACTCACGACAACAAGTATACAACCATGAAGCATGCACAAATGTTAAATGCAGCCATGCACATACAGGAATCTTGCCACACATGTATGCTCCTCCAACCATCCATGCATGTAAAGTTGTGCAGCCATGCACGCCATAAACAGCCAACATGCAAGTATTACTACTTTATCCTCATCAGGAACTGGTTTTCCAATGGCAGCGAGATTGTCACATACCGACTTGAACTCCTTAACGTATTCTTTCACTGACTGCGTTTCTCCTAACTTCAAAGAGCGCAGTCTGTTCTTCAGTTGAAATTCCCTTTCCTTCGTCGATTGCAGAAATTCGCTCCGAAGTTCCTCCCAAATCTTGCTGGAGGAATCGCAACCAATAGTAAGAGCGATACAATCCTCCGAAAGCGTCGCTAAGATCCAAGTTCTTACCAGAGCATCAATTTCTTTCCATTTCTTGAAATCTGGATTGTCAATCTCAGATTCTTCCTTCGTAATCTTCTTGCTTGGAGTGGACTCAGATTTAATCATCTCGTCTACACCAACAGATTCGAAGAGGTTCAACATTTGAGTCTGCCAACTCAAGAAGTTCTTTTCTCCTTGAAGCTTGATTGTCGAAATTCCAACTAGCTGGTGAAGATTGGATGACGACAATTTACAATTGTTGAATTCCATGATTATGAATGCACTGCGATTACAGCGTAACTATTTCTCGAGCGTGTAGCTCTGATACCATGTAGAGAAACAGAAGAAAGAAGAGAGACAAGCTCGATAGAGCAGAGCGGAAGAAGAGTTGGAAATCAGTTAAACTGTTGCATTCATATCAATAGTATTCAGCACATTAGTATACAGTAACGCTGGGCTTATATACACGTAACTACAAGCCACTAATACAAATCAGTCTGGGTATTTTAGTCATTATATACACTACTCCTTACATCCTCCCGCAAGCTGAGCAGCAGTAGCACGAATGCCAAGCTTGGATCTATTGAAGGAGAAGGCTGTGGATGACAAACCTTTGGTGAAGACGTCAGCTGCTTGCTGAACAGAGGGAACATACCGAGTCTGCAGAGCTCCGTGAAGCACTTTCTCCCGCACAAAATGATAATCCAACTCAATATGCTTTGTGCGGGCATGTAACACTGGATTAGCAGCAAGCTGAAGAGCACTTTGATTGTCGCAGAACAAAACTGGTGGAGAAGACTGAGTTATTCCAATATCAGACAGAACATACCCAATCCAAGTGAGCTCAGCAGCAGCAGCAGCTAAAGCTCTGTACTCTGCTTCTGTACTGGATCTTGATACAGTGGGTTGTTTCTTTGATGCCCACGAAACACAATTAGAGCCGATAAAGACACAGTAACCGGTAGTCGACCGCCGAGTGAGTTCACACCCTGCCCAGTCTGCATCAGAGTAAGCTACTGGGGTGAGAGATGTTTGTGGAGTAATCATCAGACCAAACGTGATAGTGCCTGCTAAATAACGTAGAATACGTTTAACCGCCTGATAATGCACTGTAAGAGGTTGATGCATATGTTGACAAGCAACATTGACTGCATACGCTATGTCAGGACGGGTGAGTGTAGCATATTGCAAAGCACCAACCAGACTGCGGTAGTGTGTGGGTTCAACTGGTTGTAGATCTTCATCAGAGACATCAGGGCTAAGCTTTACAGGAGTACGAACCGGTTTAGCATGTTCCAGTTGTGCTTTTTGTAACAACTCCTTGATGTACTTGGTTTGATTGAGAAATAATCCTTCTGGTGTAAAGTGTGCTTCGATTCCCAGAAAATACCGCAGGCGACCAAGGTCTTTTAGAGCACATCCACAACTCAACTTGTCAATAACCTCCTACAGTAACTCAGATGAACTGCCAGTGATGATTATGTCATCGACATACACTAGAAGCAGAATAGTTCCGCGTGAAGAATGCCAGAAAAAGAGTGTTGTATCAGCTTGACTACACACAAATCCTATGTGTAACAGAAGGGAGCTCAATTTATGAAACCATGCGCGGGGAGACTGCTTTAATCCATATAAGGATTTCTGAAGATGACACACATAATCGGGATGGGTCGAATCGCTAAATCCAGGAGGCTGCTCCATGAATACTGTTTCAAGCAACTCGCCGTGGAGAAAAGCATTCTTCACATCCAATTGACAAATCTCCCACTGTCTCGATATGGCCACTGACAAAATGATGCGAATAGTAGCGCTTTTAACCACTGGGCTAAAAGTTTCCCCAAAATCGATTCCTTCAACCTGATGAAAACCCTTGGCAACTAAGCGGGCTTTGTACCGCTCAATTGTCCCATCAGGATTCCGCTTTATCTTGAAGACCCACTTACACCCCACAATGTTCATGTCTGGTTGTCGAGGAACAAGATTCCAAGTAGCATTGCGATGTAGAGCATCCATTTCCTCTGTCATTGCAGTAACCCACTGGGGACTACGCAAAGCTTCCTTAATACTCCGTGGTTCTTGTACAGACATGTGGGAAACAGTTAGAGCATCAGCTGAGTTTCGACTTTTGGAACGTGTGACCATGACATGAGTATTGAGATCCGGAGGTTTGGAAATAGGTAACTCAACAAACAACTCAATTGAAGAACCAGCAGCAGTTGTCGATTGAGTTTGATGTGCAGTACCAGGGACAGGTGGACAAAAAATTATAGGGGATGAAGACGATCCTTGTTTGTGCTTAATTGTAAAAATTTATGAATGCAAGTGTGAACATGAAAATAAAGATCCGTTTCAGGTTATGAGTGTGTGGCATTGAAAGGTATTGTAGAATAATACATTACTTATTGCCCCTTGTAGTCCATGAAAAGTGAAATTTAATAAGACAGTAAGGTCCAAGGCAAAGTCCGGGTTGACCTAGAATCATTGTGTCTTATATCTTGAACTCTTTTTGTTGGTTCACCGTCTCTAAAACTAGCAGCTACGAGTTTTTGAATTCTTAAAGTATTGTTTGTAACTGGGTCTCCTTGTGCTAGTTTCTTATGGGTGACGTTCCCCACTGCAGAGTCTAAGCGCAGTTTGAATGTTTACTTGAGGACAAGTAAAAGCTAAGTGTAGGGGAGTTTATAAGCGGGGAATTTATCTATATTTCCATGCTTCATTTATCTATTAATTTAGCAGATATCATGTTAAGTTTCTCCGCGTAGTGCTTTATTATGTTAATTATAAAGAACGTCCCTTACGCATGGTTTTATGCTCAAACTTATTAAATACCAAAGAAAGGGACTCCAGTGCGGAGTTGAAGCGTTTGGGTTTGTGGAAGAAGTCTTGAAGTGCATGATAAGAGGCCAAGGATCAAATCTAGACCAAACGGGATTCAAAATAGCTATTCTGGTTATTTTAAATTCTGGTACGGACGTCTCTCCAGACATGCATGCCCGGACCAACCCCGAGAGTCACTTATTGCCTGTTTTCGCACCTAGTCTGGGTCTTTGTCCGACCAAACAGACCTAGACCTGACTCTAGGAGAACAAGGCTACAGCCGTTCAACCCTATGTCTTAACTCGACACAACCAGCTCGCTTGGATGCCACTTATGTTGGTCCGGGAGACATATTCCTGGACCCGCATCCTTTTGCAGTTTGTCACGTAGATTAAAAAAAGGAGAAGGGGAACAAAATAAGTCATCTTTCGAATACAAATTAGTTTAGCTGCATATGAGAGATTAGAGAGCAAAGAAGAGAAGGAGCAATAGGAAGTAGGGATTGGATTCGTCATCGGCTCCACTACAAAGATATGATGGCATCTTCTCTTCGCTTTATTGTTGTTTTTATTTCTTCCCTTTCCATGTCTGAGTAATTAGTTTGAATCCTGGTTTGCTATGGATCCCTAGTTTAAGAATTCCACTTTCTTTGTGATTAATCAGTTTCAATATAGAGTAAAGTACTTTTCCTTGTTTAAGTTGTTAATCTCTTGTAATCTGATCAATTACTAGAGTTTATTAGTTTTTTTGTTTACAAGTGAGAATAATGAAAATCAATGGAGTACATGAACAATACTGGTTAGTCTAGATATGTTAATTTGTCTATATACGAACCGACTATTAAACCGGAGTTGCTCTTAACGTTGTTAGTAACTAGGAAATTCTTAATGAGAGTTAGAGTTTGGTAACTGCTAATTAGAATCCATTGAGCAGGAGAACGAACGTGGATTAATTTGATTTGGGGTTTCATTCTAGAATCAGGATATCACATAGGAAGGAAAATTAGAGAACTAGGGAGAAGTAGTGAACCAAAATTCCTTTCCTAATCCGTTTTTAGTTTATTAATTTGCAATTCAACCCCCCCCCCCCAATTTATTGTTATTTATTTCTTTCATTTTTTGTTAGATACTTAACTAGAAAATGTCTCCCTTGGTTCGATAACTTAGGAATACTCTAGGAAAACTTAATACAATAGACTGCTACACAGTCGATAGGTTTATACCCATGCAGTTGCGCTGGTTGCCAAGCGAAAATCCATGCTCAACCACATTATCCTCCAAATTCAGTTTCTAATACTTGTTTGGAGTTGCTATTTCTCGACTTATGGGGTCCAACGCACTTTGTTTTGAAGGATGGATATACGTATTTTCTCCTAGTAGTTGATGTACTTCTCGTTACATACGGTTGTTTCCTCTAAAGCATAAGTCTGAAGTGGATGTTTTGTTTCCTATTTTTCACACCATGGTTGCAACTCAATTTAACAACTATACTAAAGCAATTAAGACAAATAATGGTGGAGAAAAATTCAAGGTTTTACATCAGTTCACTCAAAATATAGGTATTTTGTCATCATTTTTTACTTGCCCTCACTCTTATCAACAAAATGGCTCCGTGGAGAGCAAAATTAGTTTGTAGTCGACAAAGGTTTGTGTTTACTCTCTCAAGCCTCAATTTCTTTTAGCTTTTGGTCCTACGCCTTTAGGATAGTTTCCTATCTTATGAATCTCACACCAACCAAGGCCATATCCTATGACACACCACATTTCAAATTCCACAAAAAACAACCTACCTACACTCATTTAAGAGTTTTTTGATGCAGTTGCTGGCCCAAGTTAAGGCCATTTAATACCCATAAGTTATCTTTTTGATCCACGAAATGTGTTTTTCTTGGATACTCACCAAACTCTTCCGGTTACCTCTGTTTTAACATTACCAATCAGAAAACCTAGACATCTAGGGATGTTCAGTTTAATGAAGTAGCTTTTCCCTTCTCTCACCAACTACAACCCCCTACAATTTCCATATCCACAACTGAACCATTTACTAACATGCTTGTCCCAATCTTGCGATCCTTTCCTCTCCCCAAAGAATGTCAAAACCATCGCCTCTACTCATGACACCTCTCCCCGCCTATCTCTTTCTTCTACTACAAACCAGGCCTCTTCTCTTCCTTCAAAGTTTTAAAATTCTCCTCACCTCAACCCATCACCTTCTCCTCAAAATCCCTCACCCAAAAACCCTATGGAACTCGAGCTTAAACCAACACTCTAAAACCTAAGGTGCACACTGATGGCACCATCAACTGACCCCTAAATACCACTTTTACAATTCCATTCCCAAGCCATAAAACACCGAGAATGGTAAGTTGCTATTAAGCAAGAGTATGATTCTCATATGAAGAATTAAACATGAGAGCTTGTTCCTTTTTCTCCTACCATGAACATTCTAAGCACCAAGTGAATTTTGAAAACAAAAAGAAAAGCAAATGGGGATATACAAAGAAGAAAGGATGGACTTGTGGCTCAAGATTTTAATCAAACACATGGAGCTGATTATTCTGAAACTTTCCACCCAGTGGTGAAGGTTACAACAATCAGGCTAGTTCTCTCCATTGCTACTGCCCTAAACTATTCCATACCGCAGTTGAATGTGGATAACACATTCTTACATGGTGATTTGGAGGAAGATATTTTCATCAAGCAGCCAACAGATTTTGTCCATAAACATCATCATAACTATGTTTGCAAATTCAAGAAAGAATTATATGGTTTGAAGCAAAGTTTAAGAGCTTGGTTCTCCCACCTAAGCTCTTATATCATACATATTAGTTTCAGTTTTTTTCTAGTCTAATCCATCACTATTCATTTACAAGAATGGATCAGACTTGGTGTGTATTCTATTCTATGTTGATGACATTATTGTCGTAGATTCCTCATTTTCCCTCCTCCAAAAACTCATCTTTTCCCTAGCCCAGGAATTCCCAATTAAAGACCTTGGTCCCATTCATACTTTCTTGGCATTCAAGTTACTCGCGATACCTCGGGCCTCAAACTTTCTCAAGCACAATACATTTATAATCTCCTAGATCGTGCTAACATGACAACTTGCAAACCTGTACCTATGTTTGACTCTACTATCCTTGATAACCCAACTTCTCCCCCACAAGGATATGACACAATATCGCAACATTATTGGCAGTTTACAGTATCTGGCTTTTTACTAGACCAAATATCAATTTTGCAATCAATCGTCTTAGTCTATACATGTTCATTGGTTAGAGCTAAGAGAGTATTGCGTTATTTGCAAGATACTATAGATTTAGGGCTCTTTTTCTCATCTTCTCCCCATGGTGAATTGTGCATATACTCCGATTCCGATGTGGATCGGACTGGTTCACATAAGGACAGATGCCCGACCTCTGGCTCCTCATCTACTTAGGTGACAACTGATTTCATAGAGTTCAAGGAAACAAAAGACCGTGGCCAGGTCTTCTACATAAGATGAGTATAAAGCCTTAGCCACGGCGACATCCGAAACTCTGTGGGTTCAAAACATCTTATTAGAGTTACGAATATTTTTGAGGAAAACTTCGATCTTGAAGTGTGACAATCTGGACACCACTAATCTTGACATAGTGGGATGCAAATTGACATGTTATAATAGCCTCAACGATAACTATTAAATCCTTATTTTATGCCGTGTAATGTGTCTATAAATATCTTCTTATCCCGAAGAGTCTCACTTCGCAAGCGAACCCTAGATTCGAAATTGAGGACGTTCTGGTGGCTTGTTGCAGCGGTATCTCAGACTCCTCGATTATTCTTCAATTCAGACCCCCGCTTCAAAATCTCAGCAAACCAAAGTCTCCTTCTCCAGATCTGCATCAAAAGAGGAGCTACTTGTCGTACTGGAGTCGATTGACTCCGTGTCGAAGTAAGACTGAATCTGGTTGAAGAGATATGCGAGCTCAGGTGAAGAACGCAGCAGGGGAGAACTGTTGGTGATGAAGGTGAACAACAACGACCGACTGAAATGTTGGGTAAGGTGAAAAGACTGGCGCACGGAGCAGAAACTATAAATTACCAATTTTGTGTCAAACCCAGAGCAGGAAAAGAGCAAAGATCCAACGAACAGCTTCTCCTACAGAGTTTGCTCTCTCTGCGAGCATCCCCTGTCCGACTCCGCTTCTTTCTGCACGACTTGCAGTGGCCAAAACGCCTTGAAGTTTTGCTCCGCCAAACGCCTCTTTCGCGTGCTTGCACCACCTGTTTGTGTAATTGACGCAGTGAAATTTATTCAAGCGAAGTCGAATAGATCTAGGTACGGAGCTAGTCGCCTCCAATTTGAGGGGAATGGCCACAACCACAAGCATCACATGGTGTCTCTGCTGCATTTCGACCCAAGTGGAAGCAGCATGTGCAAGATACCTCCACTGATCTAGGAGCAGAATTTCTCCTTATCCGTGATTCCTCTTCTTTTTTCAAAATGGGTCTGCCTACGCCAACACCTGAAAGTACACTGTTCGTCGATAATCTTCGCGAAAATGTTATTACATGCTCTATTTGTCTAAAAGCTTCAAATATGATGGCCTCTAAGCTGGAGAGAAGCATTGTGTTTCAATCTGGAAGGCATCTCCGTCCTGAACAACTTAAGATTAAGCTTCATAAATGGGTGCACGTGGACGAAATCATCCCCCTCTCTGGTGATAAGGTGGTTGTTGTTCTGCATTCTGTTGAAGACTGTAGTAAACTTATGGAGAAGAAAGCGCACTGGAAAATCAAGGCTTGGGAGCCCTCTGACCAACCGAACACTAGACTAACGGATATCATAATCAGAGGAATTCCATTGATTGCATGGTCTACAGAGAATATCATCTCCATTGCCCAACACCTAGGAAAAGTGATTGCCATTAAGGGAGACAAAGAAGCAAGCGCTCAAGGCTACTCCGAGGCGATTGTTAGGATTGAAACCAATCAATTTACTTTGATTAATGAAAACTTCACTGTCCTTACGAATAATATCCCTACAACTGTGGGTGTTAGTGAAATCAACAATCTCCAAGTTTTTTCTTCTTTATTTCCAACTCTGTCTATGGAGCATGTGACAGGCCAGGACAACAAGATAGTTGATGAGGTGGGAATTTCAAGATCAAGTTCCCCATCCAGAAGTGTTGATTGTACTAATAAGGAAACTAGCGATTCTCAGACAGATCGTGAGAGCTCTGATGCGCTGCGTTGTCTTGGAACTCTGCGTCTGCTTGAATTCGGTTTTCCTGAAGATGGTCCCAATAATCAGGTGGACCCACTTAATGGTATGATGTGCTCTCCAGATCAGGCCCTACAGAACCAACTTGCTCTATCTACCCATCTTGCACCAGAGAACATTGACGATGCTCCTGGTGGTGTGTGTGATGTTTCTCATGAAGCTCACTCAGTCATTGGGTCGGATTCTCACATTGAATTAGTCAACTCTGAACCTAATGAAGCGATTGACACAGTCCATGTGACCAGTAGTACATCAGACCATCCCACCATGATTCCATTGCCACATGAAATACCCGACTATATGCAAACTTATTATGATATCGGTGCTAGCTTAATAGGGAAAGACACGGCCGATAAAATTCCCAACAAAGAGGCAGTTGCTTGTCTTGGTTTTGGTAAGCGTCTAAAGGTGCATATTCCGAACCCTTTATTATCTATTGAGAACTTTTCAAAATCTCTCGAAGGCCCGAGAAGAAGTGCAAGGGTTGAAGGAAAAAAGAAAAACAAAGAAAATCGCACGGAGATCTCGACATCTAGTCTCTCTAATAGTCTCTCATTAGAGTTCTAATCTCTCTCTCTCACTTTGATCCATGTTTTACTTATTGACTCTTCCTCTCACGTGTTATATTTGTTACTGTCCTATTTCGTTTTGTTGTTACTTTGTAATTCTGATTGCTTGCAATCAGCAGCTGTACTTTACAGCTTTCAATGATAAAAAAAAAAATCTTCTTACCCTAACACCAATACAAGACAAAACGATCTGATATTCACGTCTCACTGTTGTATCCATATCTCTCTTGTATGTAACTAAATGTCACTAATGATCGTATTTATAAGATCTTTTATGTTCCCCTTTTTCCGTCACACCTTTTTACGTTCCCCTTGATCTCAATGAAGAAGCACGCTGAATTACTGTGGTGAGCAGTATTCCAACAAGGTAACGGCAAATCTATTAGTCTTACCCATATAAAAAAGAGCACAATATGTAATCAATACAAGTACCCAATCCTAGATTTGAATTATATGCACCTACCGTCACAACCTCCTCAACCTCAGCCACAAATGTATTTAATATATTCATTTCCTTTGCACTTTTACTTTTTCCTTTTTCCATTTTCCCCTAGGGTTTTTGGTCACCAAATCACTATTCTTTTATGAGCAATAAATTCCTTAGCCTGTCCATTTCTATGGAGTGATTTTCCTGACCAGTTCAAAATCAACCCATTTCTAACCGAAAAGAATGACAAAAACATATAGTAACTTTTAGAAATGAAATTTGAAGTATCACTTGAGATTGAAAACTATATTGGTCTTTTGTTTTACTTCTTTATTGTGGTATATTTGAAGATACGATAGAGTAATCAATCTATAAAGTAGATGTGAATCCTTAATCGCCCATTTTCAAATCATCTAGAACAGAAACCTATAAATCTATTTGTAGTGTTTTCTCACCAGATATTTGGCTTGTATCTGCATACTCTTTTTTTTTTTCTCTTCCCCATTTGTTTACTGTTTTTGGGTTCTACCTTCTGGATCTTCTTTCCTGATTTATTAAAAAATGCACTCTTGTCTTGGCAACCTAATTTACTTTACCAATAAAAAAGCAATTCCGATTTGTTTATTTCTTTTTCCAAGCACCAAACCATTTACTTCGCCCCAACGCATATTCTCTTTATTTTATTCATTTTACAATACACCACCACATTATTCAACCAATATGTCATTTTTAATTCTTTATATATTTAATATTTAACTTTTAAAATTCATTTACAACAGATTTAGGAAAGTGAAATGAAGGCAGGAGAATACACAAACACCCCCTTTTAAAAGTTCCCATAACAAAAACCAGTTTACTTCAACCAAAATTAGACCTAATTCCATCCTTCCTCTGCTAAAAGAAAATAAATCCAATATTTCCGCTTCGTCATCCCGTTCATCCCCAGAAAAATTTACGCGAAAATTCCAAATTAAATCAGAAAATATTAGGAAAAATTATCCAGTGCCATCTAAGTTCAATCCTTGCTCCTGGCTCTTCAATGGCGGAAATCGCCATATCCAGTTGAAGAAACTGCTTGTTTTTCTACATTTTTTTCATCTCCATGTTCACAAGCTTAGCTTTTACTCTAATCAATTCTTATCCCACTTGAACTTAAGGAAATCCTTTTAGTTTTTACTTATTCGTAGATTTTAGCCTCCTTTTGCTTCTTCAAACTTCTGTGATCTCTGTGGAAGAAAAAATGGGAAAATTGGGTCGTGGGTTTTCAAGCATCCTGCTCAAATTCTAATAGGTTTTTGTTAGAAATTTGTTTTCTGAAAATATAACATACTTTGTTTCATTTCCTGTAAGTAACTGAAAACGTTTATGGAAGCTAAAGAAAGTGGAGGGGGTGGTGGTGGAGTCACCGTAGTGGGATCGGATGCTCCGACGAACTACCACATGGCTCCGAGAACCGATTCTATCGCTGGGTCGACGCGGCCTCCGGTGACGGCGATACAACCTGCGGTTTTGTCGCCAGAGACAGGGACACTGATGAAGAAGAAGCGAGGAAGACCAAGGAAGTATGCTCCGGATGGGTCGGTAATTGCGTCGGGGTTGTCTCCAAAGCCTATTTCGTCCTCCGCTCCTGGTCCTCCGGTGATCGACTTCTCCATTAAGCAGCCGCAAGTTAAGCCGGTAACTGGGTCTGTGATTAAGCAGCACAAACCCAAGTTCGAGGTGCAAAATTTAGGTATTGTAGTGGAGTTGAACTGAACAATCTGTTCTTTTTTGGTAGAGTCTCTTTCGTCTGTTGGATCTCTTACTTTCTTTTCATGTTTCCGAACTCAGATGTTGTTTCGGCCTTTCTGGGTGTTGCATGTTGATGATGAAATGTCTTTTAAGTTGTGATGTGGTTGTTTTAGCTGTCTACAAAATTGTTGCCTTAAGTCAGATCTGGGATCTTTGCAAGTGGAATAAATTTCTATCTGTAGGGTTGAGATTGTATTTTGGTGGGTTTGAATGGTTTTCGTGGGGATGAGGGTGAGTTGTT
This sequence comes from Limonium bicolor, assembly GCA_023374045.1. NCBI lineage: Eukaryota > Viridiplantae > Streptophyta > Magnoliopsida > Caryophyllales > Plumbaginaceae > Limonium > Limonium bicolor. The sequence continues at coordinate 319,874,781 of CM041777.1, read as the reverse complement.
GGGTGAAGTGGGACCTCCAAATAGATGCGCTCACCTTAGAGAGAAGGGGTAAGAAGAGGGTGAAGTAGTATTTGAGTGGGCTTATATCTTGACATAGGAAGAGCTAGGTGTCGCTCCGAAGGAGTTGGAATCTTCCAAAAAAAGTGTTTTATCTGTACACTTGCAGGTGCAAGAAACAACCCTGCTTTTTATCAGCTGGGTGGGCGGTGATGAATAGCGGTGGAGAATTACTTCGGTAGCTTATGTTGTACTGAGACGGACTACCTATGAGTGACGAGTCTTATGACCAGTCTATAACAAACCCATCTGATAAACCCAACCATTCGAAGATCAAACTTTACTTACAGGACTTTCTGTTTCTCCTTTTTGTACTCTGCTTTGTTCACCTTAACCTATTCTCAGTTAATGATCTGGTGTGCATATTTGATGGGTGGACTGTGCTGATGTGTAAGCATGTGTCTATTGGAAGAAATAAAGTACCGTCAATTACTAATCTTAGTATAGTCATGTGAGTCATGTGTGTCATGCGTATACTTCTAGAAAGAAGATTAACACATGGTCTGATGATTTTTTCCTAAAGGGAACTGTTCTGGTAAGGAGTCTTGGGGGGAGCACCATAGGGAGCATCGTCAATCAGGTTTTAACTACCGCCACTTGTGACAAAAATGTTCCCTTATTGTCATAACTTGTGTTGTTTGAACCTTTACTTTTTCAGAAAAGAACTTATGCTGTTTGAACAAACTTTCTGTGGTAGGTGAATGGGTTTCTTGCTCAGTTGGTGCTAATTTCACTCCGCATATCATCACAGTCAGTGCTGGCGAGGTTTGTTGCTCTTTGCTGCTGTCTGTCGATCTTTCTATACCTCCATGGATACTTATTGCGATTGTTGAATTAAGGTTTTGCAACCGGGTCATGAATCATTAATGATCCTTTGAAACTACTGAATTGACCCCTGATTTTGTTTGTGTGTGGATTTTCTTCAGGATGTCACAATGAAAATCATATCCTTCTCGCAACAAGGGCCTCGAGCTATATGCATCCTCTCTGCCAATGGGGTGATTTCAAGTGTGACTCTTCGTCAACCTGATTCCTCTGGTGGTACATTGACATATGAGGTGATTGTCTCCTTTTCTCTCTATGCACTTCAATGTTAAACAGATGCTATAACCAACCTTCGGATTTGGTCAAAGTACCTACCACTGCAATTTTCAGTGGATAATTGTTTTGCTGGTCTTTCTGTTGTCAACTCTTTCCAATGGCTGCGGACTGCTAATCATCAATTGGTTTCGGTTGCGGAAACAGGGCCGTTTTGAGATTCTATCTTTGACGGGATCGTTCATGCCCTCTGAAAGTGGTGGGATAAGGAACAGATCTGGCGGAATGAGTGTTTCGTTGGCAAGCCCTGATGGTCGTGTCGTTGGAGGTGGGGTTGCAGGGTTGCTAGTCGCTGCCAGCCCTGTTCAGGTAAAGTACTTAAATTCTTCATTTGACAATGCCACCACAAAATCTTGAACAAATAAAGAACATGCACCTTTCTACAAACATTGAACATTAACTATTCTTGCATGGCTTACCCACCCAATACGTATATGTCAATGAATGACTCACCTACGATAAACAAACCAACTCTGTTTTGCTTCCAGATTGTGGTAGGAAGCTTCCTTGCAGGGAACCAGCATGAGCCCAAGACAAAGAAGCAAAAACCGACGGAGCACATCGTGACAAGCGCAGTTCCCATTTCCAGTGTTGTTAGCATGCATAACTTTCATGGGATCCAAGGTCTCCCCAACCACTCTTCAGGTAGTTGAAAGCAATGACCAAGTTTGATTGACCCTCCTGTTATCGTCCTCTTCTAGCCTACCACTCTTTTACGGTAGTTGATGACAGTCACAGCTGGTCTTGTGTCTTTTTCCCTTGAAGGTTGATTAATTCCTGAGAGGTGGTTCTCATCTCAGATGGTGGCCGGCAAATTGAGATTTCGGAGGAGGATGAGCTGTGGAGTATGGGTTTTCTACCATATTGTTGCACATTAGTAATAGTAGTTGTCCACATATGTAGAACTTTAGTCGCCATGAAATTCAGGACTGGGGTAGCAGTGGAGAACTTGTATTTGAATGTCCCATTTTCTAGGGTTCCTTATCCCTTAAGTTACCTTTTTGTGTTAGGGAGTTATGTAGTCTTTTTTTTAGTTAGATTAGAATTATCTCTCAGTATGTTGTGTCTTCTTGTAGATCAATTTGGAATTTAGGATTGTTCTCACCCTGAGATTCCGAGTTAGTGAATGGATTGGGTGTGTTATGATTTCTCACTATTTTGGATATATTTTCAGGTTGGGAAATTGAAGAAACTTTATATATTTTGATCTAATATTAAATTTGAAGTTTTTTAACCTCACATGTGACTTTTAGGATCCAATGAAAATTGTAATATGTTCATTGGTCTCACATGTCACATATGAGGTTAAAAACTTCAAATTTGTTATTGGACTAAAATATAGCACTTTAACATTATCCATATAAAATTTTATCAAACAACAGTTAAGATATATTGTGAATTACGAAAGAAAAAAGAGGGTTAAATGCATGGGCCACATTTATAATAAACGTTAATTTACCTACGTTGTGGAAGCTTTATTCAAAATACCCAGAATTTGTCCATCTCAAAGTCAAAAAATGACCACATTAAACGTGTAAAAACCCTTGATTATCGTTCAGACTCCCCACACTCAACAAAGAAAAACTCCAATGCATTCAATCACCCTTATTCAGTGTGCGGAAGTTTTCTGGCTATTTGGTTGGGTGTCTTGTGGAGGTCCGGCTGATCGGGTCTGTTTTTCATCCTCTTGGTTTCCCTGTGAGTTTCTTCTAGACGAGCTGCCTTTCTCTCAATTGTAGGGGATTAGGGAACCACAAGTCCTTTCATTGGGTGAAGAGTTTGATGTTAAAACTCAACCCGGATATCATTTTTGTAAGTCAAACTCATAAATCTTTGACAGATATGGAGAATTTTTTTGATAAATTTTCTTGCTATCAAGGGTTAGCGGTAGCTAGTAGAGGCAAGAGTGGTGGCCTATGCCTTATGTGGAAGAGCTCTATAGAGTGTTAGCTTTTATCCCAATCCAGGCAGCACATATCAGTGGTTATTTGCCTCCCGAGAGATCTTAATTTTGTCTTTACTGGCTTCTATGGGTGGTCTAACTGGTCCCTCAAACATCTGTCATGGAAATTGCTACATCTGCTTAGCAAGTAAGTGCATTTGCCCTGGGTGGTAGCCGGGGATTTTAATCAGATCTTGTATGCATCACAGAAGATTGGAGGAAGAATTAGGCAAGAGGCCCATATGTCCCCTTTTAGAGATGTTATTGCGAAGTGTGATCTTCATGATATAGGCTACTTCGGAGAAAGTTCTACATATACTAATTGTAGGGAGGGTGAGTTTAATTCTCATAGTAGATTGGATAGAGTATTTTGCTCTTCGACGGGTTTGGATGTCTTTTCGAATATCTCAGTGGAGCATCTCCCCCGTGAAGCATCCGACCATTGCCCTCTGTTTATTCGTCAGTTTGGTAAACACAAAATCTCGACAAAAGTGTTTAGATTTGAAAATGGGTGGTGCTTGGATGCTAAGTGTGCTGAGATTGTTACTAATGTGTGGAGCTCTCATTATTCCGACATCACTACTAGCTTGTGTCAATGTGCAAGGAAGCTAAGTGAGTGGAAGGGGTGGTCTATTTCAATAATCAAATGGAAGATCAACAACAAGAAGAAAGAACTTGGATGTATTTCTATTAGTGATAGCTCTCTTGGAGCTATTAATAATAGAAAGAAATTGCTCATGGAAATTGAATTGTTAGCATTCCATGAAGAAATATGGTGGAAACAAAGATCTAGAGATAAGAATACAAGTTTCTTTCATGCTAGGGCCTCCTCTAGTAAAAGATCAAAAGAGATATTTGGTCTTATGGATGCAGGGCAAAATATGAAATATTCTTGGCACAGTATTGAAAGCATAGCTACGGAGTACTTCCAATCTTTGTTCGCCTCTTCTCTTCCCCATGCCGATAGGGAGCTCTCTTTGGCAGTAGAGGGTCGGCTTAGCGCCAATTTTGTTAATGAGCTTGCTAGACCTTATTCTAAAGACGATATCTTTTTGGCAGTTAAGCAGTTAGGGTCCAACAAAGCTCCTGGCCAAGATGGCTTCAGTGGCAAGTTCTTCATCACCTTTTGGCACATTATTGGTAGCCTGGTTCTTGATGCAGTTATGCCTAACCTTAGAGGGCTTCCTCTTCCGGACACTCTGAATGACTACTTCATTACTCTTATTCCTAAGATGGCGGGAGCTACCGAGATTGAAAAATGTAGACCTATCGCCCTCTGTGACTTTGTGTATAAGATCGCCTCCAAGACCTTAGCTAACAGAATCCAGCATATTCTCCCCCATACTATCTCTCACAATCAATCCGGCTTCGTGAAAGGTAGATTGATTACTGATAATATCACATTAGCGGGAGAACTTCGGCATTTCCTAGAAAAGAATCAAGCCATCAAGAATGGTTTCTTTATGCTCAAATTGTATCTTAGCAAAGCGTATGACAGATTAGAGTGGTCTTTTCTCCAAGAAGTGCTAACTTCGATGGGATTTCCTATGAACTGGACTATCCCTGTTATGAATCCGATCAGTTAGGTGTTCTATCCTCATCAACGGCAAACCAGGTACTTCCTTCTCTCAGACTAGAGGTATAAGACAAGGTGATCCCCTCTCCCCTTTTCTTTTTATATTGGCTCAGGAAGCCTTTTATATCTTCCTAAATAAGTCCGATATTAAAGGAGACTATCATGGGATTAAGTTATCCCCTAGCTTCCCGTCTATTTCTCATTTAGTCTTTGCAGATGATATTCTCCTTTTTGGGAAGGCCAGCTCCACTAATATCTCTCATATGAATCATATCCTTACTAAATTTCTTCAAGCTTCTGGCCACAAAATTAATCATCTCCAATTAGAACAGGTTTTCAGCAAAAAATTAGCCCCATCCATCAAAGAGAATCTAGTTAGTTTGCTCAATGTTCAAGAGGTTCCCTGCTTCACCAAGTATCTAGGACTCCCTCTATAAATTAGTAGGAGGAAATATGATCTCTTTACCTATCTTTTGGATTCATATCATAAAAGGATTTCTTGTTGGACAAAACCGATGGCTCAGGTAGCTAGATCCATTATGGTATCTAGTGTCCTCCAGTCGATTCCCAACTATACTATGTCTTTATTCTCCCTCCCCAAAGGTATCATCGCCAAGCTCAATTCAGTTTTCTCCTCCTTTTGGTGGAGTGGTAAAGTTGATAAAAAATCGCTCCACTGGTTCAAATGGTCTAAGTTGTGCGATAGCGTGGACCAGGGTGGTCTAGGCATTAGAGAAGTGGAGGATTTCAACAAAGCTCTTCTTGTCAAACAACTATGGAGATTATTGACGGAACCGAGTTCGCTGGTAGCTCAAGTTATGAAACATATCTATTATCCTAACAAGAGTATTAGAGATTGCTCCCCTGATAATAAAGGCAGCCCTATATGGAAGTCTATCTCCTCAGTGCTAAATATTCTCAGAGACGGTACCCGACAACAGATTGTTTTAGGGGCCAGCCCTTCTATGACTCAAGTTAGTGTTGGTGGTAACACTTGGTTGTGGACTCTCATGAAAGACAAAAAGTTCTCGGTCAAATCTGCCTACAATCTCCTGGTGAATGAGTCATTTATGGAGAGTACTTCTAATCAGTCCCACTATAGTAGCAGAGTTTGTAAGAAGATCATTTCTTCCATTTTTAGTCTGAGAGCTAAGCTGAATCTTTGGAAATTCCTGAGGAACATCATCCCTTGTCAGGATAATCTGGGAAAGAGGATAGGAGGTACTTCTAAATGCTTCTTCTGTGAGGCCAAGGATACTCTAGATCATTGTTTTTTCCACTGTTGTGCAGTGAGTGAGACTTGTAAGGACCTGATTGATATTAATTATGTGCCTACGAATGGAGAGGGTCTCCTTGACTAGTTCTTTCGAATGTCTATTGTTTGGAGTGCAAGAAACTCTCCCATATTGCCAACAATCTCTGGGTTATCTATGCTGCACGGAACAAAGTCAAACATAACTCAGAGCTATCGTGGTGGAAGGAAGTTGAGGGCAATTGCACCTTTACTGAAGCTTATATCCAGGTGATGAAGATCTCTTCTCCTCTTTTTACTCAAAGTCATTGGTCTCCTCCCCCAGTGGTTTCAGCAGTATCTACACAGGTTCTCACATTAATCGATACGGGGATCGGGTTTTAGCAGGTCTGATTCGTAATGACCTTGGTATTTTTATAGCTACTTTCAATCGAAGAATCTCTAGCTCCTTCAAGGTGGCTTATGCTGATATCAAAGCAAAAAGAATTGCTATGGAGCTCGCTATCTCAGTGGCTAGCCATAACATTTGCTTGGATTCAGTTGAAAAATATTTCGAAGATGTTCTCAATGAGGGATAAAATATAAGAAGTAATGTTAGTCGGGATGATATTAGTAAAGTTAGAGAATTGTTGTCTCAGTTTGCTAATATTGTAAGAGGAAACAATTCTATGTATGACAATTATCTGGTTAAGTTAGTAGGTAATATGGCTAATCCTCATATGGATAGTACCATTTTGTGGTTGGGGGATAATGTTCCCCCTAGTATTATTACGGCCTGTAAGCTAGATCTGGACATAGCAGGATGAGAGGAGGTTATCTCTCATTTTGGTTGTATGGTGTGTTTCTCTATTGTGCTCTTATATATTATATCTCAAGTTATAATAAAAAAAACTTCAACAAATTCACCAGAAGAGGAAAGAAATGGCCTTTCAATCACTACATTCAATTAAGTGTTGTTGCTGATAAATACATGTTGAACCCATTTTGGAGTACAGCGCGCTACCATTATAGGTAAGTTTCCGGTTTTGAATATTTTCAGGGTCATATAACCTTTTCCAAAAATTATTTTGCTCATTTACCATCATGTGAATGTCTTTCTTGTTGTGGTGTTATAGACATTTCCAGGATCTACTTCACAGCTATGTTATTTTTGTTGTTTTTAATTTACCAACATTGTATAATGATGAACATCCATTTTTAATGGTGTTTTTTTTTCATTCTTTATCAGCATCATTAAGGTTAGAGATTACTTTCGTTAGGGTTAATATAATCTAACCGAACTTCAGTTATTATTGAACTACCAAGCTAGTGTATGTTGTTTTGTTGTGCTTTACCTATGTGTGTATGTCGACCATGGTTGTATTTTGTTGTTTACTAGATTAGTTTACATAGTATTACTATTTGCGTATGAGTTACCTCCTGCATGCATTTGCCCTAACTGCTTATGTAAATTTCAACTTTATCAATAAGTATCTTGTTTTGAAATACATTACGTTATAACATCTAAGTAGACAATGGGAGGTCATGAGGGAGACGACAAGGGAATGAGGAAATTGACAATTGAAAATAAAAATCCAAAACAACGTAAACCCAAACACGATTGAAGTGATGTTGAAGTGAAAATTCTGGTTTGCTTGCTCTACAAAGAGGCGCAACTGTAGTTGGGAAAGGGGGGGGGGGGGGGGGGGGTTTTTCTTTTTTTCGTTTTTTTTTTTTTTTTGGTGGTACTCCTCCTTGTCTTTCCGCCAATTGACCTCTTCCTACAAACACCCTCCCGTCGCTGTCCTCGCCCCCCTCGCTATATACATCTACAAGAACAAAGGTGACTGGCTAAAGGGTAATTGAAGAAGGTGGAAAGACCTCACCAATAGGAGAACTGGTTTAGGAGTAGACAATGACATTGGATTTGTCACCTACTCTTCAAATTGGATTGCAAGGCAATGTGTGGTATGTTATATTTGCTTCTATAACCATTGTCAAACACAAAATTCTTTGTAACCCCTACAACTGTTGTAACCTAATTTATTTCTCATTATGTTCCAGGAAGATAGTTGCATTGCAAAACTGGTGAACTCCAAATGGCCATCACATTTGGTAAATTTAATGAAGCTGATATGGGGGAAAACCTACGACACAGGTGATCTGAGAATGACTCCAAGAGGTGATCCCCCACCACCAACCATCTATGACAGCCACCATCAAATTGATATTGGTGAGTAGAACTTATAGTCAACAGAGCCTTACATCCCATCTGTTGAAATTACCTACACAGACTCAGTCCAACCATCATCAGTGGACATCTCTGCATGAATTAATCGTACAAACCGACACAGGGTCCATGCTCGTAACCCTAACAATTATATGAATGATGCCATGGGCCACATCACTTCAGCATTCCAAAACAACCCACATGCTGGGTTAGTTGCTGGTAGCAGCACCTAGTTCATATCCCCAATAATAGACAACTTCCTAACACCAACTGATAGTGTCAATGGGTTTGAGTTCTCATGTTCAATGTCAATTGGTTTCACACTCCCAGATACTAGGAATGAGATAACTCATGCCATATCTATCCATCATAGCAGATAGTAGCTAGCGAACATGTTTGATGACCCCTGTTAGATGAGGATGAGATATATGACTGGGTCCACCATTTATATTTCTTACTTTATGATCAAAACTAGACATTGACCCACGTTCCTAGCCATGGGTGGTATTCACATTCGATGCTTTATGCTTGCCACTTTTTATTTTGATTAAGGAAAAGAACTGTCCCAACGTTTGCTTTGGTGGATAGGTGTATTAGGCTGCATGAGGACTGAAATTTTGGGTATTTACTAATCGACTAATTATGTGATTTTCAATCTGTAGTGAACTGGAACTAGGAACAACATTAACTATATTTGTGCACCTACTGTATAGGTCCTATTATGTTTTTATAATTACTGTTGGTGATGTAGTTGGTTTGAAGTTTACTTTTAGACTTGCTTAAATGATGATAGCATGCTTTTGGAAATTTAGCAATAATATTGCCTACCCTACATTGTCGTTGTATGTAGCAAAGTAGTAGTTATTTATGTAACACCCCTAAATTTAAGTTCTAATAATGGCAGTAGAAAAAAAAACCTATTAATCATGGGTGTTACCGCCAAACTCAAAAGAGTGTTAAGGCTAGGCATTAAAGTATGTCTACTTATAAGCAATATCAAGGGATATATACTACTTAAGAGGAATTATATATGGTTATCCAAAGACTTATCTCAAACCTGTTCCCAACTTTAAAACCAAGACAACCAAGATGATACATAAGTTAACAAGTGGTGTTTCCAAATTTCGGTTTCAACCATACATGTATTCTTAATTAGTTGAGGACTTAATCTCTATTGATTCTAACATCTAGAACTGTATTTGCCACTTCCCCAAGTCCCCGCTCTCAGTCTTGATCTTCTCCTGTTCAACAACACATCAAGTAAAAACACAAAACGATAACCGTCAGCAAAGCTGAGTAACACTAGTATTATGAGATAACATATACGAACTGTCAATATAAAAGATATGGCTTACAGCTGCAAACACTTATCCGCACTCCATAACCAAATACGATATTAAAGTCCACAACATAAATCCATTCCAAAACAATTCATGAATTAACTCTCGTTACCAAGACAACCACATACAACAAAAGTTCAACCAATGGGAGCTTTCCCGAATCCCAAACCATACTCTCTCCATGAGAGAGATATCCCGCTCTATCCCTTTAGTGTGCACACCCCTAAAAGATTATGATATGAACCCCTTTCAAACCCGAACTTTTGATCCCTAATAATCCTAGAATACATTATGATAGGAACCCTCAAAATCCCATTAAAAAAATCCACCAGGAAACCCTTAAAAACTTTTGTTTGGGTCGTATACGACACCACATACAGGATATCAGACATAAAAGTTTTAAAAACAAAAAGCAAAATCTATGTGAGTGGTCACATGCTGTTAAAAAAACATGGCACAACTATTACTGTATTTTCTTAACGTGTCTTGGTCACGGACAAGAAAAAAAAATCATCACTTTCTATGACTTTCAACCCTAATATGGCCTATGTAACTTGTGTCTTGTTTCACCCTCTGAATGAGCTAATAAAGTTAAAAACCACATAAGCTACTTTACCTTAAATTAGAGAAATAAAATCAACTTAAGTCTTAAGCGACATTAGTAAAGCAAAAGGAGCTTTAACGGGAAATGAAAGTATTGAAACCTAGAAAAGTTTCATAAGCCTCTAGACCCAAATCTCACAACTTTCCAAGTTTAATAGGTTAAAACTAGGTGGCGACTCTAATAGTTTCACATGAGCTAACTAGGATTACAAATATTAGGTTATATAACTTAGCTTAATAACCTTAGTTACATGATGGATCTAGAACATGCAAACTGATCTTAACACATTAGGAAGGTTCAAAATCAAGAATCTTAACTTTTGCCCATGAGATAATGTTTAGGGCATCCAATCGGCATTAGATCCCTTGGGCATCATGGGGTGTTACAAAGTAAGGTCACATGCAAAGAGAGTAAGGTAGTGCTCTAATTAAGTGGGCCTGTCTATGAAGGGGTGTAGCATTTATGATGAAGGTCTACCCGCTGAGACAGTGTAGCCTTTAGAAACAAGTTTACCAGGGACAATGGTGTGGCTTTTATGGAAGAGGCTTACACACAAAGGTGGTGTAGGAAACAAGTCCACCCGTACAAACGGTGTGGATTTTATGGAAAAGGTAGGCCTGCCCGTAGAGGCCGTGTATCCTTTAGAAACAAGTCCACCCATGGAGATGGTATGGGTTTTTCTTGTGCACCCTCACACTTAATGTGCAAGTTGTGATATTTGGCTTTTATACGCATGGTGGTCCTTTGTTAGGATTGCCCAGACATCCCTGAATCCTACTGTGGTGCATTTCCTATCATTCACTCATGCTCCTTTGCTAAAGACCACATAATTTCCTTTGGCTTCTCCACTTAATCTAGAACACATGGCACCTTCGCTTGTTTTTGGAGGCATTGTCATTCTTCCAACTCTTGTTAGCCCTTCCTTGCTCGGTTGTCCTTCCTTATCATTATGGCCAATAGGGTTTTCATTTTGGTTTCAGGCTCCTTTTTCATAGATGGTTTGGTCTCCTTTTTACTTTCGGTCACCTTATAAACCTAGATTATTACAAAACTGAATTGATATATAGCCCGTTTAATGAAAAAGGAACTTATCTTTCTCCCACGGCTGTCTTGAGTGGGCTTTCCGACTCTCTAGCTCTTCTCTGCTACCTCTATTTGCCATGCCTTTGAATAAGAGGCATAAACGTTAAGACTTTGCAAATTTTGGGTCAAAATGGCATAGGTAAATATTAGTGTGGTTTTCAAGAAATCTACAGTAGACACCTGGTAGGTTAAATGTTTTTTTTTGTTGAGTGACATAAGCATGAGATGTTAGACATTAAACGATTATGCGGTTAAAGCACTAAAAAGAAAGTAACATACAAAGTAATTTTATGTAGTTCAACCTCTACGAAAGCATCTTACTCTATAGGGTCAGGGGATACCTATTTTCATAGAAGTTTCACTAAGTTCTTTTGTGAATAAGAGATTACAAGTACTGGAGGTAGTTGAGTATTCAATGCTCTTGAAATACCCCATAAATTAATCTAAATTAATTTAGGGGATTTCTTTTTTTAAACCCCAAATAATCTATTAAATACTAAATTATTATATAGTATTATGAATTTAATAATAAGATTTATAAGTCAACAAATCTTGGGAAAATTTTAGACACTCCAATTATATTATAAAGATTTTAGGAATATTTGGAGCATTGATTTGAATCATAAAAGTCAATATAAAATCATAGAAACCTTAAAGCGTCTTAAGCCTTGCTAGGGTTGACTTTTTGATAATTGTCAAACCATCCCATGAAACCTATACCAATAAAAAGATTATGGAAAACCAAGAAGATTGATAATAAGAACGTTAAAAACGGATCATCCTAGCCAAAGTTATGATAAAATGAAGTTTAGAGCCTAAATTTTGAAGGTTGCTGACGTGGCAAGGGCTGTCTGACTCAGCCACGCGTGCCTCAGGAGGCATGCCATGCCAGATTGCCAGATTTTCCCAATAATTGGCTAAGTCCTCTCAGCCACCCCCAGATCGTTGCCTCATTTTCAGACCTCAATTTCTTAGCCACCACTTCGAATTTTTGAATGTTGTTTTCTTCATTTAATCTCTTACAAATCCTCTTTCTAACCATTACTCACACTTGACCTAATTCCTTATACATTCATCACAAAGTTGATCTGAAGTTGCCTCCCCGAGTACTGGAAACCCAGAAACCTAGAAACTCATAAAGGTAATGCAAACTTCGTCCTATCATATCTCCTTCATCCTTGGATGAAAATGTGCGTTCTATAGCTTATTTTCAAGATCTTTAACTCCTCTACAACTTTTTTTAACAACCAAGGCTGATTCTCAATCGTGTGGAAGATTGAGGCGTCTAAAGTCCTCAACTCGACCACGGCAATGTTCTTGCCAGATTTTCTAGAAAATCGACTAGGTAAACCCAGATCTTATGAGATCTGTAACTTTCTCTTTAGTTCATCAAATTCAATAATTCTTCCACCCATTTCTAGAGTTACACGTCTACTTTGATTTGTGATAGATTGCGTGGATTGAGTCGCTCTCAACTGGAACGAGTTGATCTGTGAAGTTGTCTACCTGAACTTCACATAAAATCATAACTTTTCCAGAAAAACGCAAGGTATAAACTCGAAACTTTCGACTTAGATTTCTTCATGTGTATTACGTATTAGATGAGGAGGTTTTCTACACATTATAGAGCTACAATTCCTCTTTCAATTCAGCCTAAACACATGATCTAACTCGATCTATATTTTAACTTATTGATCTGCAAAGTCAGACCCTCAGCCACTCGTAAAGTTGAAGTTTTCCAGAAAGTCAAATTCGATTTTTCCTCACTGGCGCTTCTCCGGTATGTTTCTGGTCAATTCCACCAATTATGTCACTCGTTGTTGTATTTTCGGTCTAACCCAACAACCAATTTAACCTATAATGCATTATATTAAGGGAATTTGTGGAAATTAAAATCGAAAACTGGGGATAAACCCCAGTCGAGTTACCCAGAATTGATTCATATATTAATTTCGAGTCGAATGAAACAAAAATCATTGAATTTCATCCTGTGGATTAAGAGAAATCGAGGGATTCCCATTCGAAACATAGCAGCCCTTTTCATATGAACTCGCCGATTCTGAGCCGTCTGATTGTAGTTAGGAGGAACGGACGGCCGAGATTAAAGCGTAGAAGATTAGTGAAATATTAAGATAATATAAATTCTAGAATAATACTCTAACTTATTGAATTTGTTTAATGACCTTCCATAATGTATTTTGACACGAAATTTTAACCATAGATTCCTTATAAAATTTAGTTTATTTTCATATAAATTAATATGGGTTTTGAGTTTTTAAACGTAAGTTATAACTTTTGTAAGTTCTGAGTGTTTTGGATTTATTTAGATAATTAACATAGAGATTTTTATGAAATAAAAATTTTATAATATGTCTAAATTATCATAATTACTATATATTATATTTGAGAATTTTTAGACATAACCAAATAGGTCTAAAAATTGTTTTTTCTGAAATTTTTATAAGTTACCTTATGGTATATGGTTTTAATATAAAGAAAATTTACGTATAGTTGATTTATAAACTTTATAGGTTGGAAAATAATATAAGAAGGCTAAACTAACATTTAATACCGAATGTTAATAAATATTTTGGGTATAAACTTTTAAGTTAAGTAAAGGAATAAAAGAAATAAAATATTATCTTAGGTTAAATCAAGGAATTAAACTAACCTACTTTTATGCTAACTATATGCTATCGAAGTTAATATACTGAATTGAAACAAAGGAAAATACTTTATATTATAGACCATATATTGGATGTAGATGTATGTACAAGTTAATAGGAATAATTTAATACAATAAGCTACGTAAAGAATGTTTTAAATAAATCCTAATATATAGATAACAAAATACATAAAAGGAATAAATACCTTATAGAAGATGGAATGTAAAGAAACTAATAAGTTCAACTAAACCTATACATGATACTAATATTGGGGATTTTAAATACAACATCTAGACGAAATTAATTAGGGTTATGAGATATAATTATAATTAGACCTTGCCATGAGAATATCCAACATGGACCTTAGAGTCCTAACCAAATACTAAATGGATAAGTCAACTACAACCTAAGAGTTTTAAAGGAAGCTAAATCTTGATCTAGGATAAGAAGATGGAATAAACTTTACGTAACACGGGCTTGGGCTAACCTACTGGGCCTAAGTCCATGAACTCTAAAGCCCACATAAACAATTCAACGAGAGTTTAGGCCAATCTCAGGATAAAACCCTAAACCATTCCAGATTAAGTGAAATGGGATTAATGAAGATTTAATTAACAAGATCTAGCCCAGATCTTTACGAGAGAGTAATTGTAAACAAGAAACCATAAACCAGTAAGAATAAAAGATGTTTAGCTTTATAAGTTCCTTAACTAATCAATACTTGGAACACCCTAATTATAGGATCACACACTCGAGTTCGTTACTGCTTCTACACATACTAGGTACAATTTCTCATACTCAGATACTTTTGATAACAGACTTAAGGGGATGTTTTGAAAAACGCTAACTGAGCTTAAATGAATTTCAAAAGGAATCTGTTTGTGTGACTAACTCAGTCTGATGTGACTAACTGAACCTTGATTGTATAACTCACATGGTTATTGTTTCTTCCTATCTAGTTGTTTCACTAAATATTAACTGTAAAGGGTTTACGCCTCTGCACTCTGTAGGATTGAGTGTTTTGGTATTGCACTTGTGTAGTTAATGATTTAGTGGGGTAGCTAGGAATATGGGAATATGTCAAATCTTGGTAAATTCTTCCTTTGACTCTGGACATCATTTCATCCATGAGCTGAGTCTTGTATTGTGACGTGCGCGCGTCTTCACCGATGACTGAGAACGGACCGGTAATAGCGGAGGGCTATATATCCCTCGTCCAAAAAGGATGTGTATGACAGCGAAGGGTTGTATATCCCTCGTCCATGTGGACATTTGACTGGCGGTGGGGGTCATCTCTCCCAATTGGTTTTAATCCACTCTTGAGTTGTTGGTTCTTGGATCTCTCCTTCATTCATAGTCCTTGTGACTACTTGAGTTCTTCTACTCCTAACTGGAATTGAATCTAACTGAATCAATGGATGTTCACTAACTCATGGTGTGCCTTTTTAATTGACTAACTTTACTTTTCTGTTATCTCTCTCTATCTTTGCCTTGTTATCTTGACTTGATTATTTTGAAGTGCCTTGTTCCTCAGTTTTGTTTTAAGAGTTCAACTTCAAGTTATTGTTTATTTTAAGAGTTATGTTTTAAATTATTGTTGTGGAGAATTGTACCAGTTCCATTCCAGGGAACTGACTCACCCCTTCCGGGGTGGACTGCTTGGTTTCATCTTGCAGGTACAAATTATTTATACAGATGACCACGAAGAGTATGAGTGATTGGTCTGGGAATGAGGAATTGTGAAGAGTTATTATATTTTTCTCTTATTATGTTTATGTTGAGTTTTCTCGAGTTCAGACCGTAGCATTTGTAATTTTTAAGTTGTAATTGGTGAGGTTTAGTTCCAGGTGTTTGGAACCTGATGATCTGTAAATGCCATAGTATTTTATTTTTCACTACATTTATGTTAAATAGTGGCGTTACAGAAATCGGTATCAGAGCGTAGTTACGCGCTGAACCCGAGAAAATAAGCCAAGTGAAATACTTAGAACTTAGGTGCACTTAAAACTGGGGAACTAGGGTAGAATTGGGAAGTGAGGATTCCATAAAGGCACGTTACCCTTACCCCATACTTCACTTTAGTTGGTTTACATTACTACACTTATGTCTACGCACCGTCCCTAGGACGTTATAAACACTTCATACTTTACTACGTAGATATCTAGACTTAACAACACACTGTCTAAGTAACAAAAACCGTCATTACCAGCTAAAGGGCTCGAAGAGGAGGAAGAGGAGCAGGTCCCTCAGGAGGCTATGGACCCGACGCGGTTACTCCAGAGGTCATCGCGCAGATTGTGACGGCTGCATTAGCTCAGTTGTAGGCTCAAATCCCATAACCGCCACCACCTAACGGTCCTCGGGAGTTCAATTCGCTGAAAGCGGTCAACGACCTTCATCCCTCAGTTTACGAAGGCCAACCAGAACCAAAGGCCTTGGAGAAATACATCGACAAGATGCAGAAAGCTTTCACCTCTCTACACGTCCCAGCAAATCGCTAGGTGGACATAGCGGCCTACTTTCTCCAAGGACCCGCTCATCGATGGTG
The DNA here is from genome assembly GCA_023374045.1 of Limonium bicolor. Lineage (NCBI taxonomy): Eukaryota > Viridiplantae > Streptophyta > Magnoliopsida > Caryophyllales > Plumbaginaceae > Limonium > Limonium bicolor. The sequence continues at coordinate 319,858,406 of CM041777.1, read as the reverse complement.
GCAGACCGCTAGAGCCGAGCTGACCGCCCAGGCGAATTTTGACTTCCACTCATTTCTGGTGGCCTTGAGAGCTAAGTTCTATCCATCATATCTACAGAAGAGGGTGAGAAGTGAATTTGAGCAGCTGAAGCAAGGGACTTCCTCTGCCGCTGAGTACTATAACAAGTTCGTGGAGTTGCTTGCTGTCATTGGAAAGGGAGCTTACACTCCAAGGTATCTGGTGGAAAAATTCCACACCGGCTTGAACTTCAGGATCATGACTATGATCGGTTCCACCAGAGGAATGACTTTACAGGTATGGAATATAACTTTGGAATTTCTAGTACTCAAAAGATCTCCCTACTAACGCATATTGTAACAACAAGAGCTAGCTGATGACGTAAATGACTGTGAGACCACCATTGTCTATCAGGATTCTGTGATAGGCAAGAGGAGGAACGACAATGGGGGAGGAAGTGGAAGAGGACCCTCTCATAATCATGAAAAGAGGGGAAAAATTTTCAAGGGAGGGAACAAGAAAGCCATCGTTTCTTCTCATGCTGATGCCAAGCCTCTTTGCTATGAGCCACCTAGGGGTGAGATAAGTTAGAATCTATATTGTAGTTACATTTTGCTATCACATTACTAACCTTGAACAAAAATAAGAAATAACCCTGTAAGAAGGTACTTCTGCAAGTGGTGCAAGAAGGACCACCCGAGCAAGGATTGTAAGGGAACCTGGTGGATCGTAACTACTATGGCAAGAAGGGGCATAAGGGATTTGAATGTTTCAGGAACTCGGATTCCAGGAACTACTAGCCAGCCACCGGGACCACTGCTAGAGCCCCTGCTGCTAATACTACTGGATGAGAGGGTAGAGGTGGCACAGGCGGTGCTGGACCTTCTACCAACCGCCCTGCCCAAAACTATCCACAGAGGCCAGGGCAGAACTACCCACAGAGGCCAGGCAAAACACCGACTCTCAACTTGGTGGACCGTGTCGAAGCAGCAAGTGATAACCCGAGTTCACCTGGTGAGGAATGCCTTCCTATCGGAGAAGCTTAGACCTTCATTTCACTTCATTTATTTAATAAAATTTTCTCCGTGTTGTAAGGGGATGAACTATAAATCCCTCTTTTCTCTTACATCTTCGTTCTAAAGCCAGTTATGAACCTTGACTTACTTATTTAATGGCAATTGTTATTTTTCATTCAGCTTTCAATATTTGCTCTCCTATATTGCCTATTTCCACACCCACCATTCCCTTTGAAGCCAAACCACAACCACCATAGAAGTGTGAGATATTGAGACCCGGGATGATCCTATTACGAGAGTTTTTGACCCCAGCAGTCCAATATGCATTGATCCTCAAGATCAGGGAGTTAGGTGTGAAAGAGGGAAAATTTTACACCCTTACCTTCAAGAACAGTTCAACCATGAAGGTGAAGATCATGTGCCTAGGTAAGAAGTGGAACCATACCACCAAGAGCTATGAAGAGGTGCCACCAATCCCAGAGGAATTGCAGTCCATCATTGGAGCTGTAGTTAAGGCAACACAAGAATTGGAGGATGAGCCCGTTCCAGACCTAACCTCAGACGTGTGCATCATTAACTTCTATGGAAAAGAAGGTAAGCTAGGGATGCATTAAGACAAGGACGAATCTTTAGAGTCCATCACCGGAGGAGTTCCAGTGGTGTCCCTATCACTTGGAGACGACACAGAGTTCCTATTTGGTGACCAGAGGAGGATGGACCTTGCTACCAAGATCCTCCTGAAGTCAGGTGATGTACTGATTTTTGGAGAAGCATCTAGACTTATCTATCATGGGGTGAAAAGGATCAAGCCCAACACAGCCCCCACACCCATGATTAACCAGATCCACATGAAACCTAGTTGCCTAAACCTAACATTTAGGCAGATCTAGCCATGTATTTTACAATTTCGGCATTGTAATCTTTAAGAACTCATGAAACTTTCAATAAGAATGGAAACCTTATGAATTTTATTTGCTTCATTGTAGGGGTTGAAAACTCAGGGATCAAGTTGAATGTGTTGAACCAAGCTCAAGCAAAGAGCAATGGAATGGTCATCACAGGCACATTCTTAATTAAAGGAGTGGAGGCCACCGTCCTGTTTGATTTTGGAGCCTCTCATTCCTTTATATCCCAAACATTTCATGCCGAGATAGAGGCCCCTACAAAAGATATCCACGACTGCTTAGTCTTGTTGCCATCCAGAGAGTTGATCAAGTGCAGTAAGCAATGCAAGAATCTGAGCATACACATCAAGGGAGTAGACTTCCTTCTTGATGCTATTATCTTCCTTGGTATGGGATTCGACATAATCGTGGGCATGGACATACTATAGCGGTACCGAGGTAGACTACACTGTGTAGAGCATTGTCTCCTCTTGAAGTCCGCTACAGGAATCACGGTATCATACCGAATGCAGCCCAAGCAGCCGATTGTGAAGGTTGTATCGACATTCTCACTGATAAAGGTGGTGTCCAAGGGTGCTACTGCCTACTACTGTTATGCCCAGGATCTGAGAACGGATCCAAAGTTTAGGAGCGACGTTCCCATTGTGTCGGAGTACCCTGACATTTTTCCAGAGGAGCTACCTGGACTACCACTGCTGAGAGAGGTTGAATTCAACATCGACCTCATACCTGGCACGGGACCGGTTGCCAAGGCTCCCTACTGAATGGGCCCTGCAGAGATGGTTGAATTGAAGAAACAACTGCATGAGCTACTAGATAAGGGTTTCATCAGACCCAGTGTCTCACCTTGGGGCGCTCCAGTGCTTTTCGTCAATAAGAATGATGGGAGCATGAGACTCTGTATCGACTACAGAGAGCTGAACAACGTCATGATCAAGAATAAGTACCCACTGCCCAGGATCGATGACCTATTTGACCCGTTTAGGGGAGCAAAAGTGTTCTTCTAGATTGATCCGCATTCCGGATATCATCAGATTGCAGTAGCTGAATCAGATATAGAGAAGACAGCATTCCGAACCAGATACGGCCACTACGAGTTCACAGTGATACCGTTTGAACTGACCAATGCACCAGCGAGATTCATGGACCTGATGCAGAGAGTCTTCCAAGCCCAGCTAGACAAGTCAGTGGTAGTATTCATAGACGACATCTTGATCTTCTCCAGGAGTAGAGAGGAACATAAGCAGCATTTGAGGACAATTTTGAAGACTCTAAGAGAGAAGAAACTTTATGCCAAGTTCAGCAAGTGTGAATTCTGGCTGGACAAGGTGACATTCCTTGGTCATGTGAGTAGACCAAGCTAAGATTGAGGCGGTAAAGAGCTGGCGTAGACCAGCACACTGACTGAGATTTAGAGCATCCTTGGGTCGGCTGGCTACTATAGACGCTTTGTGAAGGACTTCTCCAGGCTAGACAAACCCTTAACCTCTCTGAAGAAGAAGGATAGCTTGTTTGTATGGAGAGAGGCTTGTGAGGTCTCCTTCCGGGTGCTGAAGGACGCCTTGACCACAGCTCCAGTATTAGTAATCCCTGAAGGGAATGAGGGATACGAGGTTTATTTTGATGCTTCAGGCAGAGGGATGTGGGGTATTGATGCAGAATGGAAGAGTTGTAGCGCACGCTTCACGATAGCTGAAGAAGCATGAAAAGAATTATCCCACACACGACTTTGAGCTCCTCGCCATAGTCTTCGCCTTGAAGATCTGGCGACACTAATCTGTATGGAGCCACAGTCTAGATTATGGCAGACCATAAGAGTCTGAAATACATCTGGACCCAGAAGGAGTTGAACCTTAGACAGCGATGATGGGTAGAGCTACTAGCCAATTAGGACATCAACCTCTAGTACACTGAAGGTAAAAGGAATGTCGTGGTAGACGCCCTGAGCAGAAGCGTGCATTCACTCCTTGCCCTGATAGAGATGACCACGATAGCTGAGGAGGTATATGCAGCCTGGGACAGTGATGTATACCTATAGGGCATCAGACAGAAGTTAACAGACGGTTTAACTGATAGTCTGAAGTATGATTACGAGCTAGACAGCGAGGGACATCTTCGAGTCAGAGGCAGACTATGCGTTCCTCAGGATACGACAGAACTTCAGACCAGGATCCTCTCTGAGGCTCATTCCTCTACATTGTTAGTTACCCCGGAGCCACCAAGATGTACAAGGACTTGAAGTAGTTATTCTGGTGGAGCGGGATGAAGAGGGATGTTACAGATTTCATCTCCCGATGCCTCACCTGTCAGAAGGTCAAGTTTGAGCATCGTTGACCAGGAGGTCAGATTCAGTCACTACCAGTACTGTGTTGGAAGTTTGATGACATCAGCATGGATTTTGTGGTCGGTCTCCCTCCCGTTAGAGGTGGACGTAATGCTATATTGGTGATAGTCGATAGGTTGACCAAGACAGCCAGGTTCATACCTATCAAGGACACATGGAAGGTGCCCAGACTAGCTGAGGTGTTCACCACAGAGCATATCCGATACCATGGGGTACCGAAGGAGATCGTCTTCGATCGTGACACACGTTTCCTCAGCAGACTCTGGCGTCAGGTACAGGAGGCGTTTGGTACTCAGCTACGCCTTAGCACAACCTTCCACCCTTAGACTAATGGGCAGACCGAGAGGATGATTCAGACGCTGGAAGATATGTTGAGAGCGGTCGCCTTAGACTATCAGGGGAGTTGGGTGGAGCGTCTACACCTGGTAGAGTTCTTCTACAACAACTCCTATCACTCATTTATCGGTATGGCACCGTTCCAGGCTCTGTATGGCCGACCGTGCCAGACTCCTTTATCATGGAGTGACCCTACTGAGTCAATCTTGATTGGGCCAAAGTACATTCAGGCACTGCAGAATGATGTCAGAGTTATTCAGCAGCACATGAGGGCAGCGCAGTCTAGACAGAAATCTTACAGGGATCAGCGTACCAGAGAGCTCGAGTTTCAGATCAATGACATGGTCTTCCTACGAGAGTCTCCGATGAGAGGCATCTTCAGATTTGGGATGAAAGGGAAGCTAAGCCCTAAGTATGTCGGTCCATACAGGATTACGGAGCGAGTGGGCCCAGCAGCATAAAGACTAGATCTACCAGCGGAGTTAGGGAAGGTACATGACGTGTTTCATGTACCTCAGCTGAAGAAGTATATACTTGACCCTTCTCATATGCTGCAGGCAGAGAGATTGGAGATTGAGCCCACACTAAGATATGAGCAGACTCCTATTCAGATCTTGGACACGAAGGTCCGAGAAACGAGAGGCATATCAGTCAAACTAGTGAAAGTCCTTTGGGAGCATCATGGGGTTGAGGAAGCTACTTGGGAGACTAAGGACTCCATGAGAGTGAATTACCCACATCTATTCACATGACATTTTCTTATACCCCTTCCTTCTATGGGTTCTCGTTAGTAGCGGTACGAGGGCGTACCTTGGCTCTTTTAATGGAGGGTAGTGCATACTCTTTCTTTGTCACCTCATCCAGATTATGCCCTATGTTTTATTAGTAGAGTGATGGAGAGGTGCATGTATGTACTTCATTTATAATGTACTCAATTTATACATTTTGTGACTCTTGATTTCTATCTATGAAATATCCTGGTTGGTTTGATCTTGAGCAATCTTGAGTGGAATTTGGAAATGGAAATGGATGGAAATTGAAATACCCCAAACCTTAATATGCTAGTTAATTATATAATTATGATATTTTAAGGCTAATTAAATCCTTAAGAACATTGGTGAAGAAATAAAAACCAAAACAAAAAAGAAAATGTGTGTTAAATAATTATAGTAAGTAGATGAACTATCTAGGGTCATAAATGGATTCCTAGGGCTTATTTAGTCACTAAGAACATGTGGGAGAAATTCCCGAAGGAAACGAATCCGAATAATGAATTAAAAGCACAAATGAGGCTTTAAAGCACGTTTTTCGAGAAAACCGAAAAACGTGGCCTTAAACAGTTAAATTGGACTTGTATAAATTATAGTTGATTTTATAACTATAATTATATACTAATTAAAGTCTAGGAATTTTTAGAATAAAAAAAATAGATAAAAATATATATTCCGGAAACCAGACCCAGACTGTTTAAACTGACAGTTCGGGAATTAACGGGTGTTATCTGCTAATGACCAAATGCCACTCTCACACATTGTAAAATAAAAATCAGATTTTTGTTCCCCTCTCTTGTGTCTCACGTGAGAGAGCCCCTCCTTCTCTCATTTATTTTACTTTATTCACTAAAATACAAAACAACAAACTTACTTTACCCTCTCTCACACTCTCTTTCCTCCATTCCCCTCTCTCTTCCGATTTTTCCCCATTTCCCAGCTCTCTCTCTGCTCCTTGTTCTCCTCTAATGGTGATTTCGCAAGCCAAGGAACAACCCCAACTTCACCTCCTTGTTACTTCATCATCCTAGCTCCAAATCAAGAGATTTTTACACCAAAATACTTCTCTCATCTTGAGGATTATTTTGCACCTTTTAGAATCTCAAAACTCCATACTTTATTTCCATGGGTGTACCACATTTTGAAGAGAAAACTTCATATTCTTGAAGCCAATCATCTTCTTGTTGTTCTAAGGTAAGAAAGGAAATCAAATTTCACTTATTCCTCCATTTCCTTCTTGTAGTCGATTTTTCCCTATCTTGAACACTATGCTTGTTCTCCATTTAGCTTGTTCAATCTTCTAGAGGTGTTGGAGCTAGCCCTAATTTCATTGCCAAACACTTCACTTTGAAGTAGAAGGTAATTCCCTCCAATGTGTTTCAAATAATTACTATGTTCTAGGGTTAATGGAATGGTGTTCATAAACCCTCCATACTCATTGTGTTTATCTTGGCATGGTCATTAGTGTAGCAATTCATCCCGTTGAATACCGATTGAGGAACAAGAAGTTAAGAGAAAGAGTTTTTGAAAAGAAAACCCAAGGTAATTAACTTACTTTAAACTAATGTGTGATCTATGAATGTGTTCATGTTTGAGCAATATAAATGTTGAGTGTAAATGCAGGTGTTGCTAATAGTATGAGGAAATTCAGTGTTTAGTTTGATGTTGTTTAAGGGCCTAAGATCCAAGCTTTGAAGGTCATTATACATTGTGGTGTTTGTGGTTAAAATGATGGAAGTTGTGTGCAAATTGGTGCCTTGGAATGAATAGATGGTCAAAGTGTTTTGGTGGGCTAAATGATGTAGGGGAACATGTTATAACTATAGGGAGATCATGTCAAAATTTGGGTATGGTTTAGGTGCATTTTTGTGTAAAAATCGCCACTGTTAAATGAGTTTTTCGGCACGTCCGAACTTCCGTCCGAACTTGGAAGTTCAGACATGCCCTGTTGCATTTAAAGTTTTCTGAGTTTTAAGCTGTGTCCGAACTTCCGTCCGATCTTTGATGTTCGGACGGGGTACGAGGATGATTCCGACTTACAAGTCTCGAATGGTGTCCAAACTTGTAAGTCCGGACAGAAGTTCGGACACTCCCTTCTCTTTTCTCTGATTTTGCTTCGACTTGTGTCCGAACTTTGAAGCTCGAACACAAGTTCGGACACTTGAAAATTTCTCCGCAGATTTAGCTTCGACCTGTGTCCGAACTTCGAAGCTCGGACACATGCTCGGACATTCATCAGTTTTCATCTTTTAAGTCTCGGCTTGTGTCCGAACGTTGATGTCCGGACACAAGTTCGGACATGACACAGTTTTGACCATAATTTGCTCGTTTGATTTCCATTTTGACTTCCGTTTGTGAGTGTTGGACCACCATACAAAAACAACCCGAGAACTTACAAAGACTAGGCCCAGGACCTTAGATGAGGGCCAAGTTCCGGACCACTTAAAAAAAGGGGGGGGGGAAACTTTGTTTAAGGTTAGGGAATGATGTGTAATGATGGTGGTTAGTTGCTAATGATGTTATGAGGTTGTCTAGGACATGTTAGGTGGGTTATAATGACAATTAAAAGAATGGAAAGTTATAACAAAGTGTGAAAGTAAAATAAACTAGAAAAGTGAAGTAACAAATTAATCAAAGTCTAGCACATGAATTAACCGACGTTACTAAATGTGTATAGGATTCTCCAACGGTGGAAAACAATCACAGCAAGGACCAAGGTATGGTTTTCTTGCAGTCTGTTGCCTACCGGTTTACACCGGCTTGTGTGTTGTTTGTTTTTCAGTGTGTTTATGACCTTGTAAGATTAAATCATGAAACGAGTTTATAGTCATTATTTTTAACGTAATGTGTGCATACCGATACCGGTAACCTCGAATGCGTGCTAACTGTTAATTAACCAAGGCTAGGAAACGTAAGAGAACGGTATCAGGTAAAAACATTTCCAACCTAAGGAACGTTCTAACCACGGCTATGTGTGTTTAGTTGTGGTATGTGTTGCTGAATTATGTCTCGCTTCCCTTGTATGTCTAACTGGACTTAAACACTTACTTGTGAGAGATTGTGTTAAGTTCCCACTGTGGGACTTCTAACAAGGGCTAACCGGGGAGTGAGGAATCCGGTCGTTCCGGTCACGCGTGTATGTATGGGGGTCGATATCTGAATCAGATTTGGCTCTCTCCCTATGTTAGGGTTGTCTTCCTTTTTTTTTGGATTTCAACCTCCCACTAGCTTAGCCAAAGCTTACCTACCTGACTTCCACTCGGGCTAGGGGGAAATTATATGTTGGGTGTGCTCGGGTCACTATACCCGTCTCATCTTTTAAGTTAAGTTATTCATTCGACTAATAGAACAGTAATGTGTTATGTGATAAGCTTAACATGAGGATGAAGTCATTCTCTAGGCTTACTAAGTTGACTAACTATGTTGGTTGTTTCCTAAAGTGAACTGTTCTCACTATGTATGTGTTGTTATTGTTTTGCAATAACTCTTGCTAAGTATATGTATGTTGTATGTTAAAATCAATGCCATGTTATCATGACAAATACTTGCGTGTATCCCGGTAGTCAGCGGGCTGCACGTGAACCATGCCAGCCAAGGGTTGCTGACCCCCCCCCTTTGGGGGGCTCCATATTATTTTTCAGGAGAGTGATCAAGGAGGCGGAGTGGTTATAGCATGGAGCCGGAGGAATACTTTTGTTATTTTTGGGTAGTGAACCCGAGTAGTGCTTGTACACTCGAGGTCGTATATTTTGGTGGATATAGGATTAGATTGTGATTTTGTACATTGACACTCGGTATATTGTGATTCTTTTGGATTGGTGATTTTTGGAAGGTTGTAATTATGCTCGGGATTCTTGTAATCAGACCGATACAATGTATGTAATTGCCTTGTTAGCCACGTGGGTGGCTAACGGCGTGTAACATCGCTCTTTTTGGTAAATGGTTAAGTGATGTTTTCCGCTGCGATTATTGGTTAAGTGTGGAGTTTATGGTTGGCGTGTTACAGAAATAAAGGATTGGATTGGTATAGAATTGCGTTGGAATTATTAATGGATGGACATCTTGGAATTCTTGCCAGCACACCCGAAGCGGTGTGAGTAGCTATTAGTTGATTTTAAACTTCGAGACGAAGTTTTCTTTTAAGGGGGTAAACGGAAATACCCCATAAATTAATTTAAGGGATTTCTTTTATTAAACCCCAAATAATCCATTAAATACTAAATTATTATAGTATTATGAATTTAATAATAAGATTTATAAGTTAAAAAATCTTGGGAAAATTTGAGACACTTCAATTATATTATAAAGATTTTAGGAATATTTGGAGCATTGATTTGAATCATAAAAGTCAATATAAAATCATAGATACCTTAAAGCTTCTTAAGCCTTGCTAGGGTTGACTTTTTGATAATGGTCAAACCAGCCCATGAAACCTATACCAATAAAAATATTATGAAAAACCAAGAAGATTGATAATAAGAACGTTAAAAACGGATCATCCTAGCCAAAGTTATGACAAAATGAAGTTTAGAGCCAAAATTTTGAAGGTTGCTGACGTGGCAAGGGCTGTCTGACTCAGCCACGCACGCCTCGGGAGATGTGCCATGCCAGATTGCCAGATTTCCCCAAAAATCAGCTAAGTCCTCTCAGTCACCCCCAGATCGTTGCCTCATTTTCAGACCTCAATTTCTCAGCCACCACTTTGAATTTTTGAATGCCGTTTTCTTCATTTTAATCTCTTACAAATCCTCTTTCTAACCATTTCTCACACTTGACCTAATTTCTTCTACATTCATCACAAAGTTGATCTGAAGTTGCCTCCCTGAGTTCTGGAAACCCAGAAACTTAGAAAGGTAATGCGAACTTCGCCCTATCATATCTCCTTCATCCTTGGATGAAAATTTGCGTTCTATAGCTTAATTTCAAGATCTTAAACTCCAATACAACTTTTATTTTAACAACCAAGGCTGATTCTCAATCATGTGGAAGATCGAGGCGTCTAAAGTCCCCAACTCGGCCACGACAGTGTTTGAAATACCCCTAAAATTTAAATAATTAAATAATGGTAAATATATATCATTTGGGGGATTATAAAACCCTAAGAAAGCATATAAACACTTAGGCGTTGAAAATGCACCTAAACTCCTTAAGGTCACAAACGAGTGTTAAAGCCCGACCTTAAGCCAACCAAGTTATCTAAGCTATAACACTCATATGAAGTTAAACAAGGATCATTTTATGACCTTTAAAACACAAGTCCTCAGTTAGAACTGAGTAAAAATACAATATGCCCGGTAAGGGCCCTTAAGGCCCGAAAGTCCCGGAAATACTTTATAAAATAAATTAAAGCATTACTCTTCATTCCAAATACACCATAACACTTTAATTAACATATAACATGAAGTTCTCATGAGAAATTCTCAGTTAAAGACAAAGTGCTCGGAGGTTCCCGATGAGGGCCCCATAAACCCACGGGAATGCCCCGGAGGGGTACCGAAGTGGCACAAACTCCAATATAAATCATTCTTAGAGTTCCTAACACCAATATTCATCATTCTAAATAGAATTTTCAAGCTACTTTTCCAAAAATAAACAAAGTGCTGGGGGAATTTCTTAACGCTCCTATTTTGCTCGGGAGTGTCCCGGTAGCCCGGAAATTATGTCTTGAGTTGATATAACCCCATATAACTCAATGTAACACCTTAACATATTATTATTGACTATAAACAATGTTAATAAACACTTGGAACTCATAGCGACTACTCATTTTCCAAAATATCCTTAAAGCGCAAAAACGCACCTTCGGGTGTCATAAAAACGCATTTTACGCAATTACCTTGAAGCTTTTGAGGAGCCACGAGTTGATAATCTTAAAAGGGGATAAATTTACCATCTAAATAAATTAATTCCAGTGCTAAAATCAGAGCACAAGTAGGGCCGATTTTTGAGTCAAAAAGGTACCTAAAATCACCATTTTTACCTTAGAACTCTCACCTTTTACCTTAGTATAAATGTACCAAATAAATGCTGGAACCTAATACATGTTATAATATGGTCTTAATACAATATAGTGTGACAGGAATCAAATTAAAAATCAGTCCCATTTACCCTCTATGTTGGGCGCAATTTTGGATGATTTTAGCATGGTTTTTGCTTTTAAATTGTCTAGTAGACATGGTGAATCATCCCTACATATACCATATGATATAATGTAAAATAATTCAGTCAAATGAGGAGCCTTACATCACCGAAACCTGCAAGAAAAACAAGAGGATTAGTTTATATAAAAGCAATGAAATTAAAATGCAAAAGTAAATACCTAGATTTACTTTATACTAGTATATTACATGCCAACAAATCAACCCATGTTACTAGCCTAATGCTGCCGATAAGGATGAAGGAAATAAGGGACTGATTGCCTTATATTAAAATCTAAAGAATACACCACCTAATTAAGCATGTTCTCTTGTCTTAAAACAAACAAAAATCAACTTGCTTCCTATGGCACATGGTGGCCGATTTCAAGCAAGGAAATAAGGCTTGATTGCCTTATTAAAAATCAAAGTAGAATATCTACAACCTAGGCATGTTTTTATATCTTTAATTGACAAGAAATCAAGGACCTACAACAGCTCCTATTGCCGCCAACCTACAAGAGAAGAAGACAAGTTAGTATAGACAATTGACTTAGAAAATTCAAAGGAGACATACACCTAACTTAACTCTTGTCTTCTTGTAACAAATTGTCAAACAAAGCCATTCCATTCCCTTATCAAACAGCCGAACACTAGCATGAATTATGGGATTTTATTGAGCTAAACAATCAATTAATAAACAAAAGAAATACTAAACAATTTGACAATTATTGTCAAAATAATTCTATCCTTGCTTTCCCTTATCTTCCTACGTGAGCAACCCTTCTCGTTTGCCTTCATTCCACCGAATTGGTAAGCTCTCCTTCCCTCTCTTTTCTTCTTCATTTGTTAGTTAATTCCTTAGAGATTCAAAGCTCCATTAATGGTGTATTAAGTTCTAACACCATTCATATGTAAATTCCTAGTTAATTCTACTAAGTCTTGAAGCAAGAAATCATCCTACCAACCCTTGCCATTTTCGCCAAGCATAAGTGTTCAAGGAGGTTCTAGATTCAACAACAACAAGGAACAACAAGATCAAGTTAAGGTATATTTTCATGTTGAAAATCTTGGTAAAATACCCTAAGGTTATTACCAAAAATTATAACTTCTAAATCTATATTCTCTTCATCATTTGATGAAGGAAACTTGGATCTACAATCATCCCAAGGTGTACCAAAAATACCTTGTTAAATTCCTAAGGTAAACTCTTGTAAAACTATCCGAATCTTATTTATAAATCCTGTTAGAAGTCTAACAAATGGATCTCCTAAATATTTATAAGGAGGCCGAATTCTCTTCATCAAAATACCATTGGAGGAGCTTGGAATTCAAGAGATATCAAGTACAAGAATTGTCTTGATTTAAGGAGTAAGTTTCTATAATTAAGGTTTATTAAGTTTAAGCTTGAATTAAGCTTCAAACTTTGGTATAAAAATTATGTATAACCCCTAAATAAATTAAGGCCGAAAATATTGGGTTATAATGTCAAGAAAATAATTGATAACATATAAGGTAAGATTATTACCTTAAGGTATAAATATGTGTCACAAAAATTAATTAAGATGCATATATATATAAACCAAATTGTCTAAGAATTAAATGTTCTATTTTGAGATTATAATCATTCTAAGTCATTATCATAATTTTTAGAAGTGTTAAATGGCATATATACATTAATATGTACATATTATAAAGTTTAAAGCAAGTTTTAAAACTATATGGTAAATATAATTGGAGCCGAGAACAATATGTGTTATTTGGTGATTTTTGAAATATATATATAAGTGTATTAACTTATATTATAAATTTTGGGAACATTAAAAATAGCTACAAGTATTTATATGGCTAGTTTATAATATTATGTGGCTAAAATGTAAATTTTGAAAAGTTTGGTGTATTATATATGATTGTCGAGAACATAAGGGTTAATTTGGTATATTTATGTTATAATATAAGGTAGGAATTGATATTATGAATTTTGGTGAATTTAAATAAGTGTTTAAGTGTTAAAATAGCATTTTATAAAGTTATGGGGCTATTTTGTAATTATTGGAAAGATTAGAGTTATAACCGAGATTACATATGAATTTATGGGTATATTAAAGTATTAATTATGAAATTAAGTCTTGGTCAAAGTGTTGACCAAAAACTTTGGGTTAAAATGATTTATGACATAAAATATTAAGTTTATAAAAGTTTAAGGGTGGATATGTAATTTATGAAAGTATAAGTGTAAAACTGAATTTAATTTAGGGTGAATGCATAATTTGCAAAATTATAAGGACCAATTCGGTATTTAAAGAAATTAAATATTAAAACTATAGTTATAAGTTAATATGTAACTTATATAAAGTTTTAGGGGTTAAAATGTAATTATGTGAAAGTTAATATGTAAAACCGAATTGGTAAAGGGGCGAATTCATGATTTATAAAATATATGGGTCATTTCAGTTATTTAAGATAATTAGAAATTAAAACTATAGTTTATAAGTTAATATGTAACTTATATAAAGTTTTGGGATTAAATTGTGAATATAAGAGAATTATATGTTAGGACCGAAAATGATTGAGGTCATTTGGTAATTTATAAAAATTAATATATTTGCTTTGCAATTTCTGAAAAATTAGTATGAATAATTAATGAATTATAAAAGATATATGGTTATTTGGCAAATTATAAAAGTTGTTGGGTATCAAATATAAATACCGAATTATTATGGTTGGTTTTGTAATTAAATAAAGAAAGGAATTAAAACCATGTATTATGGTATATTATGGAGTATAATATAAAGTTTACGAAATAATTATGATTATAATCAAAATAACCAAGGGATATAATATAAAGAATAAGTGGAAACAATTAAGAGTATATGATTAAAGTAATAGAAATATGCTATAAGGTAGAAATTCATTATCACATGTGGTATTACATAAAATAATGAACTGATGAACTACCTAGAACCACTGTAAAATAACAGGGGAAAATAAAGAACATACGGAGTTAGTATATTACAAGTATTAGTTCTACAGTAACAGTACTGTAATACTTAGTGAATAGTTGTATTAATATTACCCGGTTGTAACACCCCTACCGCTAATACCGTCATTACTGTACAGATACTTACCTTCACAGCGGATATTACTTACTCAACGGCAGGTGTACAATGCCGTTAGTCACCCACGTGACTAACAAGGCGGATTACAATACTACATACTATCGGTCTGATGAATATGAACATACCGAGTGCTCTACACAATACATTACTTTCCCTTGCATACCAATCCATAATTCGATACAACTCCAATACAATACTATACCGAGCATACTACAATCCTTACATTACCGATACAGTTTAGACTTCCAAATTCATACTACGTTACAAATACAATTCCTTTTTTTTTCAACTACCCATGCTTATGTAGCAGTCCCCTCCTACTCTCTCGAAGGTGAACAGCTTCGGTACCTGCACACTAAAAACGGTCCCCCGAGGGGGTCAGCTTACGCTGCATATGAAATCCGCATATACCGCGTGCTAACCGCGGTACGCCGACTACTTTGGGTCGGATATACATGGAGTTCATTTTACATGCATACATACATACTCATACTACAACAATACAATCAAAGATACCTACATAAATATACAAGTTCAATGCTTACTGAGGAAGACAATTCAATAGTCAACCGTTCATATTTGTTATACATTCGTTACTCTTCGTACTGAGTTCGATATTCGTTACTCAACTCATACTTACTCCTTACTCTTGCATACTCATCACTCCATGTTCAATGCCTTACTCGTACCTGATCCTTACTCTATACTCGTTACTGTACTAGTGCATACTCACTACTCAATTCTCCATACTTACTCTTACATACTCAATACTCTATACTTACTCATACGTACTCAATACTCGTACTCATTACATACTCATACTTGCTTCTTACTCGATACTCATTACTTTACTCATACATACGCAATACTCATTACTCATTACTTTGGTCTCTGGGCGGAGTCATACACAAGACTCGCCACACCTACAATACGAGGGCTATACGCTTAGCTCCTCAAATACTCAATGTCCGTTCTTACCGGACTACTCAAATTCCCAACACTCTTCTCTCAGAGCACAATACAATCTCATGGATTAGCCTAGAAGTATCTCTCTTGATAACCTCCACCAGCTTAGGGAATTACTACCGACTAGTATCCTCAGATTTAAGGGTTTCCCCAACATATCGAATACTCTCATGTTCGGGACATACTTACATCAGTCGGGTCCTCTCATAATGGGTCGACTAATTGCTAAGGGGTTTGGAGATCCCTCATCATTCTTTACTACTCTCATGGTTCATGTTTTGCACCAAGATTAGTTCCTCTAATATAGGTTCTTATGTACTTCCACTACTTTTTTGTGGATTATTCATTTCGTTTCTCCTACCGTTATCGGAAGGTTATTACTCCCGTACACTCTCTCACATTCTAGTGAGTTCATTGGTTTACGTTATCGTTTATTGGTTCGTTGGTTTAGTGCGTTGCTACGGTTCCATTAATTCACACATGACTCTCACTACGAGTCATTACACAATAAGACTCATCTATGAGTCGGTCTACGCACTAAGTAAAGCCACACAATCAATCAAGAAGGTTAGCTCAATCAACATACAGCAAGACATATAATGAAAGGCAATAAACCGTTTTCATGCTTTAGTCTTGATTAGCCGGCATACACACACAAATCAACGTAACTCGGTTAGCATACGGGGCATGAGGAAATCATACCTTCACCGGAGTTAGCTTTAACACGTGTTCCCTTGTTCCTTGGTTCACACTTGTTCCACTGATAATGTTTCAACATTATTATTAATACTATACTCTTACGATACACAAATAATTACTACTCCCGTACTTACCCCGTTATCCCGGTGTACTTAATGTTCTTATACTCTCAACTTGCTTGGTTACTTTTACACTTGTTTTCATACTCATATACTTACTTTCTTACCTTTATTATTTCAATTGTAGTGTACTACTACATATATATGCATATATGTGTATAGGCATATATATATATATATACATATGATTATTATAATATAGTAAAATATATTTTTTTTTGACTTGACCGGACTTGCGACCGACCTTGCAAGTCCGGTCCATTCCAGTAGCTACCAGTACGGGAAATTTTCTGGCTCGACCGAACTTGCAAGTCCGGTCGCAAGTTCGGTCCATTCCAGTAGCTTGCATTACGGGAATTTTTCTGGCCGACCGAACTTGCAAGTCCGGTCGCAAGTTCGGTCCATTCCAGAAGGTTTCTGACGGGAGAATTTTCTGGTCCGACCGAACTTGCATGTCCGGTCGCAAGTCCGGTCGATTCCAGAAGGTTTCCCGTCTTTGTAAATCTGGGCTCGACCGAACTTGCAAGTCCGGTCGCAAGTCCGGTCCGGCCCAGTACTTCAGTTTTAAAATCTGTTTTCAGTCCTCTCTTTTACCCATTACTTCCCCAATCTTCCTACATGTAATCCCACATGTTTAAACACTATCTAGGCCCTCCAAATTTCCTTAGTTCATCCAACAATTCCTTACTCTTTCTAAATCCTCATACACAATTTCTCCTCACTTCCTTTCAATTCTTACAATTGTTTTCTTTACTCTCATGCTACAGATTTTCATTTTACCCTTTACCATTCCATACTCCCTCTACCAATGCTACTCCTAGTATCCCAAATACATTTCCAAGCAAATACACATCTATACCCAAGTCCAACATCCATTTCACTACATCTTGCACTCTATTTTTCCTAGCTCTCCAATACATTTTTTATCACTTCTTGCTACAGATTTCTATCTTTATCCTCATCCTCCAATTCCCAATCCATGGTCATTAAACATCTCTACTAATCCCAATACATACCTTGGTTCTTCCATTCACCAAGTCATCCACTAATGCACAATTCCTACTAAAATTTTGCCATAGTTCACCTACTATTCTAGCTTCTCCACATACATACTTTTCCATCAAATTCATTCCTATTCTAGCCAAACCACAAGGGTTCTACCAGCACACATACTAAGCAATCTTAATACATCAATACCCATCAATCACAATACCAATACACATACTCATTACACTTGGCTCCAAAGCCTTCAATTCAAATACTTGCTCTTAAATACTCAAATTTCACAATCCTCAATACTAGTACAAGGTTTTGGGTTCTTTAAATATTTTACCCATTCCCATTACTCTAATGCAATAGAATTTACATTAGGAAGGAGCTCTTACCTTGAGCTTTTATTCCTTTTTTCTTTTCCATTTCTCCTCTTCCTCTCTTTCTTGTCCAAATCGATTTTGTGGGGAATGGAGTTGCCAAACTCCATTCCCATTACCCAAGCACACAAAGACAAGCATAATTAACCTACTAACCCTCATAATAACACTAATTCATTGAAGTGTTTAAAATACAAATTCTAGGGTTTACCTTTGGAGTGCTTTAGGGGGGTTTTAGCCCTTGGTTCAAGAAGTTGTTCTCACCACCATTGGAGGGTTGAAGCAAAGCTCCAAAACAAGAGGAAAAACAAGGTAAGAGAGAGAGACCAAAATCGGCCATACCAAGAGATGGAGAAAAGTGGGGTCTTTCATGGAGATTTTTACCTTGTTGGAAAGAGGAGACTCCAAGCTTCACAATGGTGTGCTTTTCTCTTCAAATGGGGAAAACCCATGGAGATGAAACTCATCCTTTTCGAATTTTGAAAAGATAGAAATGTAGAGGAGGATGAGGGGATTACAAATATGTAATTTATTTTACATTTGGAGCTCAAATGGAGCTAGAGCATGAGGAAGAATGAAGAGAAGCCATGGGAGGTGTGGAGCTTCTCAAAAATCGCCCAGCTCAAAGGAGGGAGAGAGAAATCGCTGGGAGAGAAGGAGGGAGGTGAGAGAATAGGGAAATGAGGAAATGGGAGGTGAGAGAAAAGGTAAGTTGCTTTTACCCTTTTATTCTACTTTTGCTTTTTGACTCATTATTTATTTAGCTAGTGTGTGTGTGTGAGAGGGGGTTTATTTATCTGTTAAAACCGGCCCCCACTGTAATACTAGCTGGAGCGTTTTTCGTCTTTTACAGAAAACGCTCGTTATTTTACCCGGTTTTGATACTATTCACTAACCGGGCCCGTTTTCCGGAATTTTCTCGTTTCTTTATTTTTATTGGCTATTAAGCTTCCATAAATGCTTAATAATTATTATTTAATGATTTATAATTTTTACGGGTCTGTTTGACCACTTAAAGTCACGTTTTCGGGTTTCCTCGAAAAACGTGCGCTAAAGCTCTTTTAGCGTTTAATACATTTCTTGGATCCGTTTTCTTCGGGAATCATTCCCATATACTAATTAGGCATGAATAAGCCTTAGGAATCCTTAC
This sequence comes from Limonium bicolor, assembly GCA_023374045.1. Taxonomy (NCBI): domain Eukaryota; kingdom Viridiplantae; phylum Streptophyta; class Magnoliopsida; order Caryophyllales; family Plumbaginaceae; genus Limonium; species Limonium bicolor. The sequence continues at coordinate 319,839,480 of CM041777.1, read as the reverse complement.
GATACTATAACCGAGGTCTCGTACCTCCTATGGTTATTTAACGCTCATTTAGCGTTTTTCGCTTTTTAAGCGTTTCTTCATTTCTTTTGGATTTATTTTCTTTACCAAAATTACTTAGGCACTATTAGGCCCTTAAATACTATATTAGAATAATTTAATCACCATATTTAAGTTCGGGGTATTTCAATCTACCCCCCTTAAAGAACTTTGCCCTCAAAGTTGGTGAATCTAATATTGTTACTCGTACAATACTCTATGCTAAGGTTATGACCTCTACATAACTTGTCAAACTCCAATGTCTGACATGATGCATACTACGCATCCAAACAGCATGTCACTGCATGCATAGCAATCAAAAATATCCGTTTTACTCTCTCCAAGGGGGTCCATCCGAACAATTAGGTACAATCCTCCCCCAATGGCGAGTGATCCCTCAGGTACCGGTCACGTTTGAACACTTACACTTTCTGGTTCACGGCCGTCATGACTTGAGCACTTACGCTTTCTGGCTCTACGGTCCTTTGGTTCTGATCAAATTCATTTGCACATATAGAGATCCTCAGGCACTTACTCATACTTACTTACTCATACTTACTCATACTTACTCGGGACTACACTGCCCCAGTGCCCTTGGAAAAATACAAAACACACACTGTTACCGTACACCGGTGTAGTGGTTTCAAACTACTCTACACTTCCACAGACTCATAACTAGCTTCACCTCCTATGGTTTCGACCGGATACCCGTGCCTAGGCATGGAAGATCCACTAGCGTCCGTGGGAGCGGTTTTAAAACTGATCCTCATTCTCGAGTTTGAAGAAAACGTTGTACCAAATTAGTTTTGGAAATTCATTTTGAAAACTTTGCATACATCTCCCAATTTCGATTTATGATGATCATTCCTATTACTAGTGTTATTATTGTGGCCACTTAAGGGAGCTTCCAGAGTCCTTCAACCCCAATGTGATCAGCATTGGTGTTGAATTATCCTTCCACTCCAATTTGTGTTCGGCTTCCCTTGATCGCTAGCAAATCAAGTTCCACTTCCCACCTCAATACAAACAGACAGATTGTCAAACATTATTTCGTTTTCTATCTTTTTAATCTTGCTACTCATAATCATACACATACATTTCCCCATTTATATGATTCACTTACTTACTTACTAATCATCTCATCAATTATTACTGCATCCTCTCCAACTACTATACTTAAGAAATTCATGGGTATAATATCCCATTAATCTGCTATACCAAATTCATACTCATAAAATACATCGGTTTCGTGCCGATTTATACTCATTACATACATTGGTTCCATACCGATTTATACTCCTCAAGTCTCCCATACATACTCATTCCTCATACTATTACCAATCGGGGTTCTCATTACCCTGGAGTTTCTCTACTCCTTTTCCTATACTTACTTCCCAAATTACCACAATCATACAATGAGTGAATACAAATGTTTATGTAACATAAGTATCAATCATTAAAACAAATTCTTTTGCGCTATGCGCATTGTAGTTTACGCACCTATCACGTAAAACATACATTTCGCGTTTTCGCTCTACCCCCCTTAAAAGGGATTACGCCCACGTAATCTACCATGTGTCAACATTGGACATTGGTCGAAGGCATTCAGCCGTCATGGAGTGGTTCAGTTTCCATGCGGTCTATTATACAATGTTCCTTGATCAACGGGTCTTAACCGTACTGTCGGTTAGTCCCTGCATCAAGAATTTCCATCGGAGTTTATTTAACTCTTAACCGGGTTCGGTTCTAGCCTGAATGGCTTTAAGGCATTAACGATTAACCTTTTATTCACTAGGTGTACTTCACTTAGAATTCTGGCCCACTAGCTTCTGCTGCGCGACCCTGATAACTTGGGTTATTCGCCCTTCTTGTTATCTTAAATGTGCTATACAACACCTTTTATCCTTCTTATTGTGGGAATAAGGTTTATTGACCAAGTGTGGTGTTCTCTTACCGTGCTCGAACTCGGTGAGTTGTAGATTCATGACCAGCTCTCTGGCAATGTATATACATACTGTTGTGTTTGTAGTGATCATTCACTTGGTTTCTCCGACTTATTGTCGGTTGAGGTTAAGTCACTACTTAGTTGTAGTGCTTCCTCTGTTGTTAGTAGCTTCTGAGCTACACCAGTTTCTCTGGTTCATTACAAGTGTTCTTTACTTGTATGACCTTGCATTTTCCATGCGTCGGTCCTTGTGACTTTCTTAAGTCTCCTTTCGCTTTTATTCCAATGGAATTCACATCTTGTGATTGTTGGTGTGTTTCACACTCTTCGTGCTCTTTGGCCTTAGGCCGCGCGGTTTGTTTCCAAGCTTTTGCTCAACTGGCTTACGCCGTGTTTACTGGTGAAAGGAAGAATTTACCACTACTTACGTTCTCCATATCCTTAGCTATCCCACTAGATCATTGACTACACAAGTGCAATACCAAAACACTCAGTCCTACAGAGTGCAGAGGCGTAAACGCTTGGCAGTAACTCTCTTATGAGATCGCAATAGGAATTATTGTTACTCCTTCAGGTGGTGTTTCATCATTTCGTGCGGACTCCTGGCTTGTTGCCCGGTCTGTCCACTATCTCGAATTAACAATTCCATAGCATTAGTGATTACTCATATACATTGGTCGCCTGTTGTGCACCATGTTCTTACAGATTCCATAGTATTGGTTTACATGGCATCCACTGTTGCTAGCTTCAGCTCATGCATTTATACAATGGTTTCCCATGTATTTGGCAATACCGAATATGGTATTCCTTTATTTTTCTGAGCTCCCTGAGCATCATTGGTTTTATAACCGGTTACTCCTTGGTCGTCAACAATTGCTGTTGAAGCTTATTTCACATTGCTTGGCAATAGTTGTATGCTCAAGCTTGACTACACTAGTAGTTCTGAACGGAGTATATTTCCCGACAGTTACTGGTGGTATCCCCTTCTTGGGATCCATGTGTTCCACTCTTGTGGTCTCACATTATGAGGGGCGTCCTCATTCATCGGTTGTTACTCTTTTTTTTTTCGATGTCGTCCTAGACAACCTTCCATATGGTTCTGTAACACCCCATCCAAAGCCAATCGTGGTTATCATAAAACTGAACACTTAAACGAATATGTCGCAGCGGAGATAATAAGCACCTGGACCTTGCCACGGTCTGATCGTTAGAATATACCGGCTTTAACATTTACAATACTTAACCAAAATACTTATCCAACTCAAAACATCACCATCCATAATGCCACAACCAACCGAGTACAAGTATCTTAAACACAATCCCAAACTTACATCAGTTTAATATAAACAGTCGGGTGCACAGGCGCAACCCGAACTCAAAATAAATGTCCCACCCTAAGTCTAACCGCTCCTACTCTCGTAGTGCGTCCTCATGGGCCTCTTACCTGCAAGTGTAAAAATAGCCCCCGAGGGGGCCAGCACGAATGCTGGTACACCCTCTCATGGCCCCCAAGCTAACGGGGCTACGACGACTAATTGTCGATAGCATGGAAATTGATTACATACACAAACATAATATGAAGTGCATTAACAATAACCACAGATGAACATATATAGTTCACAAACAATGAACGACTCAAGCGTTCCCTTATCAAGCGGGTTAGTAACCCCCTCCTTAGTCCTCGTTTCCTTAATCTCAGTTCCTTACCTTACCTTAATCTTAATCTCAGTATACAAACCTTTCCTGGAAGGGATTGGTTGTAGCTTAATTCGAACCTGGGATTTAGGTGATCCCACCGCACCATCTTAATGCCACCTACTCTGGACGGGAGTCCAGCGTAGCTGAGCCGGCAACCGGCCCTAGGCTACAAGTCCGAAGACAAGTACTTAAGCGGAGGGCGGATCTGATTCAGATACCGTCCCCCTTTTTCCTTAGCATGCATGACCGGAGATCGGTCCCGGGTTTCCTCACTCAAGTTCCAGTTAGTAGACATCTTAAACACCATGTGCTAGCTAAGCCTTAACGGGCATTAGCCAACAACCATCAAACTTAACTCTTTCTTAACTCAGTAAGTACTAAACTTGGTTAGTAACAATCTCAAGTCTCGTGGATTAGTGTACAGCTAACACAAACACAACGAGAATAAATATAACCGGTTGCATGCTTTATCTTGTTTAGTCATAGCAATTAAACAGATAGCACACAAGCCGAGGGACACCTCGTTAGCAAGCAGGTCACAAGAAGGATTGTACCGTTCACCGTCGATCATTGTTTGTTTAACCTTCTTCGGGGTCCGAATTCACAAACCTAAAACATTGATTCATTTTTAGGTCATTAGTTATTTGCACCTACTTAACTCACTTAGTCTCTAAAGATTCCCATTTAACAACCTCTCAAGTCTTTGCCACTTATCTTACAATCTTAACTTTAACCATTAAAACTTACACTTAACTTAACTTAGTTCCTTAAGTTCTTAGGGTCCCAATCATTACCACCCTACCAAAGGTATACCTTATTACCTAGTACCATGCTTACAATTTAATTTTTTTTTTTTAAAGTGTTAAGGGCCGTCCGACCCACCGTCCGACCCACCCTCTGGGTCGGACCATTCCAGTAACTTTCGGGTTTGGAAAACCCTACATGTCCGACCCATGTCCGACCCAACCTTCTGGGTCGGACCATTCCAGAAACTTTCCGTCTTCTAAAACCTCTCATGTCCGACCCACGTCCGACCCAACCTTCTGGGTCGGACCATTCCAGAAACTTATTTGCCCTTTAAAAACCACCCGTCCGACCCATGTCCGACCCAAGACCTCTGGGTCGGACCATTCCAGAACCTTTCCCTGGCGTTAAACAGAGGCCGTCCGACCCAAACTTGGGTCGGACCCCTGGGTCAGACGCCACTAAATCATGCCCAAACTTTGCCAAATCTTCTCTAAACCTTCCCTCAAGCCATCCAATATGTTCTAACATCATTTAGACCCTTAAACCCACCTTAGAGCATCCTCCAAACACATTAAATCATTCACCAAGTTTCACCTTAATCATTATACATTTTCCCTTGTAATATGCTAACACTTGTAATGCTTTCCTCTAGGTTTCTAGGTGGTGGTTCATACCTAATGTAACCTATGCCAAATGTTTTCCTCACCACTATAACATCATCTCCCAAGCATCTTTCACTATCTAAAACTCTCTTAAGCATTTACTTAATGTTCCTTCACAACTTAAACTTCCTTCCTAGTTGTTTACCAACATTTGCCTAAGTCCTAAATACTCAAATACATTCTCTTGATTCCTAAATCCTCCATGGTGATACCTAAGTCATTATAAGTCATTAGAACACCTTAACTTCACCCTTTTTCGTCAAGACAACCCATAGAACATCCTAGTACTTCCCTAGTCATTAAATTCCCTTAGAATATCTTAAACACTTAAGCTCTTCTTTAAATTTTGCCATGGGTTCTCTAGTATATAGTACCTCCTAATACATGGTTTTTCTCCATCAAACAACCAATACCACACAAATTCTCATCACAACACCTTAACACACAATCTACACTAAAACTTCACCACATCATCATATATTGCTTAAACTCAAAATGCTTGGCACTTAGGCCCTTAAATGACAATAATCTTAACCACTGAATTTCCACATATATTTGCCTTCAACCTGCGAATACACTCAACAAGGCTCCCATTGAAATAAAATGCTTCTTGTAGTTCATCTCCACATTGTTTTAACTATCTCTTCTTCTCATTTGCTCTGTAGTCACTAGTTCACAAGTATAGTCATTGTTTCCCCTAGGTTTTATAACACCTTCCCAATATAAACTCTACACTAAATTCATCATATACCTAAATCCCATTCCCTTAAACAACAAGACATCTTAAGGTAAGTAATTTACCTTGTTCTTTTACAAGTTTAAAAAGCTTTCTTCCTTAGGTTTTTCTTTGTTCAATCTCGGTCACCAATGTGTATCTCCTTGCCAATGTTCTAAACAATATCCAATGACTCCAATGAGTACTAGATAACACATTAACCCTAAGGAACAAACCCTAGGTTAAAAATATGCTTTAAGGTATTAATGTGATTCTTTTACCTTGGTTTCTCAAGACAAACTTGGATATGAAGCAAGAAGGACTTCCTCTCTCCTTTGAAGAGTAGAAACAAGCTAGAACAAGGCATAAACATGGAGTTACATGAGTATATATTTTCGGACATGTGAAGAAAATGGTGGAAACCTAGATTTTCTTACACTTTCTTTACCTTAAGAGAATGGAGATGCCAATGGAGTCTCCAAACTTGAATTTCCTCCTCTAATGGTGGTTTGACTTGGCACCAAAATGAAGCTCTTGAAGTTTTGAAAAGATAGAAAGAAGGAGCTTGAGCTAACTAAGAAGAGTATGTATTTTGTTTTGGATTTGGAGCTAAAATGAGCAAGGTGTGGGCAAAGCTAGATGGAGCTAGCATGGAGTTGTTCTTCACGTTAATGGAGAAGGGAGAGAGCTTGAAGAAACCGTGTGAAACAAGAAGAAATGAGGAGGTGAGGAGAGAGGTAAGTAAAATGTGATATTTATGTTAAAAGGTAAATAGTACTTTATGCTTTATAAGACTTATTTGCTTTCTTAATTACTTAATGAGTCATGAAGGTGGTGAATCACCTCCTAAGAAACCGGCCCCCTTTTAACAATGAGGGTACTTAAGTCTTTGTTGACCAAATGTCTCACTTATATAGACCTATGTTATAAACTAGCTTAATTAATACACTATTCACCAAAACAAGGCACATTGTTGTGAAATTTTTGATTTCCCATTGATATAGACTTCCAAATGTGATACTATATAGTACACATGTTAATTAAAGAGTAATGATGGACATTTAGCCATTCAAAACTCATTTACAAGACAATTTTTCAAAAACGTGCTTTAAGACTCCTTAAAGCACATTTTGTGTTTTAACTTGTTTTCAAGCTTGGTTTTCTTTGGTAATTGATTTAAAATGACCATTAGGATATTACTAAGTCTTAGAACAATATTTGGGTACTCTCCCAAGTCTCTCCAAGCTTAGAGCACGTTTTTGTTAAAACTGCTCTTTTGGTGTTTCCTTATATTTTCTTTGATTAGAAATGTTTTCTAAGGCATTATTTAGCCTCCTTATATCTTAGTTCTCATTTAAACACCATATCTAAGTTTGGGGTATTTCAATCTACCCCCCTTAAAAGACTTTGTCCTCAAAGTTCACACATGTGCTTAACCATTCACGGTACACAGTTCTCTTAATCTTAATACCACATCTTATATTCACATTCATACATCTCAAGACTCGAAGGTCAATCTCAAATACAATACATAAGTATTATACATAACTCAAACTTACACCAAAGTGTAGCAACTTACACAAATTCACATCTTAAACAACCAAACAAACGACAAACATGATCGTTTCCTAACTCAAAAGCGAGGAAGCTCTACCCCCTTAAAAGGGGGATGCCCCGTACCCTATACAGACGATCTAGTCAGTAAATAAAGAAGGGTACTTCGCCCTCATCTTATCCTCTAATTCCCATGTGGCCTCTTCGACATCCTGGTTAGACTAGAGAACCTTCACCAGTCGCACTGACTTGTGGCGAGTGTCCCTAGTCTTGCTGTCCAAGATTCTCTGAGGAGTTTCCACGGATCTCATATTTGGTTCTAAAGTCAACCTCTCAGGTTCCAACACATGGGAGGGGTGGTGCATGTTTTCTTTAGCTGTGAAACATGAAAAACATCATGCACTTTACCCAGCTCAGCAGGTAAATTTAACCTGTAAGCAACCGGGCCCACCCGCTCCGTAATCTCATAAGGACCAACAAATTTCGGGCTTAACTTGCCCTTCTGCCCAAACCTGAATACACCCTTCATCGGTGAAACTCGCAGAAATACCTGGTCGCCCCCTGCGAACTCCAGGTCCCGTCGTCGAACATCAGCATACGACTTCTGCCTATCTTGAGCAGCTTTCATGTTCTCCCTGATTTGCTGAACTTCAGCCTTAACTTGTTCTAAGTACTCTGGTCCTATAATGACCGTCTCACTCGACTCATCCCAGCAGAGCGGTGACGACATGGCGGTCTACTCCAACTACTGTACCGTACAACGCTTGAAAAGGTGCCATCTTGATCGAAGCGTGATAGCTGTTGTATGGAAAACTCGATCAGATAGTCTATCAATCCAAGGCCCTGGAAGTCTAAGGCACATGCTCTCAGCATGTCCTCGAGTGTCTGAATAGTACGCTCAGTCTGACCATGTCTGAGGATGGAACGCGGTACTCAGTTTGAGTTCTGTACCCAACGCTTCTCTGGTAGACTCTCCAGTACCTCGAAAGGAATCTGGTATCTCTATCTGACACTATGGTCTTTGGTAGTGCGTGATGTCTCATGATTTCTTTCTCAAATAACTCAGCTAATTTGGTCACCTTCCAAGTATCTCATCGGTATGAATCGGGCTACTTTGGTAAGGCGATCCACCACCACCCATATCTGTTGAGACCTCCCCTAGCAGGTGGAAGCCCCAACTACGAAGTCCATGGAGATATCATGGAACTTCCACTCCGGAACTGGCATCGACTGTACCATTCCGCCCGGTCGTCGGTGCTCGAATTTCACCTTCTGGCATTGTGAGACACCTCAAGACGAACTCTTTAACATCTTCATCACCCGACCACCAGAAGTATCTCTTCATGTCTTTATACATTTTTAGAGGCTCCCGGATGGATGGAAAACTGAAGAACAGTGTGATTCTCTAAGTATCGGTCTTTCAGATCGTGTTGCCTCTGGTATGCATAATCGGCCCTTAAGTCTGATCAGATCATCATCATGAAGTCTGAGTCGTATTTCTGACTCTCAAAGGTACCATCTGTCAGCTTCTGTCTGACCTCTCTCATGTACTCATCTGTCCTCTGAGCCTCTCGCACCTCATCAACCAAGCTGGAGAAAGAAACTAGCGAATGGAGTGAGTGTGCTCGACGGCTCAGGGCATCTGCTACAACATTGGCCTTCCCTCTTTGTATTGGAGGTCAATGTCATAGTCTTTCAGAAACTCTAACCATCTCCTCTGTCGAAGATTTAACTCCTTCTGAGTGAATATGTATTTCAAACTCTTGTGATCGGTGTAGATCGTGACACTAACCCCATATAAGTAGTGGCGCCATATCTTCAAAGCGAAGACTACAGCTCCCAGCTCTAAATCATGTGTGGGGTAGTTCTCCTCATGTTTCTTCAACTGGCGTGAGGCATATGCCACCACCTTGCCATGTTGCATGAGCACGCAACCCAGCCCTCTGCCGGATGCATCACAATAAACCTCAAAGCCCTCTGTACCGTCTGGAATGGTCAGTACCGGTGCAGTGGTCAGTGAGTCCTTCAAGCGCTGAAATGATCTCTCACAGTCAACTGTCCACAGAAATGGTGCATCTTTCTTCATCAGACTGGTCATCGGCTTCGCGACCTTGCTGAAATCTCTAACAAACCTCCTGTAGTAACCTGCCAGACCGAGAAAGCTCCGGATGTCGGTAACAGTCTTCGGCCTTGGCCAGTACGTACGGCATCAATCTTTGCTGGATCCACTGCGATCCCAGCATCTGAGATGACATGACCTAGGAAGGAAACCTGGTCAAGCCAAAACTCACACTTGGAGAACTTAGCATATAGCTGGTTCTCCCTCAGTATTTCCAATACCCTCCTCAGATGTTCCTCATGTCAACTTAGACTTGAATATATCAAATGTCATCAATAAAAACCACAACCGACTTGTCCAGCTGCTCCCGGAACAAGCGGTTCATCAGATCCATAAACTTCGCCGGTGCGTTCGACAAACCGAACGGCATCACTGTAAACTCATAGTGGCCGTATCGTGTCCGGAATGCCGTCTTCTCAATGTCTCCCTCCTTAATGGCTATCTGATGATACCCCGATCTGAGATCAATCTTGGAAAACACAGATGCTCCCTTCAACTGATCGAACAGATCGTCAATGCGGGGTAGTGGGTACTTATTCTTCACTGTCACTGCATTCAGCTCTCTGTAGTCGATGCAGAGGCGGAGACTACCATCCTTCTTCTTCACGAAGAGGACTGGCGCTCCCCATGGTGACACACTTGGTCTAATGAATCCTTATCCAACAAATCTTTCAATTGTTCTTTTAACTCAGTCATTTCTGCCGGAGCCATACGGTATGGTGCTTTGGCTATCGGTCCGGTACCAGGTAGCAGCTCAATGGTGAACTCTACCTCCCGAGTGGGTGGCATGCCGGGCAGTTCCCGTGGAAATAAGTCGGGGAACTCCGACACTACCGGTAAGTCGGGGTCGAACTCAGGGTCTCTCTCTATGTCCTGTACATAGCAGAGGTATACTTCTTCCTTTCTCCTTAATTCTCTATGCATTGCCATGGCGGTGATGATCTTAGTCGAAGGCTCTCTGGGCCTCTGGCGGTATGATATCGTTACCCCAGACGGACTCCTGAGCAGCAATCTATGCTCGGCGCAGAGGATACGTCCCTTGTGCTGCTCCAACCAGTTCATCCCGAAGATAACATCAAATCCTAGCTTACTGAACTCAATGAAACTGACTGGAAAGTCTTCTCCCTTAATTCTGATGGTGGCTCCTCGGTAGTAACGAGTGCAACGAACCTTCTCCTTAGACGGGAGCGTAACCGTGAAGTCGGGTAGCTCATCAGCGTCTAGCCCCAACCTGCTCGCAAATGATGCAGAGACAAAGGTATGCGAGGCCCCTGAGTCGAAGAGAACTGATGCCTCAATCCCATTGATCGGAAAGGTGCCGGTGAGGATAGTACCGCTGGCGTCGGCCTGTGCCTCTGTAAGTATGCTTAGTGCACCTTCCGTACCGAGTCCATAACCTAATTGTGTTCACAAGCTCCATGAGTATTGATGGTATAACAAGAGTCGTAATCAATTTATATGAACAACACTGTTATTTTATTCATGACCATCCTGTTTACAACATGCGCTTCAATCTTACATCTCATTTCTCATCTCATTCTAACATTACATGGCTAATATTGTCTAAAGGTTAGGTTTAATCTTCCTGGTCTCATATGCGTCGCATTGACTACTGCTGATGGTGCTGTATTCAGCTTGATTCTCTTAATCCCATGGTATAACATCCTTGATTCTCCTCCCAAAATTAATACATCACCTGACTTAAGTACTATCTTATCTGCACGGTCCGCACGCTTCTGCTCGCCGTATAAAAATTCTGCATCATCCCCAATGGACCAAGACACTACGGGTATCCCTCTTTCGAGAGACACCGTTGTCTCGTCCTTATCCTGGTGTAGTCCCAGTTTCCCATCTTTTTTGTAGAAGTTTACAATGCAAATGTCTGCTGGATGTCTGGAATCGGTTCAGCTCCAACTGCTGAGCGATTTCCACGACTTGTGTAATAACTGGATGGAACTCTTCGGGTATTCCCGGTGGTGAGACTCCATCTTGCTCCCTCATGGTTTGGTAATTCTTGGCATACGGATTCCAATCCTTGCCCAAGCTCATCATCTTTAATTTCATCCTTGCTCCCCCTGGGTACTCCGGTGTGTAAAAACCTCCCGGTCCCATTCCTAGTTGATTGCATCTCCTGATGATGGCTATTTGTGCTTCGGGTGTCAGGTATCCCCTTAATAAAATCATACCTGGGCGGATAACCTGACATTGCTCGGTTGGAAAGTCTATGGTTTCGATGTCGGTGTGCTCCGGGTTAGATGTAGATGGTATAGGGTAGCAGATGTTGAATCTTCCTAAAGTGGTAGTAGGTTATATCTTACTTAAGTTCTAATCTCATCTTATTCTTACTTAACTCATTTATTCACCAAACATGCATGATAATGCGGTAAGCAGGTAGTTTTATTTAAATGGTTATAGTGGTACCTGGCCTCGATGAGGGTCAGGCTCATCGTCCCGGTCCACCATGTGTAAAGTGGGTCCCGTCTTCTGGGTCACCCGTGGGTTCTTGTCCGCCGGCTGCTGCACCTTCCTCTGACCGTCAGATCCAGCTCCCTGATCGGTCTTGCCCTTGCCCCTGGTATCGGGCCTATAGGCTCTGCTAGCAGGGTTCCGGTAACACTCATATGCCGATGCCATAACTCCACAAAAGTTGCACTCCACCTTATTTCCCTTACAGTCGAGCCCCGGGTGGTCCTTGTGACACCATCTACAGATGAAGCGTCGCTGGTAGCCACCACCGGCTCCCCTCTCAGTCTCAGATCCTGTTGATTCACAATATCAATTCTCATATCTCAAACGGTTACTAATTTATTTCTTAACTCATTCATTGTTAGTTTCCTTACCCTTTGGCGCCTTAGAGCGCAGGGGTGTAGCTGCAATAGCATACGTCAACTTCAATGGCTCTTCCGAAGCCTTCTCCTTTTCCTCCTTCCCCTTTGGGTTCTGATTTTTCTGGGCCTGAGGCTGGTACTTTTGTTTCTTGTACCCTCCTTGCCCCTGACTTTCTGAGCTCTTACCAGCACTCTTCCTCTTTGCATTCTCCTCGTCCCTCAGCTGGACGGTAATCTCAACCTTAGCAGCGGCATGATAGCACTCCTGCTTTTCCATAATATTAATCACACTTATTTCTCATAATCTAAATCTTATTCATCACTTACTCAAATCTCAATCATTCTTATTACCTGCAAGGTAGTGTAACTCGTCGGCCCCATGCCGTAGCGGAGTCGATGGCTAAGCCCGCCATAGAAGCGGTCCACCAAGATCTGGTCAGAATACCCTAGACCTGGCAGAAGACGGAGCAAGGCGTGAACTCTGAGTAATACTCGTCCACTGTCATCTTGTCCGTCTGCTTAAGCGCATCCAACTGTAAGCGCTTCTTCGTCTGGACATGGGCGGGGTAGTACTTTGCTCGTAGCAAGGCGGTGTACTGCTCCCAGCCGAACTCTGGATTGGCCACATGCTCGGCCCTCACCAGCTTCCACCAATCGCCTGCCGCCCCCTTCAGATAGAAAGCAGCTAAGCGCACCTTGATCCCAGCAGGGACATCAAGGGTCTCGAAGGCGGTCTCCAGCTCGGAGATGTACGCCTCAAGCTTGGCGGGATCGGTCTCCCCCTTAAAATGCGCGGGTCGAAGATCTGCTAGACTCTTCACCCAGTTTGGTTCCCTAGGTTGTGGCGGTGGAGGTGGTGCACCCACACCAGGCTGATAGCCCATGTGCCCTAAAGCGGCAGCTACGATCTCTGCGATCGTCTGCCCTCCAGGTATTCCTGAAGTATCCTCACCCCGGCCGCGACCTCGGCCTCCTCTAGGGCGTCCTGCCATCTGAACAAGCATAACTCACATTAGATTCGTATTCACCACTGTTTTGGTTAGTAAATTTATAACGTCCGTAGACGGTAAAGACATCCACACTTATTAGTGGTCATCTGACTCTACTCACTCTAACTTCTCACACCCTTAACCCAACACTTATTCCTTAACTTATATCCTAACTCGGTGGTTACTCATGTCCGGTATTTCTTGATCAGAGCGTAACTACGCTCTGATACCACTTTTTGTAACACCCCATCCAAAGCCATCGTGGTTATCAAACTGAACACTTAAACGAATACGCGCAGAGATAATAACACCTGGACCTTGCCACGGTCTGATCGTTAGAATATACCGGCTTTAACATTTACAATACTTAACCAAAACTTATCCAACTCAAAACATCACCATCCATACCACAACCAACCGAGTACAAGTATCTTAAACATAATCCAAACTTACATCAGTTTAATATAAACAGTCGGGTGCACAGGCGCAACCCGAACTCAAAATAAATGTCCCACCCTAAGTCTAACCGCTCCTACTCTCGTAGTGCGTCCTCATGGGTCTCTTACCTGCAAGTGTAAAAATAGCCCCCGAGGGGGTCAGCACGAATGCTGGTACACCCTCTCATGGCCCCCAAGCTAACGGGGCTACGACGACTAATTGTCGATAGCATGGAAATTGATTACATACACAAACATAATATGAAGTGCATTAACAATAACCACAGATGAACATATATAGTTCACAAACAATGAACGACTCAAGCGTTCCCTTATTAAGTGGGTTAGTAACCCCCTCCTTAGTCCTCATTTCCTTAATCTCAGTTCCTTACCTTACCTTAATCTTAATCTTAATCTCAGTATACAAACCTTTCCTGGAAGGGATTGGTTGTAGCTTAATTCGAACCTGGGATTTAGGTGATCCCACCGCACCATCTTAATGCCACCTACTCTGGACGGGAGTCCAGCGTAGCTGAGCCGGCAACCGGCCCTAGGCTACAAGTCCGAAGACAAGTCCTTAAGCGGAGGGCGGATCTGATTCAGATACCGTCCCCCTTTTTCCTTAGCATGCATGACCGGAGATCGGTCCCGGGTTTCCTCACTCAAGTTCCAGTTAGTAGACATCTTAAACACCATGTGCTAGCTAAGCCTTAACGGGCATTAACCAACAACCATCAAACTTAACTCTTTCTTAACTCAGTAAGTACTAAACTTGGTTAGTAACAATCTCAAGTCTCGTGGGTTAGTGTAAGAACACAAACACAACGAGAATAAATATAACCGGTTGCATGCTTTATCTTGTTTTAGTCATAGCAATTAAACAGATAGCACACAAGCCGAGGGACACCTCGTTAGCAAGCAGGTCACAAGAAGGATTGTACCGTTCACCGTCGATCGTTGTTTGTTTAACCTTCTTCGGGGTCCCAATTCACAAACCTAAAACATTCATTCATTTTTAGGTCATTAGTTATTTGCACCTACTTAACTCACTTAGTCTCTAAAGATTCCCATTTAACACCTCTCAAGTCTTGCCACTTAGCTTACAATCTTAACTTTAAACATTAAAACTTACACTTAACTTAACTTAGTTCCTTAAGTTCTTAGGGTCCCAATCATTACCACCCTACCAAAGGTATACCTTATTACCTAGTACCATTCTTAGAATTTAAAATTTCTTTTTTTTTTAAGTGTTAAGGGCCGTCCGACCCACCGTCCGACCCACCCTCTGGGTCGGACCATTCCAGTAACTTTCGGGTTTGGAAAACCCTACATGTCCGACCCATGTCCGACCCAACCCTGGGTCGGACCATTCCAGAAACTTTCCGTCTTCTAAAACCTCTCATGTCCGACCCACGTCCGACCCAACCTTCTGGGTCGGACCATTCCAGAAACTTATTTGCCCTTTAAAAACACCCGTCCGACCCATGTCCGACCCAAGACCTCTGGGTCGGACCATTCCAGAACCTTTCCCTGGCGTTAAACAGAGGCCGTCCGACCCAAACTTGGGTCGGACCCCTGGGTCGGACGCCACTAAATCATGCCCAAACTTTGCCAAATCTTCTCTAAACCTTCCAAGCCATCCAATGTTCTAACATCATTTAGACCCTTAAACCCACCTTAGAGCATCCTCCAAACACATTAAATCATTCACCAAGTTTCACCTTAATCATTATACATTTTCCCTTGTAATTATGCTAACACTTGTAATGCTTTCCTCTAGGTTTCTAGGTGGTGGTTCATACCTAATGTAACCACTATGCCAAATGTTTTCCTCACCACTATAACATCATCTCCCAAGCATCTTTCACTATCTAAAACTCTCTTAAGCATTTACTTAATGTTCCTTCACAACTTAAACTTCCTTCCTAGTTGTTTACCAACATTTGCCTAAGTCCTAAATACTCAAATACATTCTCTTGATTCCTAAATCCTCCATGGTGATACCTAAGTCATTATAAGTCATTAGAACACCTTAACTTCACCCTTTTTCGTCAAGACAACCCATAGAACATCCTAGTACTTCCCTAGTCATTAAATTCCCTTAGAATATCTTAAACACTTAAGCTCTTCTTTAAATTTTGCCATGGGTTCTCTAGTATATAGTACCTCCTAATACATGGTTTTTCTCCATCAAACAACCAATACCACACAAATTCTCATCACAACACCTTAACACACAATCTACACTAAAACTTCACCACATCATCATATATTGCTTAAACTCAAAATGCTTAGCACTTAGGCCCTTAAATGACAATAATCTTAACCACTGAATTTCCACATATATTTGCCTTCAACCTGCGAATACACTCAACAAGGCTCCCATTGAAATAAAATGCTTCTTGTAGTTCATCTCCACATTGTTTTAACTATCTCTTCTTCTCATTTGCTCTTTAGTCAAGTTCACAAGTATAGTCATTGTTTCCTAGGTTTTATAACACCTTCCCAATATAAACTCTACACTAAATCATCATATACCTAAATCCCATTCCCTTAAACAACAAGACATCTTAAGGTAAGTAATTTACCTTGTTCTTTTACAAGCTTAAAAAGCTTTCTTCCTTAGGTTTTTCTTTGTTCAATCTCGGTCACCAATGTGTATCTCCTTGCCAATGTTCTAAATATCCAATGACTCCAATGAGTACTAGATAACACATTAACCCTAAGGAACAAACCCTAGGTTAAAATATGCTTTAAGGTATTAATGTGATTGTTTTACCTTGGTTTCTCAAGACAAACTTGGATATGAAGCAAGAAGGACCTCTCTCCTTTGAAGAGTAGAAACAAGCTAGAACAAGGCATAAACATGGAGTTCCATGAGTTATATTTTCGGACATGTGAAGAAAATGGTGGAAACCTAGATTTTCTTACACTTTCTTTACCTTAAGAGAATGGAGATGCCAATGGAGTCTCCAAACTTGAATTTCCTCCTCTAATGGTGGTTTGACTTGGCACCAAAATGAAGCTCTTGAAGTTTTGAAAAGATAGAAAGAAGGAGCTTGAGCTAACTAAGAAGAGTATGTATTTTGTTTTGGATTTGGAGCTAAAATGAGCAAGATGTGGGCAAAGCTAGATGGAGCTAGCATGGAGTTGTTCTTCACGTTAATGGAGAAGGGAGAGAGCTTGAAGAAACCGTGAAACAAGAAGAAATGAGGAGTGAGGAGAGAGGTAAGTAAAATGTGATATTTATGTTAAAAGGTAAATACTTTATTTTATAAGACTTATTTGCTTTCTTAATTACTTAATGAGTCATGAAGGTGGTGACTCACCTCCTAAGAAACCGGCCCCCTTTTAACAATGAGGGTACTTAAGTCTTTGTTGACCAAATGTCTCACTTATATAGACTTATGTTATAAACTAGCTTAATTAATTCACTATTCACCAAAACAAGGCACATTGTTGTGAAATTTTTGATTTCCCATTGATATAGACTTCCAAATGTGATACTATATAGTACACATGTTAATTAAAGAGTAATGATGGACATTTAGCCATTCAAAACTCATTTACAAGACAATTTTTCAAAAACGTGCTTTAAGACTCCTTAAAGCACATTTTGTGTTTTAACTTGTTTTCAAGCTTGGTTTTCTTTGGTAATTGATTTAAAATGACCATTAGGATATTACTAAGGTCTTAGAACAATATTTGGGTACTCTCCCAAGTCTCTCCAAGCTTAGAGCACGTTTTTGTTAAAACTGCTCTTTTGGTGTTTCCTTATATTTTCTTTGATTAGAAATGTTTCTTAATGTTTCTAAGGCATTATTTAGCCTCCTTATATCTTAGTTTCTCATTTAAACACCATATCTAAGTTTGGGGTATTTCAGGTTCACAAAGGTTTTGCAACCGTTGGGTTGTTTGTGGTAATAGTTTCATGGCCTACTAGCCATATTGCCTAGAGCTCTGCTCATCATAGGTTGTTCCAAATTGGTTACTTCTCCGTATACCGTAGAATGGCCTGGAGGTGATACTGGGCTCCATGATAAGATCGTCGCATCACGCTTCCGGTTGCTGGAGACCCTTTTTGTATCCTGGTATTGATCGATGCCATTTATTGATTAGTGGTATCCCCTATCAAGTGGGATCCCTTCGGTGTTCTAACCGTATGTTCGTTCCAATTGTGGTGTTCTTACCACTATATTTCGTTCGACTGTGTTGACTTGATACCCTTTATGGATTGCTCCTGGGTAGTACTGATTATATGGTAGCAGCATCTGGCTGACATTTATGAGTATGTTCGGTTGATTGTCCTACCTTGCTGGTTCTGGATCTGAGTTATCCGTTGAGGGTTGTAACGTCTCCCGTTCTTAGGGTAGACCCTTGGTGTTTTCCCTTATGTTATAATGGATTTAATATCCCTACCGGTGATGAATGGTATTTCTGGTACCTTATAACATCACCCTGTGTGTTTGTGGTAGTTGTTCTGGGAATTTCCATCCCGCTCATTGCACACTGATGTGTCAATGTTAGGCATTTGCCTTACAGTGTTTAGACTGGGTATTCCCTCCAGTTATCATGCTTTACTTAGATATCCTCAAGACATATCCAATGTCTTATCCCGTTGTTAGTGCTTCTTGCACTTTCAACTCTTACTCATCTTCCTGTAGTAGGTTCTTGACTCCTTAGCTGGTAAGCTTATCTGAGTTCCCCTTGCTCGTTCGAGGTATTCAACTACTCTGGTTGAATTTGCTTATGGTCCGTAGAACAGAGTTGACTACTTCCCGTGTTTCGTACACCACATGTATACATACGTGGGGTACCGTCTTGGCACGTTACCACTTACCTAACTATCTGCCAGGCCCACAAGCTCCTTCGGAGTGCGGTCGTCCCACATCCCGTATTTGGGTACACTCGTAGTGTTCGTTACACGCCTAGGTGAAGTATTCTATTGCCAACTCCTCTTGTATCATTCTATGATACTCACCGTATTTCCGTTAGTTTGGTTTTAAAAATCCGAGGTTTAAAAGAAGGATTTGTGGTTTTGAAAGAAAATTTTGGGTTTTGAAATAACAGTTCGGTGTGAAAAGAAATTCTTTATGGCGTTGCCATGATTCAGGTCCTGTCCAAGTTCAACTCCTCGCTGACCGGTATACTCTTAATACAATGGTCGGGCCGTTAGGCCTTTCCGAGGTTTCATTATCCAAATACTCAGGATTGGTGATCCTATTTTTGCTCCATTCGTCATAGCGGTACTTTAGCAAGTATTTGCGGGTTGTTAAAAGTCTTCGAACCATCCTGTAGTTGCTGCACTTGCCCTAGGCAAGTGCGCGGGTAGGTTGTTTTTCGGTTAACATATACCGGTGGCGGTATCGTTTCATCCATGATTGGTGGTTTTATTAGATCTTCCCTCGATCTTTTGATCTTGGTGATCGATCTCTTGAGTCGTTTCTCAGAGTACTTGACATGGTCGTTGATAAGTGTGAAACATATAGGCTTTTAAAGGTTTAATTACCTTATAATCTGCTATAATTTAAGCAATGTTTCCCACTTATTCTGTGTTTTTCCTAAGATTGATGTTTTGATATGAACTGATGCACTTTATATGTTAAATATAGGAAAAACCCAGGGAAATGAAGATTTTACATCATAAGGATTACAACGCAACAAACGGGGAACAAATCAGGAAAGAGACACAAAATTGGTCGTGTCCGGGTCAACCTGGCCGGACGCAGAACCGGACATCTCACGTCCGGATCTGTGTCCGGGTCAAGTCAGCCGGACGTGACCCAAACGAGAATTATGTGCCCTGTCCGGATCCGGACAGCGATCCGGACATATTCCGAGATTTAGATCCAAAACCGCTGTCTCACGTCCGGATCCGGACACGATCCGGACATGTTTCGAGTTTCAGATCTAGAGGTTCTGTGTCACGTCCGGACCAGGACACAACCCGGACACAATCCAGGAATCACAACGAAAATAAAAACGCACTCGTACTGATAATTGGGCTTTCGGCGCAATTATCAGACGGGCGGCGCAATTATCATACCTCAGCTTATTTTAAGCAGAAGCCATACTCAATTAATGCAGTGGACACCAAACTTCCACCAACGTCTGTCTATTTCCTCAGCCTATTTAAAGAGTCCTTGAGCCTTCATTTGAAATCGTCCCAGACTCTCAGAGTCTAATCCTCTCTTCATCCTCTCTACATACCACCCTCTCTTCCACGATAAAACCATCCATCTCCATTCACAAATCTTTCTCCGTAAACATTCACCCTCACTCACAGACAGAACCCTGCTCACTGTGCTTCATTTACCCTTGTCCGACCCACGTCCGGATCCGGACAGAACGTGTCCGGATTGCGTCCGACCCAAGACAGCCGGACAAGAGTGGAATTTGCAGAATCGTCTCGACGGTTTCTAAAACCAGTTTTTCTGCTAAATCCCTCTATCCTTATGCTGTTTATGTTGAGCATTGTTATTTTGTCTATGGCTGAGTAGTCGCTTTTAATTTCGGTTTACTATGTATCTCTAGAATAATTATTTCTGAACCTTTGTGATTTTCTGCAGTACAATAAAGTTCTTTACCCTTATGAATTCTTAGACTTGTTAATCTGATCAATTAATTGAGTCTATCAGTTTGTTAGCTTATAAGTGAGAACTGCGGCTATCAATTGACTACAGGGAAAGAACCGGTTAGTATAGAGATGGTAATTCCTCTAAAAACACTAGCTGACCATTGATTTAGACTATGCTTAAAGTGATTAGTAAACAGTGGATTCATAACGAGAGTTAGGATTCGGTCTTTTGCTAATTAGAATTCGTGGAGCGGGAGACCGAATACGAGTTATCCTTATTCTAGGGTTTTATTCAGAATATTGCAGAAATCACTTAGGGGAAGAAATTGCAATCTAGAGAGAAGTAGTAAACCGGAATTTCCTTTATCAAACAAAAATCAAAACAATTATTTACCTGTTGTTTATTGCTTTTTGAACTCTTTTACAACATTTACCATTACAAACAAAAACCCCCAATTTCCTGTTATTTATAGTTCTTCTTGTTTTGTGTGAAAGTAGAAATTAAACTAGCCGCTGCCTCCTTGGATTCGATACTCAGGGAATACTCCGAGATTTAAACTTGCTATAATCGACCGGTACACTTGCCGTTAGGTTTTACCCCAACAGTCGTCGTCCGTCCGGGTGCCTCACACCTTCACTGTGGTTAATGAGACTTGACTTATCCTTAGGAACCACGTTGTAGTCCTATGGGTATATGCTTTATGATTGCTTCCATTGTCACCTGAACTATGTTGCTCGGTTGTTGCAGCCTCTTGGAGTACAGGTTTGGTGTTAATCCGACCTCGACTAATTCCTTAGTCGGTTTGCATACCGTTGTTGGTATTATCGAACATTACATTCCGTAGACTCCCTTGTCTCGGGCTTGTTACTCCATCTTCCTTGCTTCATTGCACGATTGTGCTTCTCTCTTGCTGGCTACACATGGTTCTCGCGACTGCGAAGCATGTCACCCCATGGTGCCATAAATTCCATTATCCTTGTGTTCATGATCTTCATCTCTCCGCCATTAAGTGTGGTTCTTGTCATTTAACGGAAACCGTCTTTGGGACTTCCAGTTCTTGGACTCTACCGTAAGACAGGTTCTTTTTCTAATAAGGTTTGTTTTGTAACTGCCAGATCGGGTTTTACCCGAGTGTGAGAGGTCTTTCCATCTCTCTGGCATTCTTCTCCCAGCTTAATACCGTGGATTGCGGAGGGCGGGGTATGGTTGTTGTAGGTTTCCGGTTCACGCGTAAGTTCCTATCTAGCGTCCTCGCACACTAGCACTCAACCCTTAGCCCTAAGTCTCTACTTCCTAACTCGGTATTTCCCTAACTCGGTATTTCATCCATCAGAGCGATACTTCGCTCTGATACCACTTTTTGTAACACCCCTACCGCTAATACCGTCATTACTGTACAGATACTTACCTTCGCAGCGGATATTACTTACTCAACGGCGGGTGTACAATGCCGTTAGTCACCCACGTGACTAACAAGGCGGATTACAATACTACATACTATCGGTCTGATGAATATGAACATACCGAGTGCTCTACACAATACATTACTTTCCCTTGCATACCAATCCATAATTCGATACAACTCCAATACAATACTATACCGAGCATACTACAATCCTTACATTACCGATACAGTTTAGACTTCCAAATTCATACTACGTTACAAATACAATTCCCTTTTTTTTCAACTACCCATGCTTATGTAGCAGTCCCCGTCCTACTCTCTCGAACGGTGAACAGCTTCGGTACCTGCACACTAAAAAACGGTCCCCCGAGGGGGTCAGCTTACGCTGCATATGAAATCCGCATATACCGCGTGCTAACCGCGGTACGCCGACTACTTTGGGTCGGATATACATGGAGTTCATTTTACATGCATACATACATACTCATACTACAACAATACAATCAAAGATACCTACATAAATATACAAGTTCAATGCTTACTGAGGAAGACAATTCCATAGTCAACCGTTCATATTTGTTATACGTTCGTTACTCTTCGTACTGAGTTCGATATTCGTTACTCTACTCATACTCACTCCTTACTCTTGCATACTCATCACTCCATGTTCAATGCCTTACTCGTACCCGATCCTTACTCTATACTCGTTACTGTACTAGTGCATACTCACTACTCAATTCTCCATACTTACTCTTACATACTCAATACTCTATACTTACTCATACGTACTCAATACTCGGTACTCATTACATACTCATACTTGCTTCTTACTCGATACTCACTACTTTACTCATACATACACAATACTCATTACTCATTACTTTGGTCTCTGGGCGGAGTCATACACAAGACTCGCCACCGGACCTTCAATACGAGGGCTATACGCTTAGCTCCTCAAATACTCAATGTCCGTTCTTACCGGACTACTCAAATTCCCAACACTCTTCTCTCAGAGCACAATACAATCTCATGGATTAGCCTAGAAGTATCTCTCTTGATAACCTCCACCAGCTTAGGGAATTACTACCGACTAGTATCCTCATATTTAAGGGTTTCCCTAACATATCGAATACTCTCATGTTCGGGACATACTTACATCAGTCGGGTCCTCTCATAATGGGTCGACTAATTGCTAAGGGGTTTGGAGATCCCTCATCATTCTTTACTACTCTCGTGGTTCATGTTTTGCACCAAGATTAGTTCCTCTAATATAGGTTCCTTATGTACTTCCACTACTTTTGTTTGTGGATTATTCATCTCGTTTCTCCTACCGTTATCGGAAGGTTATTACTCCCGTACACTCTCTCACATTCTAGTGAGTTCATTGGTTTACATTATCATTTATTGGTTTGTTGGTTTAGTGCGTTGCTACGGTTCCATTAATTCACACATGACTCTCACTACGAGTCATTACACAATAAGACTCATCTATGAGTCGGTCTACGCACTAAGTAAAGCCACACAATCAATCAAGAAGGTTAGCTCAATCAACATACAGCAAGACATATAATGAAAGGCAAAAACCGTTTTCATGCTTTAGTCTTGATTAGCCGGCATACAGCACACAAATCAACGTAACTCGGTTAGCATACGGGGCATGAGGAAAATCATACCTTTCACCGGAGTTAGCTTTAACATGTGTTCCCTTGTTCCTTGGTTCACACTTGTTCCACTGATAATGTTTCAACATTATTATTAATACTATACTCTTACGATACACAAATAATTACTACTCCCGTACTTACCCCGTTATCCCGGTGTACTTAATGTTCTTATACTCTCAACTTGCTTGGTTACTTTTACACTTGTTTTCATACTCATATACTTACTTTCTTACCTTTATTATTTCAATTGTAGTGTACTACTACATATATATGCATATATGTGTATAGGCATATATATATATATATACATATGATTATATATCATAGAGTAAAAATATTTTTTTTTGACTCGACCGGACTTGCGACTGACCTTGCAAGTCCGGTCCATTCCAGTAGCTACCAGTACGGGAAATTTCTGGCTCGACCAAACTTGCAAGTCCGGTCGTAAGTTCGGTCCATTCCAGTAGCTTGCATTAAGGGAATTTTTCTGGCCGACCGAACTTGCAGTCCGGTCGCAAGTTCGGTCCAGTCCAGAAGGTTTCTGACGGGAGAATTTTTGGTCCGACGAATGTGCATGTCCGGTCGCAAGTCCGGTCGATTCCAGAAGGTTTCCCGTCTTGTAAATCCGGGCTCGACCGAACTTGCAAGTCCGGTCGCAAGTCTGGTCCGGCCCAGACTTCAGTTTTAAAATCTTTTCAGTCCTCTCTTTACCCATTACTTCCCCAATCTTCCTACATGTAATCCCACATGTTTAAACACTATCTAGGCCCTCCAAATTTCCTTAGTTCATCCAACATTCCTACTCTTCTAAATCCTCATAACAAATTTCTCCTCACTCCTTTCAATTATTTACAATTGTTTTCTTTTACTCTCATGCTACAGATTTCATTTTACCCTTTACCATTCCATACTCCCTCTACCAATGCACTCATAGTATCCCAAATACATTCTAAGCAAATGCAACATCTATACCCAAGTCCAAACATCCATTTCACTACATCTAGCACTATTATTTTTCCTAGCTCCTCCAATACATTTTTTTATCACTTCTTGCTACAGATTTCTATATACTTTATCCTCACCTCCAATTCCCAATCCATGGTCATTAAACATCTCTACTAATCCCAATACATACCTTGGTTTCTTTCCATTCACCAGTCATCCACTAATGCACAATTCCTACTAAAATTTTGCCATAGTTCACCTACTATTCTAGCTTCTCCACATACATACTTTTCCATCAAATTCATTCCTATTCTAGCCAAACCACAAGGGTTCTACCAGCACACATACTAAGCAATCTTAATACATCATACCATCACTCACACAACCAATACACATACTCATTACACTTGGCTCCAAAGCCTTCAATTCAAATACTTGCTCTTAAATACTCAAATTTCACACAATCCTCAATACTAGTACAAGGTTTTGGGTTCTTTAAATATTTTACCCATTCCCATTACTCTAATGCAATAGAATTTACATTAGGAAGGAGCTCTTACCTTGAGCTTTTGATTCCTTCTTTTTTTCTTTTCCTTTCCCTCTTCCTCTCTTTCTTGTCCAAATCGATTTTTGTGGGGAATGGAGTTGCCAAACTCCATTCCCATTACCCAAGCACCAATGAAAGCATAATTAACCTACTAACCCTCATAATAACTAATTCATTGAAGTGTTTTTAAAATACAAATTCTAGGGTTTACCTTTGGAGTGCTTTAGGGGGGTTTTAGCCCTTGGTTCAAGAAGTTGTTCTCACCACCATTGGGGTTGAAGCAAAGCTCAAACAAGAGGAAAAACAAGGTAAGAGAGAGAGACCAAAATCGGCCATACCAAGAGATGGAGAAAAGTGGGGTCTTTCATGAGATTTTTACCTTGTTGGAAAGAGGAGACTCCAAGCTTCCAATGGTGTGCTTTTCTCTTTCAAATGGGGAAAACCCATGGAGATGAAACTCATCCTTTTCGAATTTTGAAAAGATAGAAATGTAGAGGAGGATGAGGGGATTACAAATATGTAATTTATTTTACATTGGAGCTCAAATGAGCTAGAGCAAGAGGAAGAAAGAGAAGCCATGGGAGGTGTGGAGCTTCTCAAAAAATCACCCAGCTCAAAGGAGGGAGAGAGAAATCGCTGGGAGAGAGAGGGAGGTGAGAGAATAGGGAAATGAGGAAATGGGAGGTGGAGAAAAGGTAAGTTGCTTTTACCCTTTTATTCTACTTTTGCTTTTTGACTCATTATTTATTTAGCTAGTGTGTGTGTGTGTGAAGAGGGGGTTTTATTTATCTGTTAAAAACCGGCCCCACTGTAATACTAGCTGGAGCATTTTTCGTCTTTTAGAGAAAACGCTCGTTATTTTAACCCGTTTTGATACTATTCACTAACCGGGCCCGTTTTCCGGAATTTTCTCGTTTCTTATTTTCATTGGCTATTAAGCTTCCATAAATGCTTAATAATTATTATTTAATGATTTATAATTTTTCACAGGTCTGTTTGACCACTTAAATCACGTTTTCGGGTTTCCTCGAAAAACGTGCGCTAAAGCTCTTTTGGCGTTTAAATACATTTCTTGGGTCCGTTTTCTTCAGGAATCATTCCCGTATACTAATTAGGCATGAATAAGCCTTAGGAATACTTACGATACTATAACCGAGTCTCGTACCTCCTATGGTATATTAACACTCATTTAAGCGTTTTTGCTTTTTTAAGCGTTTCTTCATTTCTTTTGGATTTATTTTCTTTACCAAAAATTACTTAGGCACTATTAGGCCCTTTAATAATATATTAGAATAATTTAATCACCATATTTAAGTTCGGGGTATTTCACCGGTATTGCATGTATATATAACAGCGTACGGGAAGGAATTACTAGAGCGTGAATTGTCAAGCTAGCAAGTTACACGGTGAACGGCATGTTAATTGTGTGGTCTGAATGTCCTAAGGATTTTCCTGAGGTCCAGACGTTATGTGTTTAATTGTTTAAGAGCGATATCTGTGATTTATGTATTTGATATTGTATACTGTATTGCTCAACACAACTGCGTTTTATTGTTACGCGAACGTATTATGACTGGAAGTTTATACATCTAAACTGGAACAAGACTAACTGACCTTTAGGTATTATTAAGCATAACTGATGGTCAACTGTTATAGTCTTAACTCAAGGATTGGATATTGTATCATTGACTAAAGGGCTAACTTATAAAGAGAGGAATCCAGACTGTTTCGACTTTCTGGTTGCACATCGTGATCACTATGAGAGACTTCAATGGGGAGTCACTCAAGGGAATCCATTGTCCATATTCGACGATGGCGGAGGGCACTACCGTTGGTGCACAGGTTCGACCGGATCGGTCTTTATCCAGGGCCATAAGGTCAGCTGGTAACGGTTCCTTTGGAACCCACGGGACATACTGTCCATTATTAAATTATTACGGGTTGTCTTAACATGACGCTTGAGGTGGAATTTAATTGGGAAAAGGTTATGTGATTGGTTTAAAGGATAAGGGCCAGGTCGCCAACTAACAAGTACAGTTAATTAATATGCGTATCTTGTTTGGTTATTGTTATGGATTATTGGTGATTGATTATCTGGTTGTTGTTTACTATTATGTGATGTGATTTGCAGGTGAACTGTTACGTGTTTGTTTAGCATTTACAGTTATTACTGTTATTGTTGTAAACTGGTATATCATGTAAAGAATCTAATATCAAGATGGCTAAAACGACTTAAGGAATCTAGATGACTTAGGACTACATTTAGCATACCAGCATTTCGATTGCTGAGCCCTTCAATGGGCAAAACATTTCAGGTTACTGAAGAAGACACAAGCCGGGGTGCGGGGAACAGGGTAGCTGCAGTGTTTTAATAAACACTTATAATTTTGCTATGTACTGTATTTTGGGAGATTGTTGTATTTCATGTAGTTTCTAATTTAGTTTGGATTTGGTTTGTAATAATTAGAGTGCTCAGTATTTGTTCATCACAGCGTGAGGAGTTAGTTTGTTGGAAAGAGTAAGGATGTCTTGTTACTCACAAGGGTGAGTAACGGCGTGTAACACCAAGCTAGATAGTTTTATTTTCCACTACGAATTATTATTTATTATGCTACGACTTGCGACGTTATTACAGGTTTAGGATTAGGGGTGTTACAAAAAGTGGTATCAGAGCAGAGTTACGCTCTGATGAAGGATACTGAGTCAAGAACATGAGCATAGGAATATTGGGAAACGGGAAACGCCTGTGAGGATTTGTGACCTAGAAAAATCTAGGAATATCTTTATTGCTAGTGGTTAAACTCTCTTATATATTTGTGATTGTGTATGTAAAACGGTGTAGCAACTGAGTAGAAATAATAGGATACTATCTTATAGATGTCGACAAGAGGAAGACCACGTGGAGGCAGCAGTGGACGCGGTGGCGAGACACCGGCAGATGTTCCAGAAGTACCAGGCCTGGCAGCGGCCATGGCAGCTTTTGCGCAGCAGCTAGGAGCTCAACTTACAGGAGCCATACCCCACCCGCCGTAGCCCAGGGAAACCAACTGGTTGAAGAGCGTTGCAGACGTGAGAGTACCAACTTATTCAGGGGAACCGGACCCCGCCGCACTGGAGAAATTCATAGTGGAGCACCAGAAGCCCTTCAAAGTTGTTCGAGTTCCAGAAGACCAGAAGGTCGACATCGCCGCGTACAACCTGAAGGACGCAGCTGACATTTGGTGGCGGTCTGTGGATGAAATACCCCAAACCTTAATATATTAATGAACTATCTAATTAGGATATACTAAGGCTAGAACATGCCTTAGAAATATTAGATTAAGTGTTAAACAACAACTTACTCCAAAACATGCTTTAAGAACAATTAGAGAAAAAAAAGTGTTTTAAAGAGCACAAATAAATTAGAGAACTACCAATAAGTTCCCAAGAGATTTTGAATGTGAAATACCTCTAATATTAGTAATACGCATTAAGCGGAATTAGCGTTTAAACCGAAAACGCACCTTAGAGCACAAAAATGTGCTTTAAGCATGTATACATGGAACGAAAAGGCTAATGAGCCTAAATACCATAAAGAAATAAGGGAACAACAATTAAATGGTCATAGGATCCATTGCGTATACACACAAATTAAGTATACAAAGTCCACAGTAAACAGGTACTAAACAGACGAAAGTCAAGAAGAAACCACTAAACGACTTGGTTTAAATTGGAATGAGCAACATGCTATTTCATGAAAAAGTATCTAAAGGTTGTAAATATATTAAGGACACATTTAAACTAGCCAAAACAAATTGCATAATCAATGTGAACCCGGAAGCACATAAAATGGTGTTTTAAGGCGTTTTTGGCTATGTAACATACCTAACACATGGTATAAGTCCTTATGAACGAGATTAGGACATCTAATGTTACATAAATACAAGGGAGAAACAAAAAAAATCAGGTCAAATGAGACCAAGGGCTTCCGACTTCAATGGTGAGTCATTAAGGACAAAATGCTTTAATTTTACTATTACACCTACCAAGACTTCCTTGATTGCCTTATCACCTTGTCCCCTGAATAATTCATTAATCAGACACTTACCTGTCACTATGAGATATCCCAAATTCGTAGCTCCTCCTCTCTTTGAAGAAACATCACAAAAACTTCAATGTTCTTAGATTAGTACCTCAAAGAACACCTTGCCTTGTAGAAATCATAACTTTCTCGTCCTAACTCCAAATAACAAGCTTGATAGCTTGTTGGAATCCTCTTTCAAAGAGATTTACAACCATAGCTCATGAGCCCCCAGATTCTCAGGAAAAACCACGAAGAAGTGCCGTTGATTCTCGAGGTAAAACATTGCCTTCTTGGAAACTCTTCCTTGTTTGATTTTCATCAAGGCCGAGTGCCTAGAGTACTAACCCTCCTTATTATTCATCTTATTCTATGATTTTGGAGCCAATTTCTCTAGCAAATTACTGTCAAAATTTCTAAGGAAATCAAGCTTAAATACTAAGCTAATGGTTAATATACAAGGTAAATCCTACAACTACCTATTTCAAGGTTCTAATTGTTGATCTATATATGATCTAACATATTGTTCATCTTGTTTATTATTTCCGAAATTATAAGTGTGTTAGATTTATATTTGACACATTAAATGTTAATATTTTGTAAATCTAAAATTAGATTTATACTCCTTATGATATAAGCTACAATATAAGCTATCATAATATACAAGAAAAATTCATATACTATGATTTTGATTATGGCCAAAAATTAAGGGGTTGTAATTAAGTTAGGAAAATTGTCTAACTTAGTTAAATTAAAGGAATTAGAGTAATTAAGAGTATAATGTAAAATTTAAGAAGTTTTGGTACCTAAAGGTGATTGCCGAAAATTAATGGGGTCAATATGGAATTTTTGAGAGTTTAGGTGATGAGAAAATAATTGTAGAATTAAGTTTACAATTTATAAAGAGTTTATAAGGATTTATAAGGTTTTTGGTATATTTAAAACTTAATAAAGGATGGTATATGTATACTATAACATTAGATAATTAAATCTGGTGATTTAGAGATGTTTAAAATGATTTTTGATGTTCAAAAATCTGTAGGTAAATTAATTACGAAAATTAGAAATTAATTGGAGTTAAATTGGTTATTAAATGAAAGAATAAACCACAAGGGTGAAATGGTAATTTTACTGGTCAAACGTGGTCAAATGTGGTCAAACGTGGTCAAACATGGTCAATGACAGTTCATAAAATATTTAGATGAGTTAGAATAAAAATTATAGCAAAAGATTAGGTAATAAAATGTTTATGGAATAAAAAGTTAAGATAAATTAACTTTAGGGGTAATGTTGTAAATTCTGGAAAATTAGGGGGTTTGACCATAAAAGGCTGGTCAAACTTGGGTATATTTTAGTAATTGACCAAAAGTATAAAAGAAATTAATTAAGAAAGACTTTGAAAGGAATTAGAAGTAAAAATAACAAGTTTAAAACTTATTATGAGTAAAATAGAAATTAAAAGAAAACTATGGGTAAGGAATGTAAATAACACATTTTTATGTGTTTAGAAGGTTAAGGAAATTAAATAAAGGATTTAGAAACAAGTTGTAAAAGAAACAGAGTTAAGACGGGGTTAAACGAGACCCGTATATAACTTAAGGTATAAGGGGTATACCCGTAATTTAATAAGTACAGGTGAAATCAATACTTAGAGTATTTTAAAGAAAATACAAGTTATATTGGAAAAAAAGAAATAAATACGTATGATACAGAGTATCATACGGACGTATACAAAAAATGTTGGTATACATGAATAGTACTCGTATATGTGAATAGTATCCGTATACATGAATAGTACTTGTATACGTGAATAGTATCCGTATACATGAATAGGAAGTACGTATACGTGAACAGTAAAATGCGAGACGTATACATGAACAGTAAAATACGAGACGTATACGTGAATAGCGAAATATGATGAATAGTAAAATACGAGGCCGTATAAATGAATAGTAAAATACAAGACCGTATAAATGAATAGTGAAATATGGATGAATAGTGAAAATACGAAAACCTAATACAAGGTCCGTATAAGTCTAAAGTTGCTAACTGTGCAAACAAATAACTGTTAACGACGTTAGTATGTTAATGAATTTGAATTGAGCTTGAAAACACTCCTAAATGAACGAACCCGTTTAACGGTAAACTATTATACCCGGGTTAACCTAGAAAGAGGTTTAAGTTGAAAAGAGAACCAAATTAGTTCTAAGACACAGGATACTAATACTAGTTCTGGTTACAGATCTAGATAGTCGGAGGCGTTCGGCGGATTAGGCGAACGTGGTATTAAGAGCTAGCCAATATCTGGTGTACGGTATGGGATTCTTGTAGCTTGCTTGCTAACGGGGTCTATCTCGGTTTGTGTGTTATGTGTTATTGTGATGACCAAACAAGATTAAGCATGAAACCGATCTACTGTATTGTTATTGTGTGTCCATTGCACACTAACACGACTTGATTTAGAGCTTGTTCATTAACTATGTTAGTAACAATTGTATAAGGTTATAAATACTCCCTGTAGTTAGTTGGTTAATACCGAGAGAGGTTTAACTAGCAAATTGTCAATGAGACTTCAACTAACTGGAACTTGGGGGGAGAGGAATTCGGGACTGACTTCGGTCATGCATGTTTAGGTTAGGAGGTCAGCATCTGTATCCGATCTGTCTTCCACATATGGCTCGTCTACGACTTGTCGCCTAGGGTCGACAAACAGACCCAACGACCTCGAGTGAACAGTTCGAGGTGGGAGGCAAATTCAGGAGGCGCGGGAGGGTCAAGCCTACAACCCTCATAACTTAAGAATTAATGTTTATTAACCCAATGGAGCTAATTACTCATTGGCTAGGGTTACCTTGACCCGACAAGAATAAACAATTCAGTTAGAGAACAACCAGTTCTTTTAAGAGAACGGTTGACACTTATAAGGTATGATCAAACACGAGAACTAAACAATTCTCAGGCCTCAGGAGTTAGGAATCTACCTTACTCATTAATGGGCATCCATTACGACGTTCGATTTACTGGAGCTGTGAATGTTGCACATGAGTGTGTTGTTTGTTATCGTACTTCTTATTATTATATGTATGAATAATCAACTGCATGTATACGACAAAATAGTCATGTGTAGCCCTGTTAGCTTGTGGGCTGCACGTTTTCTGTACCAGCAATGTGCTGAGCCCCTTGGGGCCTGTGATTTAAACTTTGTAGGTAGGTGCCAGACGAGGACTCAACCTGAGAGTAGGAGCGGGTAGAGTACTTCGGGTTGCTTTTTCATTTGTTACACGAGTTGTGCATGTACACTCGTTTAGTAAATGGATGAGATGTTAGTATGATGTATTAGGATATGAGATACTCGGTATAAGTTGTGGTTTATAAATTGTATTGTATAGATGCTCGAGTAATTATCCGGTTAGTCAGACCGTGACTTGTAAGAGAATAGGCCTAGTTGGTCACGTGGGTGACTAACGGCGGTAACACCAATTTAGTAGAACTTTTCCGCTGCGTTGTTAATGAACGAGATGGACTTAGGGCGACGATCACTGTATTTGGAGATGGGGTGTTACAAAAAGTGGTATCAGAGCGTAGTTACGCTCTGATGACTGAAAATTACCAAGCTTAAGAATTACCGAGTTAGGAATAGTAGACTTTGGGATAAGGGTTGAGTATTAGTGCGAGAGGTGCGTTAGTTAGGGTTCCCTGATGTGTATCGGATATCTGTAATACCTGACCCGCCCTCTGCGCCCCTAGTTCTAAGATACCAGAAATGAACGCCAGAGAGATGACAAGCTTTCTCTTACTCGGGAAAACCCGATCTGGCAATTACTTAGCATTGTGCAAATACGAGAAACACCTCGTTATGCAATAGTCTTTCAAGACTTGAAGGTCCCAATTGGAGCGCAACGTTGAAACAGGCGCTACCAGCGGAATCCTACCAATGAGAGAATAATAATTACTGGCAACTTGGGTCGACATGCTACGCAGTCGATATAACCCTGTCATACCAGTAAGAACGAAAGCACTACAAGTGCAATGGGAGGACAAGAGAAGCAACAGAAACACCGGACAACAGTCCAAGGGAGCAATAACAGTGGGATAATACCGCGCAAGAGCATAGGGACTACCTAAAAATCAATTATGCAACGGATAACTCCGAACTTACACAAAAAAGGGGGGTTGCAAAGACCTGACCGCAATAGCTCAGACGACTACGAATGCATATGCAAGACATACTCCAAGATAGGACTACGACGTAGTGCCTAAGGAGAGTCAATACTCGATAACCTCGACAAAGGTGTGGAAATGAGAGTGAGAACCAAGGCGAAAGCAAAAGAAAAAGGATCCCCTCAGAAAGAGGAATACCCTAATAAGTAACTATACTAACAAAAGCGGTTAGGAAGTTGTCCAGATAATCAACTAACCAAAGCCAAAAAGGGCAAAGAAGGAGTCCCATGGACTACCACCAACATGGAGTTTAGGAGAATGTGCCATTACCGACGTACACAGTACCGATAGCCCATCTTGCATGGCGCACTTGCCTTGGCAAGTGCTGCCGCAATGAAGCTATACTGGAAGCCATAGAGACCAAATGGTAAAAACCACGAATATAATACATATTAACACCGGATTACAAATCCTTAAGACTGAAGAGTGAAACATTGGGAGGGCCTGACAGCCTAACCATGACAACTAAATCGATACACCAGTCAGTAGGGAGTTGGGCTTGGTCAGGAAACTAAACGACGTGAGCATCAGCCACAGACAACCGACACTACAGGTAAGAACATTAACCCAAAACCAAGCCTAACCTTGAATGGAAGAACCAAAGAGATTACTCAACAATGTGAGAGGACCGGATGTAAGTAATAACCTACAAGGAAGGTATTACAACATACAATGAAGATGGAGGACATAACAACTTTCAATAAAAACGGGATGAATTCCCAGAATAATACTATTACAAGCACTCTTCATTGAAGATATTGATAAACCCAGAAACAAAATCAGAGAAAACAAATTTAAGAAATGACCTACCTAGGATCAAAGACGTGCAATCACGGAAGAGAGAACCTCAAAAGGACTACACCATAGAGTTGGTATAGTTGAGCAGAAAAAGACCCATAAACGATGGTTAGTATTGCTTGCCTAACTCATTAACACCCAAGTATGATTAGTCATTAACGGGTGGTATAGTCAACGAAAGTTGAACAAAGTATTGACATGGCAGCACATGATAGCCAGGGTAAATATCCGACTTAGACACCGGAAGGCAGATGCCTAATGAAAATGAATCCTTAATTGCTAAAAGACGCATGTCTATGAGAGCGAAGGTATTGTCACAAGATTAACATCGGATTACCTAAGCGGACTTCCACAGCAGGAAGCGAGATACAGTAATTTGTTAAACCCAATAGTACATCCAATGATGTGACCTAACATTGACAGAGTTCAGAGAACAAGAGAATACGGGGTAACCTACAGATGATTAAGAATACAACAGTGAACGAACAGGCCACTACTTGAGACTAATCAAGCATTAAGGGCCTACGAGCCAAGGATGAAATACATCAGAGCTCTAGGTGTAGGAAAGAGTAAAAGGCTTATCTAGGCCATGAATGAACTACAACTGTACATACGAATGGTTATGAAAACCTATACAAATTGAGGAGAATTGCCAGAAAAGGGCACCAATGAGAATAGAGGGATGATACAATGACGGAGGTGGAGAACGAACCACTCCTTTAGGGTGGGGATACCTCTCTTGTTGTGAGGCCTTGAGTGGGAATAAACCCCTCAAATGGGCTTTCAATTAGAGTAGAATACACTACAAGTATACCTGAAATTTGAAGCAATTATATTCGAGCTAAATGATTACCATCTTACAGTATGATGCGACAACCGCCTTACATTAAACCTGGGGAACTCCAGTGTGTTTACACCATGAAGGGATTGAAATAAGACAAGACGTTGAAGTAACAATTGAAAATTATGCCATCAATGGGCAATATAAGACAGCTAAAGCTACTTCGGTAGTGGAGGCCGGAGAATAATACCTGTCAGGTAGATTAAGTTAGGTGCGCAGCAAGCAACCACTATATAAACCATCAATATTGACACGAAAGCAATCAGATTTATGAATTAAAACCCGATGTAAGTAAGGTGATGAAATGGGAGACAGACGTGCAGTAGTAACGCCAGTAGCCTGGACCATGTGATGAAAGGTTCACAGGAAGCACACTGTCCATTCCGTAAGGAGCTGGAAGTGCATTCCTAGTAGATCGACATGAGAAATGAGATAAGAAGCTCTAAGGAAAGAACCTCAAATTACTAAAGGATCGAGTCCGTACTAAATACAGAAGGTATAATGTAGTTATGAACCCAGTAGATGGATATTCCTTGATTAAGTTCAAGAAGAACGCATGTGCGTTATCATGGAATGATGAAAGAGGAGATCGACAACAGAATACTTCACAAATTAGCTGTAACTAAGCGTGTGACGAACACAAGTATACTTAAACGAGATGTGGGACGACCGCACTCCAAAGGAGCTTGTGGGCCTGATGGACTTATTTATAAGTTAGTCGGGTAAGTAGCAATGTATCAGTAAGGTACCCCATATATGTAAACGAGTAGTGTAAGGAACACGAGAGTAGTGACTCGTACGACAGTCAGAGATGCAAACTCACACAACAGAATTTACCGCGACAATTGAGAGGAAGAACTCAGTTAAACCAACGAGTCTAAAGATCAGAGAACTCATTCCAGGAGGAAACAATTAAGAGTTATGAAGTGCAGGAGCACTGATTAGTAAGTATGAACAGTTTATATGTCTCAAGATTTCGAGGAAACTGTAAAGAGCAATAAGCACTAAACAGTAAGTCCAGATAATACAGAAATCTAGACTGAGTCAGTTAGGAAACAATTCAGACGCTGGAACACGCAATAACAACATGAACATCAGATCTCCAGAGAACTGGATAGACAAGCTATAACTATAGAGACCGTGTATAGATAAAGATACCACGTCCATTAAGAGACCTTTATTCCTAAGTTATAAGGATACAAAGGAGCTGTAAAACATATTGAAGAGGATAAAAGGGCAAACTAAGCCCCAAGATTATCAGAGTCGCGTAGCAGAAGCTAGTGGACCGTATCTTAAAGGTTTGATATACCTAACAAAAGAGAAAAAGGAAGGTTGTGTCTCACATCTTCCAGTCGAATAAAATATACGACTTATCTACCAAATACTTTGGAGCCTTAGAGGCTACACTGAACCCAGTTGTAAGATTGGTATAAACACCAATAAGAATCCTTGACACAGAGACTAAGCCATTATCATGGTGAAGACCCTCTGACCCAATCATAATGTGAGATAGACTACATGGAAGCTAGAATGCTCCATGACACCTAAACATCTTGAACCTATGTTCAAGGATGATATAATGTTGATTACGTGCGCGTAATCCATTTTAAGGGGGGTAGAGCGCACAATCGCTTAGCGTATGTTTCACGTATTGAGTACGTAACTACAGTGTGCATAGCACAATACAATTAGTTGTGATGTTTGATACGTATGTTATATAAACACATGTATTCATTCTTATGTGGTTGTGGTTATTACGCACAATTAGATGTGAATACCAGATGTATTAGAGGCTTACCTTGTTAACTTTGGTGCGAGAATTCAGGAAAAGAGGAGTAGAAACTCCAGGGGAATTAAAATCCCTACGATATGTATTGATATGAGACCAAATATGGTAATTTATGAGGTATGAATCGGTATGAGACCGATGTAGAACCTGGTAGGAATTAAATTCTCTAAGTAATTGCTGAGAGGTGAATTAAGAATGACTATGGACTGAGTTCCATAATTTGGAGATGTATTGATTTATGATGACTAGAAGGACTAAAAGATATAAAATGCTACATGAATAATTATTTGGTTGTTTGAAGTTGAGTGAGTGGGAGGTAGAACTTGATCTTGGCCAGATCAAGGAAAACTGAACACAAATTGGGGTGAAAGGATAGTTCAACACTGATGCTGATCACATCAGGGTCGGATGATTCCTGAAACTCCCTACAAGTGGTCACAATTAACCACGTTAAGAGTAGATGCAGTAGCATAAAGTGGAATTGGAGTTGACATGTATTTTCTTACTAAGTCTCCTCATGGAACCGAGGACGTATGTACCTTGTCTTCGGACCGGTTACATGAGGAGTATGCAAAGAATATACAAAGAGTATTTCGATTACTGAAACATACAAAAGATATGTTGTGTGGTAAGTGTGGTAAATGTATATATATGGCAGACCTTATGAGTCAGAATGCCTATACAGATATTGAGTGATCTATATGACCTTTTAGTGTGAAGTTACCTTGTGTTCTAAGAGATATAGATACATAGGAACTTTGGGACAAAGTTCTTTTAAGGGGGGTAGATTGAAATACCCCAAACCTTAATATATTAATGAACTATCTAATTAGGATATACTAAGGCTAGAACGTGCCTTAGAACATTAGAAGAAGTGTTACAACAACTTACACCAAAACATGCTTTAGAACAATTAGAGAAAAAAGTGTTTTAAAGAGCACAAATAAATTAGGGAACTACCAATAAGTTCCCAAGAGATTTAAATGTGAAACTCTAAGATTAGTAATACGCATTAAGCGGAATTAGCGTTTAAACCGAAAACACACCTTAGAGCACAAAAATGTGCTTTAAAGAAAAATGTGCTTTAAGCATGTATACATGGAACGAAAAGGCTAATGAGCCTAAATACGATAAATAAATAAGGGAACAGCAATTAAAAGGTCATAGGAGGTGCGTATACACACAAATTAAGTATACAAAGTCCAGTAAACAGGTACTAAACTGACGAAAGTCAAGAAGAAACCACTAAACGACTTGGTTTAAATTGGAATGAGCAACATGCTATTTCATGAACAAAGTATTTAAAGGTTGTAAATATATTAAGGACACGTTTAAACTAGCCAAAACAAATTGCATAATCAATGTGAACCCGGAAGCACATAAAATTGTGTTTTAAGGCATTTTTGGCTATGTAACATACCTAACACATGGTATAAGTCCTTATGAACGAGATTACATCTAATGTTACATAAATACAAAGGGAGAAACAAAAAAATCAGGTCAAATGAGACCAAGGGCTTCCGACTTCAATGGTGAGTCATTAAGGACAAAATGCTTTAATTTTACTATTACACCTACCAAGACTTCCTTGATTGCCTTATCACCTTGTCCCCTGAATAATTCATTAATCAGACACTTACCTGTCACTATGAGATCCCAAATTCGTAGCTCCTCCTCTCTTTGAAGAAACATCACAAAAACTTCAATGTTCTTAGATTAGTACCTAAAGAACACCTTGCCTTGTAGAAATCATAACTTTCTCGTCCTAACTCCAAATAACAAGCTTGATAGCTCGTTGGAATCCTCTTTCAAAGAGATTTACAACCATAGCTCATGAGCCCCCAGATTCTCAGGAAAACCACGAAGAAGTGCCGTTGATTCTCGAGGTAAAACATTGCCTTCTTGGAAACTCTTCCTTCTTTGATTTTCATCAAGGCCGAGTGCCTAGGGTACTAACCCTCCTTATTCTTCATCTTATTCTATGATTTTGGAGCCAATTTCTCTAGCAAATTACTGTCAAAATTTCTAAGGAAATCAAGCTTAAATACTAAGTTAATGGTTAATATACAAGGTAAATCCTACAACTACCTATTTCAAGGTTCTAATTGTTGATCTATATATGATCTAACATATTGTTCATCTTGTTTATTATTGCCGAAATTATAAGTGTGTTAGATTTAATTTTGACACATTAAATGTTAATATTTTGTAAATCTAAAATTAGATTTATACTCCTTATGATATAAGCTACAATATAAGCTATCATAATATACAAGAAAAATTCATATACTATGATTTTGATTATGGCCAAAAATTAAGGGGTTGTAATTAAGTTAGGAAAATTATCTAACTTAGTTAAATTAAAGGAATTTGAGTAATTAAGAGTATAATGTAAAATTTAAGAAGTTTTGGTACCTAAAGGTGATTGCCAAAAATTAATGGGGTCAATATGGAATTTTTGAGAGTTTAGGTGATGAGAAAATAATTGTAGAATTAAGTTTACAATTTATAAAGAGTTTATAAGGATTTATAAGGTTTTTGGTATATTTAAAACTTAATAAAGGATGGTATATGTATACTATAACATTAGATAATTAAATCTGGTGATTTAGAGATGTTTAAAATGATTTCTGATGTTCAAAAATCTGTAGGTAAATTAATTACGAAAATTAGAAATTAATTAGAGTTAAATTGGTTATTAAATGAAAGAATAAACCACAAGGGGGTGAAATGGTAATTTTACAGGTCAAACATGGTCAAACATGGTCAATCATGGTCAAACGTGGTCAAACATGGTCAATGAAAGTTTATAAAAATATTTAGATGAGATAGAATAAAAATTATAGCAAAAGATTAGGTAATAAAATGTTTAAGGAATAAAAAGTTAAGATAAATTATCTTTAGGGGTAATGTTGTAAATTCTGGAAAATTAGGGGGTTTGACCATAAAAGGCTGGTCAAAGTTGGTTATATATTAGTAATTGACCAAAAGTATAAAAGAAATTAATTAAGAAAGACTTTGAAAGGAATTAGAAGTAAAAATAACAAGTTTAGAACTTATTATGAGTAAAATAGAAATTAAAAGAAAACTAGGGTAAGGAATGTAAATAACACATTTTTATGTGTTTAGAAGGTTAAGGAAATTAATTAAAGGATTTAGAAACAAGTTGTAAAAGAAACAGAGTTAAGACGAGGTTAAACGAGACCCGTATATAACTTAAGGTATACGAGGGGTATACCTGTAATTTAATAAGTACAGGTGAAATCAATACTTTGAGTATTTTAAAGAAAATACAAGTTATATTGGAAAAAAAGAAATAAATACGTATGATACTGCATACGGACGTATACGAAAAATGTTGGTATACATGAATAGTACTCGTATATGTGAATAGTATCCGTATACATGAATAGTACTTGTATACGTGAATAGTATCCGTATACATGAATAGGAAGTACGTATACGTGAACAGTAAAATGCGAGACGTATACATGAACAGTAAAATACGAGACATATACATGAATAGTAAAATACGAGGCCGTATAAATGAATAGTAGAATACAAGACCGTATAAATGAATAGTGAAATATGGATGAATAGTGAAAATACGAAAACCTAATACAAGGTCCGTATAAGTCTAAAGTTGCTAACTGTGCAAACAAATAACTGTTAACGGCGTTAGTATGTTAATGAATTTGAATTGAGCTTGAAAACGCTCCTAAATGAACGAACCCGTTTAACGGTAAACTATTATACCCGGGTTAACCGAGAAAGAGGTTTAAGTTGAAAGGAGAACCAAATTAGTTCTAAGACACAGGATACTAATACTAGTTCTGGTTACAGATCTAGATAGTCAGAGGCGTTCGGCGGATTAGGCGAACGTGGTATTAAGAGCTAGCCAATCTCCGATATACGGTATGGGATTCTTGTAGCTTGCTTGCTAACGAGGTCTACGTCGGTTTGTGTGCTATGTGTTATTGTGATACGACTAAACAAGATTAAGCATGAAACCGATCTACTGTATTGTTATTGTGTGTCCATTGCACACTAACACGACTTGATTTAGAGCTTGTTCATTAACTATGTTAGTAACAATTGTATAAGGTTATAAATACTCTCTGTTGTTAGTTGGTTAATACCGAGAGAGGTTTAACTAACAAATTGTCAATGAGACTTCAACTAACTGGAACTTGGGGGGAGAGGAATCCGGGACTCACTCCGGTCATGCATGTTTAGGTTAGGAGGTCGGCATCTGTATTAGATCTGTCTTCCGCATATGGCTCGTCTACGACTTGTCGCCTAGGGTCGACAAACAGACCCGACCACCTCGAGTGAACAGTTCGAGGTGGGAGGCAAATTCAGGAGGCGCGGGAGGGTCAAGCCTACATCCCTCATAACTTAAGAATTAATGTTTATTAACCCAATGGAGCTAATAACTCATTGGCTAGGGTTACCTTGACCCGACAAGAATAAACAATTCAGTTAGAGAACAACCAGTTCTTTTAAGAGAACGGTTGACACTTATAAGGTATGGTCAAACACGAGAACTAAACATTTCTCAGGCCTCAGGAGTTAGGAATCTAACTTACTCATTAATGGGCATCCATTATGACGTTCGATTTACTGGAGCTGTGAATGTTGCACATGGGTGTGTTGTTTGTTATCATACTTCTTATTATTATATGTATGAATAATCAACTGCATGTATACGACAAAGTAGTCATGTGTAGCCCTGTTTGCTTGTGGGCTGCACGTTTTCTGTACCAGCAATGTGCTGAGCCCCTTGGGGCTTGTGATTTAAACTTTGCAGGTAGGTGCCAGACGAGGACTCAACCTGAGAGTAGGAGCGGGTAGAGTACTTCGGGTTGCTTTTACATTTGTTACACGAGTTGTGCATGTGCACTCGTTTAGTAAATGGATGAGATGTTAGTATGATGTATTAGGATATGAGATACTCGGTATAAGTTGTGGTTTATAAATTGTATTGTATAGATGCTCAAGTAATTATCCGGTTAGTCAGACCGTGACTTGTAAGAGAATAGGCCTAGTTGGTCACGTGGGTGACTAACGACGGTAACACCAATTTAGTAGAACTTTTCCGCTACGTTGTTAATGAACGAGATGGACTTAGGGCGACGATCACTGTATTTGGAGATGGGGTGTTACAGTGGAGGGCCACCATAGAGCTACACCGGACTTTGGATGGACATCAATTGTAGAAGTGTTACGGGAGAAGTACTACCCCGAACACTTGAAGCAGAGGAAAAGGCAAGAGTTCAAGACCTTAATCCAAGGGAGTCAAACAGTCGACCAGTACTACGCACGATTTATCAGCCTGCTAGACTACATACCAGGAGTTGACTACTCCGACACTGTGAAGATTCAAAAGTTTAGGGGAGGTCTGCAATTTCGCATCCAGGGCGCCATGGGAGTAATTCGTTTCTATACTATCCAAGAGTGCTATGACGCAGCATCAGCAACTGAGTTAATGCTTCAGTCCAGGGAGGAAGCCCAGGGAAAGAAGAGGAAGAATCCTGAAGGAGAAGATGGGGGAACAACCTCTGGTGGTTACTACAAGAAGGGGAAGAGATTCTTTGATAAGAAGAAGGGGCGGGAGGACTTCCATGGTCAGAAGACGATGGAGCAAGTCCCTCGTCTGACCGGCCCAGCCATTGATGCACAACCACTAAGATCAGCACCACCTAGGGGCAATAAGCCAACCCAGCGCAACTACTACTGTAAGCGCTGTGGAAGTGATCACCCAGGCGTAGACTGCGCAGGCAGGAAGGTGGAATGTCGCTATTGCGAGGAAGAAGGTCACAGGGAGTATGAATGCTTTTCCAATCCAGGGAGCCGAGTATACAAGGGAGCTAGAGGTTCACAGAGAACACCAGCTATTGAGGCGGGCGGACCAAGAGGAGGTCAAGCGCCGCAGAACAAGACCTATACTAGAGGACCGGCAGGACAGCCATCCTCATCCGGGAGTCAGAAGGGAAAGGAGATAGTTCCCGGAAGAAACACCCTGTACACAGTGGGAACTTCAGGCGCTGAAGCTAGCGCTCAGCATGAAACCGGTAAGCCTAGAACTTAAACCAAATGCATGATGCATGAATGTGTGTTTATAGTTATCAGTCGATGAGACTTGTATGTGTTAGTAAGTATCAAAAATTTAGAGAGACCTAACTTAGGTAACCTCTCCCCTAATAGGATACTTTGACATTTGTTTTCCCTTACTTATGAGACCGAGGTCACCTGTGCCTATGAGCGAAGGTCGGGAATATCCAGAGGCAAAATGCCAAGTACTTCAACCTGGCATGATCTTACTTAAGCAATATTAAACTCTAGATGAGCAAAAAACTATTGTAAATGAATGTAGAACATTGGGAATAGGCCTTGGAGGATTTTACACTCCAGGATATGGTAGTGGATCAAAACTTAAATTATATATGATGTGTATGGGTAAGGATTGGGATCCATAAACTAGGTTGTATCAAGTAGTTAGAAAAATAGATGGAACACGAGTCCTTAGCATACCCGATATTTTTCAAATTTTAGTAACAGAAGCGGTCAAAATTGCACAACAATTAGAAACCAACCACATACCGGACATTGAAGCCAACGTTTGTACTATGAACTTCTATGAGGAAGGAGGGAAGCTTGGATTACACCAGGACCGAGATGAGACATCTGAGTCAATTAGCCTTGGGATACAGGGTATGAGATAGTACAGTGAGGAATAGTAAGTTAGTTTTTTTTGCTTGGTTTGCCGAAGGGCGTTATCAACTATCCAAACTTACAGTAACTACAAATTATGACCTACCTAAATGACGAGCAGATGTCATGAAAAGGAATACATTAATTAATATGAAATACTTAAGACTACATGAATTGTCAATAGGGTTTGTTGAAGACCTACACATGAAGAGCAAACACTGAATTTCATGGGATACCCAGGCACCGAGCTTACCGCTCAGTGCGGGACTGGGAAATCTTACAATCCCTTATTAAATTTGTGAGAAGATAGTGCGAAACCTTGAAATATAACAATTGGGAAACAGAGTCTCAAAATATATAACTAAACATCCATCATGGATAAACACGGGTTTTAAATACCTGAGCAAATACCAAGGGTCTCAGCTAGTATCAATATAGTGACAGTGCTGGACTCCTAATTAATAAAGGGAAGAGAACAAACTTTGAATCTATATTTTCTGAAGTCGGGAGAACTACCTAATTAGCAATACCAAACGCTATATATATACATATAATTTGGAGGATGTAAACCTAAACTTTTGAGGAGTATTAATATATTTCAGAGGGTTAAGCATCAAAAAATATACCTACCCTATTTTGAGACACATGTCCTATACTATCCTTATGGTTCAATACGAGTATATGTCTTCTATGATAGCTCAATTTATGAATGCGAATAAAGAGCACAAGAAATCAAATAAGGTTAACCCCCTTTGTAATATAAATTTTAATATAAACATGGTAACGAATAACTCTCCTTGACACTTGCAATGAAGGCAGTGTAAGTTATGTTAAGAGTTTGAATTAATATATACACTAAAAGTGAGTGGAAGTTAAATTTAAAAGTAGGAAAACATACCCCTTGGCTTGTAACAATTGTTTTACACGTAAACCTTCCTAACGTTATATACTAATCCCTGTGATTCTAAATCCTCTATTTGATACATCTAATCGACATATTTTTGGAAACCATTGAGCTTGTGGATTAACCACGTTTCTAAGAGATAGAAACAAACAATAAGCTTTGATTGTCCTGTTACCAAACCGTAGGATTCAACTGGAAACCCTTAGTTTGAGATGGTACTACTATTAAGAGATACTTAACCTAGGCTGAACATATGGTTCACCTGATTCATGGAGTTTAAATGGAATAAGAAAAAGCCAAGCTTTAAGGCGGAGGAAATAATACTTTATGGAACTGTAATTGTTGATCGAGTTATGAAAACTTTTCCTTGGAGTCTAACTATGATTGTCCTTGTTCCATGTAATGATAACCAAAGTGTAGGCAATAATCAAGCCCTGGTGAGTTAAACACTAGATGAGCCTTTTAAAGCGAAGAGGGTATTCTAAGGTATCCAAGTCCATAACTAAATTTATTACTTGTATGATGGATTTATAAGTTAAAATGATTGATGAATATATTTATTAGACAGTATATGCCTAGAAGTTTTAATAAGAATTTACCTTTTATGCCAAGAGGAAAAACTGGCTTCCCTGCTTGATGATTTGAACAAAGGAATATGGTTCCGGGGATTAAGGAATACACTAGATTCGAGTATAGGTTATAACAGATATGGGATTAGTTGTATAGTGGTCAAGAGAAAATGTAGTACTCACCATGTCACAAAGTTTG
This sequence comes from Limonium bicolor, assembly GCA_023374045.1. Classification (NCBI taxonomy): domain Eukaryota; kingdom Viridiplantae; phylum Streptophyta; class Magnoliopsida; order Caryophyllales; family Plumbaginaceae; genus Limonium; species Limonium bicolor. Next base: position 319,794,516 of record CM041777.1, on the reverse strand, counting down.
ATAAGACAAAATTTGGAAAATGACAATTATGTGACTGTTTGATATTTGACATGGGAGGTCGAACTTGGTCCTGGTCAGATCAAGGGTAAACCAAACACAAAATGGAGTAGAAGGATAGTTCAACATTGACGCTGACCCCGTCAGGGTTGAATGATTCCTGAGACTCCCTACAAGTGGTCACAAATATCTATGTGATAAGTAAATATTTATTCTAATTTTAATATAAAATTTGATTAATGAAGTGTATGAGTTGTAGAAGGTGTAAGTTAAGAATTAAGCTGTCTAGGTTAGCCTGAAGAGATTAAATAGCTAAAACAACCCCGCGTATGTCGTAAAAATAGTCAACTGCAAGGGGAATAATAACTGTTATTATACATGAACCGTGTTAATAAGTTAAAAATGAGATTAAGAGACATTTACCTATAATAAGAATATTCTCAAGCTACCTTCTAAGTTATGGCCATATTGCCATCTGGAGGGAAAGATCGACTTTCATATCTTTCTTTATGAATTCAAACCCAATATATTAAATAGGAACCTACCTATAAACATGGTAGAATATAAAGAGTAGAAACATTATACTAATACTCACATGAGTTGATTCACAACCGCAAGAACATGTTCAACTGAGAGGAAACTGTACCTTGTTAGAAACCTTAGCGGGAACCCTACTGTGGTATACCTGATGAACAGACGATAGTAATCGTGTATGTACTACTGACAATTGGTGAATCAATAATATCAGAAATCTTTCTATAATACATAAGATGCATGGCTCGACCATAGCTCATACTTTACATTGAAAATGAAAATCGGTATATGGACAGTAAACTCAAATACCAGAATCACAAGAGGATGACCTGAAGATCAAAGAGAGATTTTAAGTATGCCCCAAATTAATACAAGACCCGAGCGCCGATGATTACAACTACAAGAGGTGATTAATGGAAGCGTGTTACACACGATAGTCTAAACAAGCCATGAGATAATATCGGCAACGTACTAGATGGTAGATTACCTTCACCCATACATACGGGATTCAAATATAAAAAAATATATACTAATGCACTATGGAACATGTCAGAGAATACATGGATTCTTAGGGGCTATACCTCGTAAACGGACAGAAGTCATATGCTGATGTCCGTAGGAGAGACCTCGAGTTCGCAGTAGGCGATCGAGTCTTCCTTAGAGTTTCACCTATGAATAGAATTTTAAGATTTGGGCAGAAGGGCAAGCTTAGCTAGAAATATGTAGGACCATACCTTATTATGGAGCGAGTGGGCCCATTAGCTTACAGATTAGATTTGCCTATTGAGCTTGGGAGAGTGCACAATGTGTTCCACATTTCTCAGCTAAAGCAGTATGTACCTCACCCATCACATATCTTAGAGCCCGAGACACTCGAGCTAGATCCTACGCTTAGATATGAGGAGACCTCAGTTCGCATTTTAGAAGACTCCATGCGAGACAAGTATCTATCACTTTTCTCTTAGTTAGGTGTATACTTGTGGGGGGTACGTGGGCGTAACCCTTTTTAAGGGGGGTAGAGCACCACATGCGACTTGCATATCTACAGTCTATAGTGGTTTTGTATTTGGTTGTTTGTGTTTGATTGTTGCGCATGTGTGAAATTGGTTGAATGGTTATGGATGTGTTCAATGTAACACTTGGTTATTGATATGTGTTCTATGTAACACTTGGTTATTGATATGTCCTATGTGACACTTGAATGGTTATGGTTGTGTTCTATGTAACACTTGGTATTGGTGTATTCTATGTAACACTTGGATGGTTAATAAAAGTACACTTGTTTACTTTACAGTATATTCATTCCTATTGCAATCACACAAGAGATTTACTGCCAAGGGTTTACGCCTCTGCACTCTGTAGGACTGAGTGTTTTGGTATTGCACTTGTGCAGTGATGACCTAGTGGGATAGCTAGGAAGTTGGGACACTTATTTACTTTACAGCATCTACCAAATTACTTATGATATTATTACATTGTTTGCCAGTGAGCAAGGTTATGGGTATGTACGAATTGCATAAACTCAGATTACTGATGGAATGTAGAGGTGTCAATATAGTATTGACACCCAGGAATGATAAGTATACAAGAATAGATATGAGGAACTTGATTCCACAGGATGAATAAGTATAAGTTATGACTTCGGGATGAAGTCCTTTTAAGAGGGGTAGACTGAAATACCCCTAACACTTAAATAATTAAATAATGGTAAATATATATCATTTGGGGGATTATAAAACCCTAAGAAAGCATATAAACACTTAGGCGTTAAAAACGCACCTAAACTCCTTAAGGTCAAAAACGAGCGTTAAAGCCCGACCTTAAGCCAACCAAGTTATATAAGCTATAACACTCATATGAAGTTAAACAAGGATCATTTTATGACCTTTAAAACACAAGTCCTCAGTTAGAACTGAGTAAAAATACAATATGCCCGAGAGTTCCCTTAAGGGCCCTTAAGGCCCGAAAGTCCCGGAAATACTTTATAAAATAAAATAAAGCATTACTCTTCATTCCAAATACACCATAACACTTTAATTAACATATAACATGAAGTTCTCATGAGAAATTCTCAGTTATAGACAAAGTGCTCGGAGGTTCCCGATGAGGGCCCCATAAACCCCCGGGAATGCCCCGGAGGGGTACCGAAGTGGCACAAACTCCAATATAAATCATTCTTAGAGTTCCTAACACCAATATTCATCATTCTAAATAGAATGCTCGAGCTACTTTTCCAAAAATAAACAAAGTGCTGGGGGAATTTCTTAACGCTCCTATTTTGCTCGGGAGTGTCCCGGTAGCCCGGAAATTATGTCTTGAGTTGATATAACCCCATATAACTCAATGTAACACCTTAAAATATTATTATTGACTATAAAAAATGTTAATAAACACTTGGAATTCATAGTGACTACTCATTTTCCAAAATATCCTTAAAGCACAAAAACGTACCTTCGGGTGTCATAAAAATGTGTTTTACGCAATTACCTTGAAGCTTTTGAGGAGCCACGAGTTGACAATCTTAAAAGGGGATAAATTGACCATCTAAATCAATTAATGCCAGTGCTAAACTCATATCACAAGTAGGGCCGATTTTTGAGTCAAAAAGGTACCTAAAATCACCATTTTTACCTTAGAACTTTCACCTTTTACCTTAGTATAAATGTACCAAATAAATGCTGGAACCTATTACATGTTATAATATGGTCTTAATACAATATTTTGTGACAGGAATCAAATTAAAAATCAGTCCCATTTACCCTCTATGTTGGGCGCCATTTTGGATGATTTTAGCATGGTTTTTGCTTTTAAATTGTCTAGTAGACATGGTGACTCATCCCTACATATACCATATGATATAATGTCAAATAATTAAGTCAAATGAGGAGCCTTACATAACCGAAACCTGAAGGAAAAACAAGAGGATTAGTTTATATAAAAGCAATGAAATTAAAATACAAAAGTAAATACCTAGATCTACTTTATACTAGTATATTACATGCCAACAAATCAACCCATGTTACTAGCATAATGCTGCCGATAAGGATGAAGGAAATAAGGGACTGATTGCCTTATATTAAAATCAAAAGAATACACCACCTAATTAAGCATGTTCTCTTGTCTTAAAACAAACAAAAATCAACTTGCTTCCTATGGCACATGGTGGCCGATTTCAAGCAAGGAAATAAGACTTGATTGCCTTATTAAAAATCAAAGTAGAATATCTACAACCTAGGCATGTTTTTATATCTTCAGTTGACAAGAAATCAAGGACCTACAGCAGCTCCTATTGCCGCCAACCTACAAGAGAAGAAGATAAGTTAGTATAGATAATTGACTTAGAAAATTCAAAGGCGACATACACCTAACTTAACTCTTGTCTTCTTGTAAAAAATTGTCAAACAAAGCCATTATATTCCCTTATCAAACAGCCGAACACTAGCATGAATTATGGGATTTTATTGAGCCAAACAATCAATTAATAAACAAAAGAAAGACTAAACAATTTGACAATTATTGTCAAAATAATTCTATTCTTGCTTTCCCTTATCTTCCTACGTGAGCAACCCTTCTCATTTGCCTTCATTCCACTGAATTGGTAAGCTCTCCTTCCCTCTCTTTTCTTCTTCATTTGTTAGTTAATTCCTTAGAGCTTCAAAGCTCCATTAATGGTGTATTAAGTTCTAACACCATTCATATGTAAATTCCTAGTTAATTCTACTAAGTCTTGAAGCAAGAAATCATCCTACCAACCCTTGCCATTTTCGCCAAGCATAAGTGTTCCAAGGAGGTTCCTAGATTCAACAACAACACAAGGAACAACAAGATCAAGTTAAGGTATATTTTCATGTTGAAAATCTTGGTAAAATACCCTAAGGTTATTACCAAAAATTATAACTTCTAAATCTATATTTTCTTCATCATTTCATGAAGGAAACTTGGATCTACAATCATCCCAAGGTGTACCAAAAATACCTTATTAAATTCCTAAGGTAAACTCTTGTAAAACTACTCCGAATCTTATTTATAAATCCTTGTTAGAAGTCTAACAAATGGATCTCCTAAATATTTATAAGGAGGCCGAATTCTCTTCATCAAAATACCATTGGAGGAGCTTGGAATTCAAGGAGAAATCAAGTACAAGAATTGTCTTGATTTAAGGAGTAAGTTTCTATAATTAAGGTTTATTAAGTTTAAGCTTGAATTAAGCTACAAAATTTGGTATAAAAATTATGTATAACCTCTAAATAAATTAAGGCCAAAAATATTGGGTTATAATGTCAAGAAAATAATTTATAACATATAAGGTAAGATTATTACCTTAAGGTATAAATATGTGTCACAAAAATTAATTAAGATGCATATATATAAACCAAATTGTCTAAGAATTAAATGTTCGATTTTGAGATTATAATCATTCTAAGTCATTAGCATAATTTTTAGAAGTGTTAAATGACATATATACATTAATATGTACATATTATAAAGTTTAAAGCTAGTTTTAAAACTATATGGTAAATATAGTTGGAGCCGAGAACAATATGTGTTATTTGGTGATTTTTGAAATATATATATAAGTGTATTAACTTATATTATAAATTTTGGGAACATTAAAAATAGCTACAAGTATTTATATGGCTAGTTTATAATATTATGTGGCTAAAATGTAAATTTTGAAAAGTTTGGTGTATTATATATGATTGCCGAGAACATAAGGGTTAATTTGGTATATTTATGTTATAATATAAGGTAGGAATTGATATTATGAATTTTGGTGAATTTAAATAAGTGTTTAAGTGTTAAAATAGCATTTTATAAAGTTATGGGGCTATTTTGTAATTATTGGAAAGATTAGAGTTATAACCAAGATTACATATGAATTTATGGGTATATTAAAGTATTAATTATGAAATTAAGTCTTGGTCAAAGTGTTGACCAAAAACTTTGGGTTAAAATGATTTATGACATAAAATATTACGTTTATAAAAGTTTAAGGGTGGATATGTAATTTATGAAAGTATAAGTGTAAAACTGAATTTAATTTAGGGCGAATGCGTAATTTGCCAAATTATAAGGACCAATTCGGTATTTAAAGAAATTAAATATTAAAACTATAGTTATAAGTTAATATGTAACTTATATAAAGTTTTAGGGGTTAAAATGTAATTATGTGAAAGTTAATATGTAAAACCGAATTGGTAAAGGGGTGAATTCATGATTTATAAAATATATGGGTCATTTCGGTTATTTCGGTTATTTAAGATAATTAGAAATTAAAACTATAGTTTATAAGTTAATATGTAACTTATATAAAGTTTTGGGATTAAAATGTGAATATAAGAGAATTATATGTTAGGACCAAAATGATTGAGGTCATTTGGTAATTTATAAAAATTAATATATTTGCTTTGCAATTTCCGAAAAATTAGTATGAATAATTAATGAATTATAAAAGATATATGGTTATTTGGTAAATTATAAAAGTTGTTGGGTATAAAATATAAATATCGAATTATTATGGTTGGTTTTGTAATTTAATAAAGAAAGGAATTAAAACCATGTATTATGGTATATTATGGAGTATAATATAAAGTTTACGAAATAATTATGATTATAATAAAAATAACCAAAGGATATAATATAAAGAATAAGTGGAAACAATTAAGAGTATATGATTAAAGTAATAGAAATATGTTATAAGGTAGAAATTCATTATCACATGTGGTATTACATAAAATAATGAACTGATGAACTACCTAGAACCACTGTAAAATAACAGGGGAAAATAAAGAACATACGGAGTTAGTATATTACAAGTATTAGTTCTACAGTAACAGTACTGTAATACTTAATGAATAGTTGTATTAATATTACCCGGTATTGCATGTATATATAACAGCGTACGGGAAGGAATTATTAGAGCGTGAATTGTCAAGCTAGCAAGTTACACGGTGAACGGTATGTTAATTGTGTGGTCGGAATGTCCTAAGGATTTTCCTAAGGTCCAGACGTTATGTGTTTAATTGTTTAAGAGCGATATCTATGATTTATGTATTTGATATTGTATATTGTATTTAGAGCTGTCAAAATTTGACCCTACCCGAAAACCCGTCTATTTTATCCGAACCCGAAACCCGAGTGAAACCCGAAAATGTTTAGATATAATAAACCCGAAACCCGATTGGGTAAACCCGAAATGACCCGAAAATTTTATAACCCGAAACTGACCCGAACCCGAAATGACCCGAAATAATAGTAATTAAAAATTAGCCAAACTCGAATAACATGAAATAATAGTGACCATAAGTTGTCCCAAACCTGAATGACCCAAATAAATATGACAAAAAACTTGATTCAAACTTAGTATATCCGAATGAAATTCAGAATAGGCATTGTATTGAAAGTTCTATAATCTATTAGTTGTATATTCTTATAGAAATTAGATATATATTTATATTATAATTTTTCAAAAAATATTAATTATGACCCGAAATAACCGAAACCCGATTCTATCTAACACTATTACAACCCGAACCCGAAATGACCCGAACCCGAATGACCCGAACTGAAATACCCCAAATCTTGGTATGTTGTTTAAATGTTAAAATAAGGTATCTAAAGGCTAAAAAGTGCCTTAGGAACATCAGTTCATAGTTTAAACCATAGTTAAAACGCAATAAAACACTGAGACACGGTTCGAGCAAAAACATGCTCTAAGCTTGGAGTAAACTTGGTTAGGACCCAAAGAGCCTACCAAGATTTGATAATATTTAATTATGATTTTATAAGGCTAATTAAGTCCTTAGGAAACCTTGGTGGACAATGAAACCAAACAAAACACAAATAAATACCTTAAGGTCAATATGGGCTAAAATGTGCTCTAAGCTTGGGATAAATTTGTATAAGACCTAATGGTCATACCTATACCTTATAAATATGTTAATGAACATATTAAATCATTTACCAAGGAAAACCAAGCTTGAAAACAAGCTAAAACACAAAATGTGCTTTAAGGAGTCTTAAAGCACGTTTTTGAAAAAATTGTCTTGTAAATGAGTTTTGAATGGCTAAATGTCCATCATTACTCTTTAATTAACATGTGTACTACTTAGTATCACATTAGGAAGTCTAAATCAATGAGAAATCAAAAATTTCACAAATATGTGCCTTAGTTAGTGAATAGTGCTCAAATAGTGCTAGTTTTGACTTAAGTCAACTCTAATTAGTTAAATGGTCAACAAAGACCATAAATATCCTTATGATGGAAGGGGGCACGGTTTTTGGAGTGTGAGTCATCACACTTGGCTAGCAACTAAAGAAAAGAAATAGAAAAGTAAGCAAAAGTTACTATTTACCTTTTACAACATAAATATCTTAACTAAAGGCTAACATCTCACCTCTTCTCTTTATTTCCTTCACTCACCAACGTATTCATCTTCATCCTCCCTTCTCAATCTCGTTTTTGCTACAGCAAGTAGACTTCTCCATCTTCAAATCCTTGTAACTCCTAGTTCCATGATCCAAATTCAATTTCAAGACCATATTTGTGCTAGTTGGAGCAAGCTCTTCATTTCCCTCTTTTCAAATCTTCAAGAACTCAATTTCGGTGCCATGGAGATTCACCATTGATGGAGCTTGAGCTTATATTTCTACATATTATTGATCTCCTTTGCTTCTAGGTAAGGAATCTCAAAGAAAAATCATGTTTCCTCCATGTTTTTACCTTGACCGAAAATCACCATTAATGGTGCTCATTGTGTTGCTTTGTTCTAGCTCCATTTGAATCTTTCAAGGACTTGGTGGAGTCCTCTCTTGATAGATATTCCAATTCCCTTCAAAGACCAAGGTAAAACAACTATCTTAATGCTCTTTGAAACAATGTAAACCTAGGGTTTACAATGAGATGAAGCATAAAGCTTATATACTCATTTCAATGTTGGTATATTGTTTAGTAGTGACAAGGAATCAAATACCTTACCGGTTTTATGAGGAAACAAGAAAGAAGTTTGGGTGGAAAAGAGGTAAATATACTAACCTAATGTGGTTTAATGCCTTAGGAGAAATGAGCTTATAATGCTTGTTAAAACTACCTAAAGAGCAAATGGTGAATGACTTAGTAAAGTGTTCTCAAGGAGAATAGTAAAAGAACATATGCCTTGTTGTGTGTATTTGCAGGTCAAAGGCTTATATATTGTGGAAATTCAGTGTTTAAGGATTTTGCTATTTAAGGGCCTAAGAGCCATGTTATTTAAGGGCCTAAGTGCCAAGCAAGTTTAATTATGCACTATATTGTGATGTAGTGTAAATTTGGTGAAGTTTTGTGAGTGATAGTGTTCTTGATGGATTTAGGTGTTCTTGAGTGTTTAATGGTGAAAACTATGAGCTTTGGAATGATGATGTGCTAAGAGAAGCTATGGCGAAATTTAGTTGATAAACAAAAGAGTTTATGTGTTGTAATGAGATTTTATGACCTAGAAGGTACTAGGAATTTTTAAGTGTTAAGATGGTGAAAGAAAGTGAATTAAGGTGTTCTTAAGTGTTAAGATGCCTTGGGCATAATCTTGGAGGATTTAGAAATCAAATGAGTGTTTTATACACACCAAAGTTATGATATGTGAAGTATTAAGTCTTGTTAAAGTTTAGGTAAACAAAGGAAAAGTAATGCCTTGTGAAGGTCTAAGTGTAAACTTGTGGATATAGAAGGAGTTGTGTAATGGAGGTGTTTGTGAGGAATGATGCTTGGAGTAGATGTGATGGTGGTGAGAAACATTTTAGTTAGTTGTTATCATAAGTATAAACCACCACTTAGGAACTTAGGGAAAAACATTACAAGTGTTAGGAATTTTGCAAGAATTTGAGTGAATGATCAAGGAGCTTGATGGTGGGTCAACTAATGAGTTTAATGGATGATTTAAGAGGGTTTTAAGTGCTCAAATGGTGTTAGAACATATAAGGGAACTTGTGGAGGAGTTTGGAATAAGATAGGCATTTTTAGGAGAGTTTCTGCAGCCGACCTACCCAGGGGACCGACCCCAGTCTGGGTCGGTCGGGCTGAAACTGTGAAGTTGGATGTTCTCTGCAGCCGACCTACCCAGGGGGTGGGTCGGTCGGTGGGTCGGTCGGACCTTAAAAAAAAAATTAAATTAATTAATTTTAAGAATGTTAAGTGGTATTAGTGGTATGCCATTAAGAGAGTATTGATGGTTAGAAAGATAAATATATATGGACTTGAGAGATTAATTCAAGTGAGATGATTTAAATGTTAAGGTTATAAAATGATATGTAATGATGGGGATTGATTAGTAATGATGTTATAAGGTTGTTTAAGACATGTTAGGTGAGATATAAGGACAATTAAGTAGGTGGAAAGTTGGGAAAAATGTGAAAGTAAAACAAGTTAAAAATGTGAAGTTATTTAACTAGTTAACAGGGTTAACTATGAGCTTTAGACTTAAAACAATCATGTTACCCCGATGTTAATGAAAGTAATTGTAATATTACCAGTTGTTCGAGAATTGCTCGAGGAACATAAGTGGACATGATAAGTGGACTCCGGTGACAGGTATGGTTTTCTTGCAACCTGTGTCCTACCGGATTACACCGGCTTGTATGCCAATGTGTTTTTCTGAGTGTTTGCCACCTTGTAAGATAAAAACATGTAATGAGTTTATAGTAATTCATTTATGTGGCGCTTTTACTCTCCGATACCGTTTAACCTCAAATGAGTGTTAAACCTTAGCTAACCAAAACTAGGAACACATGAGTGATCGGTATTCGGAGTTGACGGCCCAAACCTTGGGAACGTGCTAACCACGGCTATGTGTGAGTTAGTTGGATATTGTTGTTGTATGCAAGTGTGTGAACCTCCCTTGTGTGCTTAACTCGGTTATGATACCGTATGGTGTGTGGATGTGGTAGGCTCCATAATGGATCTCTAACTACTTATTATAAGTGTATATGTACTAATGGGGGGTGAGGAGTCCGGTTGTTCCGGCCACGCGTGTGATGGACGGGAGTCGATGTCATATCCGGTTCGGCTCTCTTGGTGTATGTATAGGTTGTATTCCAATTTGGTTTCTACCTTCCCTTAGCTTATCCAAAGCTAATTACTGACTCACTCGGGCCACAGGGGCATACGAATGTTATTTCGGTGTGCTTGGGATTACTATATCCGACACACCTTGGGTTTAAGTTAACCGTTCGATATAACTGGACGGTAACGAGGTTGGTAACGAGCTTAGCATGAGATTGGCAATAATCTCTAGGCTCACTATGTATACTAACTATGGTGGAAGGTTCCTTGAGTGAACCAATCTTACGGTGTTATGAGTTGTTATTGTGCTAGGCAATTTCCCTTGCTATGCTATGATATGTTTATGTTAGATGTTTAAAATGAACTCGATGTTAACATGTGTACGTCGAAACGAGAAAAGTGTTGTTGTGTTTGCTATGTGAGGAATGTGATATGTTGTAAGATATGGAGTGTATGGATCATGGAAATGATTCCCAGTTGTGACAAGAGGCATTTAAGGATAACCCGATTTAAGGGTAAGTGTCGTCTATTAAGGAAGTAGCTCCGTCAGAGGAGGAACACTCTAGGGATAATGAATACCATGAGTGACTCATCAAGTAAGGATGTATTATCCGTTGTTGAGCCCATTGAGGCAAAATGTTTTGTGTTGTGTGTTTACAGTTGCATGCATGATTTAAATATAATCAATCGCATGCTAAGACGACAATTAGTTGTGCGTGGCCCGGTAGCATGTGGGCTGCGGGATTACCATACCAGCAAAGGTGCTGAGCCCCTTGGGGGCCACCCTTTCTCTTCTTTTCCTGTTTCAGGTACAGAGAGCTGGAAGCCGTTCGAGAGTAGGACGGGGTAGTCATTGTACATGGGTATTCATTTAAGTGTATATATACAGTAGGTGTAGTAAGACCGATATTGTTGTCGGCATCAGTTTATAAATACTCGGTATAGTTGAAAGGTGTATGTTGTAGTTGTCGTTGTTGTTAGTGGAAGGGGATAATAATGTGTAGTTGCTCGGGAATTTAGCCCATCAGACCGGTACAATGTATATGGATTAGCCTTGTTAGCCACGTGGGTGGCTAACGGCGTGTAACACCAACGAGTTAAGTAATGTGATGAGGTTTGTATTTCCGCTGCAGTTTATTGTAAGTGTGTTAATGTTGGATGGGGTGTTACACGAACCCGAAATGACCCGAATCGATATTGACCCGAAAAGATATTACCCAAAACCCGAACGGATAACCCGTTTGACAGGCCTAACTGTATTGCTCACCACAACTGCGTTTTATTGTTACGCGAACGTCTTATGACTGGAAGTTTATACATCTAAACTGGAACAAGACTAACTGACCTTTAGGTATTATTAAGCCTAACTGATGATCAACTGTTATAGTCTTAACTCAAGGATTGGATATTGTATCATCGACTAAAGGGCTAACTTATAAAGAGAGGAATCCAGACTGTTTTGATTTTCTGGTTGCACATCGTGATCACTACGAGAGACTTCAATGGGGAGTCACTCAAGGGAATCCATTGTCCACATTCGACGATGGCGGAGGGCACTACCGTTGGTGCACAGGTTCGACCGGATCGGTCTTTATCCAGGGCCATAAGGTCAGCTGGTAACGGTTCCTTTGGAACCCAGGGGACATATTGTCCACTATTAAGTTATTAAGGGTTGTCTTAACATGACGCCTGAGGTGGAATTTAATTGGGAAAAGGTTAAGTGATTGGTTTAAAGGATAAGGGCCAAGTGGCCAACTAACAAGTAAAGTTAATTAATACGCGTATCTTGTTTGGTTATTGTTATGGATTATTGGTGATTGATTATCTGGTTGTTGTTTACTATTATGTGATATGATTTGCAGGTGAACTGTTACGTGTTTGTTTAGCATTTACATTTATTACTGTTATTGTTGTAAACCAGTATATCATGTAAAGAATCTAATATCAAGATGGCTAAAACGACTTAAGGAATCTAGATGACTTAGGACTACATTTAGCATACCAGCATTTCGATTGCTGAGCCCTTCAATGGGCAAAACATTTCAGGTTACTGAAGAAGACACAAGCCAGAGTGTGGGGAACAGGGTAGCTGCAGTGTTTTAATAAACACTTGTAATTTTGCTATGTACTATATTTTAGGAGATTTTGTATTTCATTTAGTTGTTCATTTAGTTTGCATTTGGTTTGAAATAATTAGAATGCTCAGTATCTGTTCATCACAGCGTGAGGAGTTGGTTTGTTGGAAAGAGTAAGGATGCCTTGTTACTCACAAGGGTGAGTAACGGCGTGTAACACCAAGGTAGATAGTTTTATTTTCCGCTGCGAATTATTATTTATTATGCTACGACTTGCGACGTTATTACAGGTTTAGGATTAGGGGTGTTACAGTGTTCTTGCCAGATTTTCTAGAAAATCGACTAGGTAAACCTAGATCTTGTGAGATCTGTAACTTTATCTCTAGTTCATAAAATTCAATAACTCTTCACTTTTGTCATGAGTATTTTTCCAAGATAAAAATTTTCGCTTGGAAGCCAAGTCCAGCGGTATGCACAACACGCATAGCATGCATATGACAAGCAAGCACACGCAGTAAGCATCAAGGGACAATATTTAGGCAACCAAACAAGGAACACTCATGATCGGCATCGGGCCAAGGCCCGACCAGCCTAACCAAACCAACCCTTGTGCCACAAGCATGACTAAGGGTGGTCTTGAACCGCCCCACGGTGATTCCCCACATCCTCACATCTATTTGCCCAAAGGCATGGATGTGCGGGGCACTCTACTGAATGAACGCCTTCCCTAGTGGAGCAATCCCAGTGCCAAGGCACCTTCAGTAGGGACGCATTAGCGTGAGCTACGTTGTGCACTCACCACCACCCGGACCATCTTGCCATGCCGGACACAAGTCCCGACTTAGTGCGTCGCCCCTCGCACTCCGCACTTTCCCAAGTGCGGAACCAGGCATACGACAAGCGCATGCTGGCCTATCTCAATATCAAGGACACCGGCAGAGGGGGCAAGGCCCCAAAGCCATTGGAGACCACTAACCTAGTTATAGGTAGTGGGACATGTCAAAAGATTTGTTCTAGGCACTCATGTGTCTAGCCGAGTGCTCTCTAGGCAGCCCGGGATGACCCACGACTAGTTTACCTAGCTGCCGGTGTGGGCGCCATGGGCCCACCACCACCAAGGAATCCAAGTGTCCCGACATCCCCATTCGTGGGTCTAATACAGCCGTTGAGGCCCTTGGGCACTGTGGTGCCCAGCCGGGACACAACCGTGCAAGGCTGCCTAGGGACAGGTCAGGCAGAAACTAACCAGCTTTCACAGTTCTTGATCCTAGGGGCGATGGCCTGAGCCCTGAACCCAACTGACCACAAGGAACTCATGTTGTGGAGGTCGCCAAGTGTTACTCAATGCAAGGGATGACTTGGGAGCGGGGCTTGCCGAGTTAGCATGTGGGTGTCTTAGAGCTACGCATATCAAGATGCGGGTTGCGTTGCTAAGAGCCGGCCGTGACGCGCGGGAGACAAGTGATGGGTTTGAGGCCCAGGCACTTGGTCGAAACGCTGAGGTAACCTGACGAGGTTATGCAAGTGATGAGTTTGAGGCTTAGTTACTTGGCAGTGAGCTAGGCTCACCTTGAATGCAAGTGGGTGTGACCGGTCTTTGTGACTGGGGCTTGACTAGTGGCGGTTGGTCCCTGGGGATCATGCAAGTCACATGCAAAGCCAAGTTGACACTGGGTGTCATGAGCAAAGAACAAGGAAAGGAGATGCATAAGCTAAAGTTGCCATCCAACCCAAAGTGTTTCTGTGGCTTGGTCTTGACTGGGTTAAGACAAGCTTACAGCGGGGCCAAGTTAACTTTGACAAGCACGGCATCCTCAGACACGGACGCTGTAGTGCTGGGCACGGGCGTTGGCTGTGACTAGGTGCGCGAGGCAACGTCGAGTGACAAGGGCCACGACACGGTGACAAGGCTAAGGACATGTTCTAGGGGCGCTGGGTGATGCCAGGTCAAGTCTAGACATGGGCCATGAGCTTGTCTACGGGTGTGTCAAGATGTGCGGGCGATGCCAAGGTGCGAGCGCTAGGCGCTAAGGGCACGCTTGGGCAGGAGCGCCGCGACGTCGAGACACGGCATGAGCACGCGTTGCCAAGACATGGGGCGCTGGGTGCTAAGGTGTGCTTGGGCGCGCGGGGACTCACTGCAAGCGCTGGGCGCTAGGGCAGCAACGAGGAAACGGAGCACGGGCGCGCGCTGGGCGCTAGGCGCTGTGTCACCCGAGAAACCCTAATTTCTAGGGTTTGCCTGAAAGTCCTGGAAACTAAAATTCGGTTGCTATTTTTGTGCTCCATTCGGTTGAGATCTTCTCCCCGAATATCTCCCCCGCTTCAGGAATGTTCTTAGCTAAATATATTGGCGGTTGCGAGGATGGTTAAGGGCTTCAGTAAAAATTGGATTTTTACTGGGGTTGTTATCGCATGTGAATATTTACTGCGGTAAACTTTAGAGTTGCCTTAAGGCTTTTACCTAAGTGGTTATAAGTCTAATTCGAACATTGTGGGAATAATTCTAGCTGTTGGTTATCTTATTAAGTGGTTACGATTTTTGTGCAAAGGTGGTTAAAGTCCTTTCCACGAATTTAGGAAGTTGTTGGAGTGAATCTAGACACCCCTAACTTCTAAATAAAATCAGCCAATTAAAAGATAAAAGCTGGTTAGTTTTATTATGTGGGAAAGATAAATAAAAAGGAGATGGTTGAGATATTCTCTTCTTCCCTTGCGCAAGTAGTTAAGGGTGATTCTTAACTAACTTGATTATTTATTTATCTATGCGGTTAAGATCTTGTTGGTGAGATAATTGTGGGCTGACTTGTTGTATTTAAATACAAGAGGAGGTGGCACAATTATAGGAGAATGGTTATGGATTCGGTTGTGATCTTCCTTGGAGGGAGGTGCCACAATTTTAGCTAACAAAGAGATAAAAGTTATTTATCTTAAAGATAAATGAGCCGCTTATCTAGTAAGGTTGTTAAGATTCTAAGTTCACTTCCTCCCTTATAAATACAAGGCGAGAAGGCTCTTAAAATCACAACACAAACCGAGTTTGAAAGCTAGAGAGAATCCATCATTACGCTCCATTACACTCACGCAACACAAATAGAGGATTTGAGAAGAAAGGTTGGACCTTTGCTTCTAAATCAAAACCGCAAGAGAGAGGGGAAAGAGCTTGGAGTTCTAATCCTTAATCCCACAAAAGAGTTCGAATTGTTCAAGGCTAAAGACTCAACCTTTGCTAGAGTCCGGAGAGCAACGAAGTAGAGTTCCCTTCTTCCCTCTTTGTTCTCGGATTGGCAAGTGGTTGGAGTGCCAAAGGAAACCATTGCTAAATTCACCGTGTTGTCCAGCTCCAAACCTACCAATGGGATTCTGGTGGTTGAAGAGGTACACGGGTTCGAAGGTTAGCAAGTCAAGCTGTGGGCGGTTTTGCATTCAAGTTCCTCTTCTTGTCCAAAGGCGCAAAGTGTAAGGTTGCAAGCGGTGGTGTGCATAAAGGTGTTAGCTTGGCTAGAACAGGATCAAGGAGAGTTGAGGCTGATCAACTTGGGCGTAAGTTGAGCCGGTCATAGTGACTATTTTGTCGTGTGACACCAGCCCCCTAAAGAGGTTATTGTACTTTTCAGGCCATAACAGACACAGACATGCTCCTTTGCAGCCAAAACCCGATATAGTCATGGGACACTTCAAAAATTCACTAAAATCATATGCACGCTCCAATTGCCATGAAACTTTGCCAACACCCCTTATTAACCTAGGGTAACATTTGACCTTCTTAGGTGCTCAGGAAAGTTGTCAAGAGCCCACACGTTTTGAGCCAACTTCACATTGGCTGCAGTAGGGTGCCTGCAAACCATGTCCAGATGGGCACTGGGTGCCTGCGGCAGTGTCCAGGCACCATCACCCTGCAGCATAAGGGACAGGGCACTGCAGGCAAGGTTGGGCGCCTGCGACACCACACCGTTGTGCCCACAAGGCACACAGTAAGGCTCACGCGGCATTGGCTGCTCACAACAAGGGTCGTGTGTCCTCGGCATCACGCCCCTAGGCCCGGCCCTAAGGCCAACCCCAAGGGCTGGGCCATGTTCATGGCATTTGCACAAGGCATACCAATTTAGATTTCCATCACACACAACCAGACAAGGCCAGCAACAAGGCATGCCATAGCTGTCAAGCTGCTTGCCCAAAAATGTGCATGACAACCCCCCCCCCCCCCCCGTTAAAGTATTTGCTGACCTCGGCAAAGTCCTTAGGGGAGTAGGGTCATCTTTACTTGATTCCATGTTTAACTGCCGTGTCTCGCACCAACTTGTGCGGACTGCACTTACCTAACCTAGTCTTCTGCAACCTGGGTGGTGCCTTTGCACACCAACCTGCATGCGGTCGCATCAGCCCACCTGGCTCCAACGCTTAATCACTGGCACAGTGCCCTCTCACGCTACTCAGCGTGACCAACGCCGACCCCACTCAGTCGCGTATGAAAGTACGGAAACCCATGCCATTTCACGCACACATGTGTGACCAGCGTCAACTTCACTCGTTGCACTCTGATAGCCCAACACCCTGTCCCCAACCTTGAACTCCAGAGGTCGATGCTTCGCATCAGAAAACTTCTTCATCCGTGATGCAGCCTTCACGAGACTCACTTTTGCTATTCGATACATCATTTGACGATCCTAGGTAAAGCGGATATGGATGTCGTTGTTTCAGCATGCAGCAAGAAAAGCTGATGCTGATCGCGCATGGGTGTGTGAACCAACACAGGGTGTTGGGCTATCAGCGTGCAACGAGTGGAGTTGACGCTGGTCACGCATGTGTGCGTGAAATGGCATGGGTTGCCTTACTTTCATACGCGACCGAGTGGGGTCGGCGTTGGTCACGCTGAGTAGCGTGACAGGGCATTGTGCCAGTGATTAAGTGTTGGAGCCAGGTAGGCTGATGCAACCGCGCGCGGGTTGGTGTGCAAAGTCACCAGTTGCCCAGGTTGCACAAGACTAGGTTAGGTCAGTGCAGTCCGCACAAGTTGGTGCGAGACACTACAGTTGATGCCAACTGAATTAAACAGGGAACCAAGTAAAGATGACCCTACTCCCCTGAGGACTTTGCCGAGGTCGGCAAATACTTTAACGGGGGGGGAGGGTTTGTCACGCACATTTTTAGGCAAGCAGCTTGACAACTATGGCATGTCTTGTTGCTAGCCTTGTCTGGTTGTGTGTGATGGAAATCTAAATTGGTATGCCTTGTGCAAGTGCCATGAACATGGCCCAGTCCTTGGGGTTGGCCTGAGGGTCAGGCCTAGGGGTGTGATGTCGAGGACACACGACCCTTGTTGTGCGTAGCCGATGTTGTGCAAGCCTTGCTATGTGCCTTGTGGGCGCAACGGTGTGGTGTCGCAGGCGCCCAGACCTTGTTTGGGGTGCCCTGTCCCTTATGCTGCAGGGTGATGGTGACTGGACACTGCCGCAGGCACCCATTTCCCATCTAGACATTGCCGCAGGCACCCAGTGCCCATCTAGACACTGTCTCCAGGCACCCTACTGCAACCGATGTGAAGTTGGCTCAAAACGTGTGGGATCTTGACAACTTTGCTGAGCACCTAAGAAGGCCAAATGTTACCCTTGATTAATAAGGGGTGTTGGCAAAGTTTCATGGCAATTAGAGCTTGCATCTGATTTTAGTGAATTTTTGAAGTGTCCCAAGACTATGTCGGGTTTTGGCTGCAAAGGAGCATGTCAGCGTCCGGTAAGGCCTGAAAAGTACATTAACCTCTTTCGAGGGCTGGTTAGTTTTTGCCTGACCTGTCCCTAGGCAGCCTTGCACGACTGTGTCCCGGCTAGGCACTAAATTGCCCGAGGTGATAGATTTCGTGGATTGAGTCGCTCTCAACTGGAACGAGTTGATCTGTGAAGTTGTCTACCTGAACTTCACATAAAATCATAACTTTTCTAGAAAATCGCAAGGTATAAACCCGAAACTTTCGACTTAGATTTCTTCGTGTGTATTACGTATTAGATCAGGAGGTTTCTCACACATTATAGAGCTATAGTTCCTCTTTCAATTAAGCCTAAATACATGATCTAACTCAATCTATACTGTAACTTATAGATCTGCAAAGTCCTACCCTCAGCCACTCGTAAAGTCAAAGTTTTCCAGAAAGTCGAATTCGATTTTTCCTCGTCGGCGCTTCTCCGGTATGTTTCCGATCAATTCCACCGATTATGTCACTCGTTGTCGTATTTCCGGTCTAACCCAACTGCCAATTTAACCTATAATGCATTATATAGAGGGAATTTATGGAAAAAAAAATTGGAAACCAGATATAAACCCTAGTCGAGTTACCTAGAATTGATTCTAGTGCGCCGTGCATTATAGCTCACCAAATTAGTACCATTGGATTCATATATTAATTTCTAGTCGAATGAAACAAAAATCATCGAATTCCGTCCTATGGATTGAGAGAAATCGAGGGATTCCCATTCGAAACGTAGCAGCCCTTTTCGTATGAACTCACCGATTCTGAGTCGTCCGATCGTAGTTAGGAGGAACGGACGGCCGAGATTAAAACGTAGAAGATTAGTGAGATATTAAGTTAATATAAATTCCAGAATAATACTCTAACTTGTTGAATTTTTTAAATGACCTTCCTAATGTATTTTGACACGAAATTTTAACCATAGATTCCTTATAAAATGTAGTTTATTTTTCATGTAAATTAATACGGGTTTTGAGTTTTTAAACGTAAGTCATAATTTTTGTAATTTCTGAGTATTTTGGATTTATTTAGATAATTAACAAAGAGATTTTTATGAAATAAAAATTTTATAATATGTCTAAAAGGTCAAAATTACTATATATTAAATTTGAGATTTTTTAGACAGAAGGAAATAGGTCTAAAAATTGTTTTTCTGAAATTTTTATAAGTTACCTTATAAACTTTATAGGCTGGAAAATAATATAAGAAGGCTAAACTAACATTTAATACAGAATGTTAATAAATATTTTGGGTATAAACTTTTAAGTGAAGTAGAGGAATAAAAGAAATAAAATATTATCTTAGGTTAAATCAAGGAATTAAACTAACCTACTTTTATGTTAACTATATACTATCGAAGTTAATATACTAAATTGAAACAAATGAAAATACTTTATATTATAGACCATATATTGGATGTAGATGTATGTACAAGTTAATAGGAATAATTTAATACAATAAGCTACGTAAATGATGTTTTAAATAAATCCTAATATATAGATAACAAAATACATAAAAGGAATAAATACCTTATAGGAGATGGAATGTGAAGAAACTAATAAGTCCAACTAAAACCTATACATGATACTAATAGTGGGGATTTTAAATACAACATCTAGACGAAATTAATTAGGGTTATGAGATAAAGTTATAATTAGACCTTGCCATGGGAATATCCAACATGGACCTTAGAGTCCTAACCAAATACTAAATGGATAAATCAACTACAACCTAAGAGTTTTTGTAACACCCCTCTCGACTAACACGTAATAATCCCTCACGTAGCATAATTAAAAACGTCTTACAGCGGAAGAATAAACAACATTAACTCTCACTCGGGTGTCACCTGCCATTACTCGCACATGCGAGTAACGAAGCAGAAACTAAATCCAACAACCAAAATAAACAACACTATTAAACCGCTGTGACAACGAGATAAATCCTATACATCATACGAAGTCCATATCCATAACCGTCGACAAGTGAGCATCTACCCAATCCCGCACTTCGGCTTCGACGATGATGAGCAACCTGCACAATGCCATAAAGGCTCAGCGATAAACGCTGAGTATGTCGGGCCTAGACCCTATTGGTCACTTAGTCATTTTAACCATCTTGTTATTAGATTGGTTTCATGCTTTACCAGTTTATAGATATAATTAATACTGTAATAATCATGCATAACACATAGTCATCCATCCAATCCAAACAGTCATTACATTTCACAAACAACAGTTGTATAAACGAACGTATCGAATAATTACAATACTGTGTATAATCGCCTTAGCGAACGGTTTCCATGTTTAATATTATTTGGCCTTCAAGGCCCCATCCATCCAAACCATGTTTTATTTAATTACCAATTGGGTGTCATGTTGGGACAACCCAATTAACCTTACCAATGGACAGTAGTCCTCCCGTAGACACAAAGGTGCTCATGTTGCCAGAGGTCCGGAGGCCCCTGGTCGTTCACTTTACCTCGTAAGGCGTCCATATAAAGGTCGTAGCCGTGTACCAACAGCAGGTACCATCTGACCCACGATCCAATTAGGGCTCGTTGGGAAATTTCCTGGAGTGGAACCCGATCGGGTACCCCTCAGTGATCACAAATGCGCAACCAGGTAGTTCGTAAACTACCGGGATTCCTCCCCTCATATCATACCAATTCTCTCATAGGATTAAGATAAACTCTTAGTTTTATGGAGAATACAATTTATTAATTAGCTGCCCAATGGGTCTCACGTATACCTAGAAGTAATCTAGGTCATATTCATGTTCGAGATCCATGCTCTAGAGATCGACATTGTCG
Source organism: Limonium bicolor (assembly GCA_023374045.1). NCBI lineage: Eukaryota > Viridiplantae > Streptophyta > Magnoliopsida > Caryophyllales > Plumbaginaceae > Limonium > Limonium bicolor. Next base: position 319,773,325 of record CM041777.1, on the reverse strand, counting down.
TATCTCGTACCTAAGTGTTTTACTTAGGTTGTCATATACTTTAATATTAATACTAAGGGTATTATATTAAGTAACCATCGTGTCATCACATCAAACGCATATGTATGTTTATATAAGTCGATCTATAGTCGACGTAGTGTTAGTCCCGTAGGACGCTCACGCATAATTAAATAATGCAATAACACACATCATTACATACACATAACCACACAAGTTATATCAAACAAATCCGAGCCCGAGGAATTCCTCAGGACAACCCGGATCAAACCCCTTTACATACCGTACACCTTAGACCAAGGATGTGCAGTGTAGTCCACTAAGCTTGTCAAGCGTGCACGTCTGAAATGTGATCTAAAAATACGAGGAACGCTAGGTGTCAATCCACATGACAAAATGACTCGGTATGTCCGAATAATGTCAGTAACCCCAGTATTACATCCCCAGATTCCAACTGTTATTAGTTGAGCTACCGTTATCCTTTAAACTCCTTACTCGTAGTACGTATTAACACTCGGTTTAACAATGGAGTCGGTTTCATAAGAATGTAAGAGTTTATTTATTTTTTTCCAACTTGTGGTAGTTTATAAGTGTTACACTTTCACATAAGTTCATTCGTTCTCGTACATTTAATTCAACTGTTTCATCGCATGCATAGGCATGTATTGTAACCTACTGTTGCATGCATAAGATATTTTATAACCTATGGTTGCATGTATACATGCATTATTTATCGTATGGTATTACTTCCCCACCATCCATTATAATACATTGTATTATATTATCCTTTAATCTTTTAATAAACTATATTTGAATTCAAAAACTCATAACTTATAGTTTATAAACTATTTCCATGTAATAACCTTCACCATTGTATTATATGGTTTCCAACCATAATATATATCCACCCTTATATACATAATTCTCGCATATGTATATATTTACCAATATAGGTAAGTTAAAGAATTATAAAGCTCTTATATCATATGTCACATTTTATCATCTTATATTAGATGATTATTCTCATTAATTGTGTTATATTGTTACAACCTATATTAAGATCATTATCTTAATATTATGTAACATTTTATGTTGTATAATTTCAACTCCTAAGGTTTATTCCATATATACCTTAGTTATAAATCTCATTTATTTATAGTTTGTCACATTATTTAATGTGAATATCCTTACTTATATCAATTCCATTTAAACCACATTAATACCATATAATTGTTATAACATTTATACCATTGTAGACCATAGTCTAAAATTCATTTTCTAACCCTTATAATTTCGGTACAGCAGTATACCTTATTTAAATTTCATTTTGACCACATAACATTATGTAATGTTATACCATATACTAATATCGTATAATATGATATCTTTATCTTATATAAATTATAACATATAGTTTTTATACAAAACTATTGTTAATTGTCAAAAAGGCATATCCATTTAATCTAATTTTATTATCTTACCATATCTTTATGTTCATTACAAAATCACCCCATAATTTATACCATGTTATATACCATATAATATAACATTTTTAACTTTGTAAAAAGGTATAACCTATAGTTATTTTTTAAAAATAACCGAACAGACCCTTAGGCTATTCCTATTTATTTTCCAGCCCCTTTAACTTTCCAAGTTTACAATTTGACCTCATATATAATGTTATGTTATATATCATATATTATAACATTTTAAACCTTAATATAAATATAACCTATAGTTTTATATGTTTTAAATTTCCGAACAGACCTATAATCTATTCTAAATTATTTTTCCACCCACCAACTTCCTATAATTACAATTTGACCCAATTCATAACATATAGTTTTATAATATCATTAAAACTATATATTATACACTTTTCTTATTAAAATACTCTTATATTATTCCAAAATCACCAATTTCACCAAAGGTTATAAATATTATTTCTAACCCCTAAACTCTCGGTTATTTACATTACCACCCCATTTTCTTTTCCAAAGTATAACAATGACATAATAACTATATATTATACATATATAGCTTATTTTAATTCCAAATTCAACCCAATAAAATCCTAAAATTCCTAATAGCCCATGGGTGTTTAAAATACCATTTTACACCCTTAACTTTTGGTAATCTCCATACATACCCCATATGTTATAAAAATGTTACAATTAAATACTTATCTTATTATATAACCTTAAATAAATTATTTAACCTATCTAATTTGGTCAAAACTTACCCTATGGTCAAGGTTGACCTCCTTAATACTGCCTTGACCATTACTTTCCCTTATTTACAGTTTTAACCCCTAATTTTCCAGAATTTACCAATTATCCCCAAAACTTTATAAAACCTTATAATTTTTATTTTAAACCCTTTAAACACCTAATTTTTGGCTTTATTATTATTTAGCCCCCAAATTTGATTTAATTATAGTTTTAACCTCTATGCTTTACGGTAATATTTATTTGTTACCTAAAATCTAATTTAAACTCAAAATACATAATTAAAATGGCTTAAAGTACATGTCCTTATTACAAACATTAGCTCATAAAATAAATTACACATAAATGCCCCAAATACATATAACTCTCGGCCTTACCATATATTTTCCATTAATTACCAATCTTCCACATAAAGTCATAATTTGAAATTTATGTTACTTAATTACTTAGATAAATTTACAAACTCATTCCTTAACCATCTAAGGTCAAAATCAGACCATATATCTTATGTTCACTCACGGCAATATGTAGAAATAGCCTAGGAACACATTTAACATATCAAAGTTAAGGTTTAAGTGATTTATACCTTGATTTAGCAAGGTTAAGGCCTTGTTTGGCCACGACACCTTAGGGAAGATTTTTCCACAGCTTGATTTACATATCTTCATACAACAACAAGACATGATCAAACTCCAAGCATGAGCTAACCATGGGAAGTGTTTTAGTACTTAAATTCAAGGTAAAAATTACCTTAGAAAAGCAAAGGTACCAAGGGATGTTTACACATCCAAACTGAAGCAAAAGAAAGGTGTTATAGCACCATCTAAAGTGAGGAAGAAAACCGGTAACAACAAAGGAGAATAAGGTGTATTTTTCCATTACCGAAACTAGCAAAGATGTGGTCTTTGGCTTAGATCTAGCTCCTCCTTCAAGATGTGGGTTTCTCCACTGATTTTATATAAAGAGAAAAAGATAAGGAGCTAGGAAAACTAAGGAATACAACCGGTAATGAAGATGAAATACCCCAAACCTTAGTATGTTGTTTAAGCATTTAAATATGGTATATTAAGACTAAAAAGAGTCTTAGAAACATTAGTAAACAATTTAACCATAGAAAACACAAATAAATGCCTTAAAGTCAATTAGGGCTAAAATGTGCTCTAAGCTTGGGATAAGCTTGGTTAAGACCTAGTGCGCTTACCAAGACCCTATTTATATACTAATGAACATATTAAACCAATTACCAAAGAAAACCAAGCTTGAAAACAAGTTAAAACACAAAATGTGCTTTAAGGAGTCTAAAAGCACATTTTTGAAAAATTGTCTTGTAAATGAGTTTTGAATGGCTAAATGTCCATCATTACTCTTTAATTAATATGTGTACTACTTAGTATCACAATTGGAAGTCTATTTAATGGGAAATCAAAAATTTCACATCTATGTGCCTTGTCTTAGTGAATAGTACTAAAATAAGCTATTTTTAACATATGTTTTATATAATGTAATTAAATGGGCCAACAAACTACTAAAGTTCGCCCTATAAGTAACATACAGGGGCCGGTTTTTTATGGTAATGATTCACCCACTATGCTAGTTTATTAAGTAAACAAATGATGACTAATAGTTACTATTTACTTTATCATATAAATATCTTCTAAAAGCAATACCAATCTTCATTCTCTCATTTCTCTTCATTTCCCACGTCTTCTACCTCCCTCTTTGCTCTCTTCTACGGTTTTGCTACAGCAACACCACCACCACCATCATTCTCCATCTTTGACCACTTATATCTCCTAGCTCACTTTGCCAAATCAAATTCTAAGACCACCATTCTCTTCCTCTCATCAAGCTCTTCAATTCTATCCTTTCAAAATTCCAAGAGCTCCATTTCGGTGCCAAGAGGAATCTCCATGGGAGGAGCTTGAGCTCATCTTTTCACATATTATTGTTCTCCTTTGCTTCTAGGTAAGGAAACTCAAATAAAAACTCCATTTCCTTCATGTTTGTATGTTGACCGAAAATCACCATTGATGGGGTTCTTTATATTGCCTTGTTCTAGCTTCATTTGAATCTTCCAAGGGCTTGGTGGAGTCCTCTCTTGCTACATATCCAAACTCTCTTTTGTATCCAAGGTAAAACAACTATCTTAATGTTTTGAAATAATATATGTAACTAGGGTTTACAATGAGATGAAGCATAAAGCTTGTATACTCATTTTATCATTTGTATAATGTTTAGAAGTTGACAAGCAACTAAAAGCCTTGCCGATTTAGTCAAGGAAACAAGAAAGAAGTTGTGAGGAAAAGAGGTAAATGTGCTAACCTAATGTGGTTTAAAGTCTTAGGAGGAATGAGCTTATGTTGCTTATTAAAATGATCTAAGGAGCCAATGGTGAATGACTTAGTAAAATGTTCTCAAAGGCTTAGTAAAAGGTATATGTATTGTTGGGTGTATTTGCAGGTCAAAGGCAAATATAATGTGGGAAATTTAGTGTTTATGATTTACGCATCTTAAGGGCCTAAGAGCCATGTTATTTAAAGGCCTAAGTGCCAAGCAATTTAAATTATGCACTATATTGTGATGTAGTGTTAAATGAGTGAAGTTAGTGTACAAGAATGTTCTTGATGGATTTTAGATGTTCTTGAATGTTTAATGGTGAAAACTATGTGTGTTTTGGTATAATAGGATGTTAGTAGAACCCATGTCAAAAATTAGGTGATGTACAAGAAGTTATAAGTGTTTAAAGGAGTTTTGGTGAACTAGGAAGTCTTAGGAATGACTAGGAATTTTATTAGGAAAGAAACAATGTATTAAGGTGTTTTGGAGTACAATAAGGACTTAGACATTATCTTGGAAGTTTTAGAATACAAATGGGTGTTTTGGAATACACCAAAGTCATTTTGGGAGTTGTGTCGAGACTTATGCAAACTTTGGTAAAACAAGGAGAAGGTATAAACTTGTAAAGGGATTTAAAGAATGACATAAGGAATTGGTTTGTAAGAAAAGATGCTTGGGAGATGGTGTTAAAAGAAGTGAGGAAATATCTTGGTATAGTGGTTACAATAGGCATGAAACACCACTTGGAAACCAAAGGATAAAACATAATAGGTGTTAGGGATTTTGGTAAGAATTGAGTAAGTGTTTAGGGCTATAGAAAATGAGTGTTTTGGCACGTCCGAACTTCCGTCCGGACATGGACGTTCGGACATGCCCTGTTGTGTTAGAATTTCCTGAGTCTCGGCCAGTGTCCGGACTTCTGTCCGACCATGGATGTTCAGACACACCCGTCTCTTTTCTCAGATTTAGCTTCGACTTGCGTCCGAACTTCGGGAAGCTCGGACACAAGTTCGGACGCTTGAAATTTTTCTTTTGATTTTCTCTCGACCAATGTCCGAACTTTGGAAACTCGGACACAAGTTCGGACATGCGTCTGGCTTCACCCTTTGAGCCTCGACTTGCGTCCGAACTTCAGAAGCTGGGACACAAGTTCGGACATGCCACTGTTTTGGCCAAAAAAATTTGTTTAAGGTTAGAAAAAGTTGTCTAAAAATGGTGATTAGTTAGTAATGATGATATGAGGTTATTTAAGACATGTTAGGAGTGTAATAATGACAATTTAAAAGGTGAGAAGTTATAACAAAGTGTGAGCACAAAATAACTAGTTAAGTGAAGTAAAAGTTAACAATGGATTAGTACATTAATTAACCGACGTTACTAAATGTGTATAGGATTCTTCAAAGGTGGAAACCAGTCGTAGCAAGGACCAAGGTATGGTTTTCTTGCAGTCTGTTGCCTACCGGTTTACACCGGCTTGCGTGTTGTTTGTTTTTCTATGTGTTTATGACGTTATAAGACTTAATCATGTAATGAGTTTACAGTTGTTCATATTATTGTGATGTTATGACGTGACTCATTTCCCTTGTGTGTGTCTAACATGACTTACCACTTGCTTGTGAATTGTTTGTCAAGTTCCACTGTTGAACTTCTAACAAGTGTTAACTGGGAAGTGAGGAATCTGGTTGTCCGGTCACGCGTGTAAGTTAAGAGTAGATATCTGTATCAGATTCGACTCTTATGTTGTTAAGATTGTTCTCCTTTATTTGGCGTTCGATCTCCCGCTAGCTTCCTCCAAAGCTTATCTATTCTGACTTATGATCGGTTTAGTGGGAACATGTGTTTGTGTGGTGTGTTCGGGTCACAATATCCGAACCATCTGTGACTTAAGTTACTCGTTCGAATAACAGAACGGTAATGAGTGTGTGTAACAAGCTTAACATGAGAGTGAACCATTCTCTAGGCTTCTTGTGTTGTTTAACCTTCTTGGTTTGTTATTGTGGAAAATAAATCCACTGTGTATGTGATGTCGTGTTATGCAATATTGTTGCTATGCCATATGTATATGTTATGTGTTAAAATGAATGCCATGTCATCATGACAATTGGTTGCGCGTATTCTGGTAGCCGATGGGCTGCGCGTTAACCATACCAGCCAAGGGTTGCTGACCCCCTCGGGGGCTCCATATTTTACTGCAGGATGAGGATCGAGGAAGCGGAATGGCTGTAGATTCTGGGCTGCAGATCTACTTTTGATTATTTTGGATGTTGGGCCCGGGATGCGCCTGTGCTCCCGTGGCGTTATATTTTGGTACTGTTCGTGTTACAGTTGACAGTGGAGATCATGTGTACAGTATACTGTGACAGTTTGTATTGAATACTCGGTATGTTGGTTATGTATATATATGTTTGGATGTTAGTACCTAATGCTCGGAAGTCTGATCATCAGACCGGTACACTTGTATTTATTCTGCCTTGTTAACCACGTGGGCGGCTGACGGCGTTGTAGCACCGAATTGTTTAGTTATTTTTCCGCTGCGATTTCATTTAATGTTAAGTGCGTAGTAGGGGTGTTACAAAAAGTGGTATCAGAGCGAAGTATCGCTCTGATGACTAGAATACCGAGCTTAGTAATGTACCGAGTTAGGAAACCTAACCATAGTTACCTCAGTGAACAGTTATGAGAAGGTTAACCACTAACTAAGTGTGGAGATACCTTGTTGTCGGGAAAACGTTACAACCGTTAGAACCGATAAGTGTGCAAGCACAATGCTAATAATGTTCGTATGAATTCAGATGTCAGGTAGACCACGAGGTCGAGGCCGCGGGCGCGGCATTGGTGATACTGGGAACCAGGGGGAGAACCCTACGGCACAAGTCATGGCCGATGCTGTAGCGGCCGCCGTAGCCCAGATGGTCCCACAACTAGTAGCTGTAATTCAGCAGGGGCAACAGCCCGAAGTACAACCACCACCGCCACCGCCACGAGAGACCAACTAGGTCAAGGCGTTGGCAGATCTTAGACCCCCGTCGTTTCATGGGGAGACCGACCCACGTAAGCTGGAGGCATATATCTCCGAGTTGGAGACCGCCTACGAGACCTTGGATGTGCCTGTTGGGGCCAAGGTCCGTCTTGCCGCTTACTACCTGAAGGGTTCGGCACAAAATTGGTGGAAGCTTGTGAGAGAGGACCGGATGGCGGATCCTCAGTTTGGTTGGAGAGAGTATACGGCTCTGCTGCGAGCCAAGTATTACCTTGTGCATGTTCAAGAGGCTAAGCGTCTGGAGCTGGATAGTCTGAGGTAGGGGGATAAGATGTCGGTCGACGATTACTACACCGCTTTCACCGGCCTTATCCACCTGTTACCGGACCTGGGATACTCGAACCGGGTGCTGGTAAACCGTTTCTACAACGGTCTCAGCCACCGTCTTCGCTATGGGATGGGGCCAACTGAGTATACTACCTTGTAGGTAATTAGAATACAGTGTGATGTGAATAAGTGTAATCCATAAGTGAGTATTAATGTGAGTTTGTGAGTATGTTTTGCGGGGCATGACTGACATCCTAAATTCAGGAGTGCTATCATGCCGCCGCTAAGGTTGAGATTACCGTCCGACTGAGGGACGAGGAGAATGCGCACAAGCGCAAGGCCACGAGCGAGGGCCAGAGTCCGCAGGGGTACAGGGGAGGAAAGAAGAAGAAGAAGCCTTATCCGCAGCCCCAGAAGAGTCAGCACCAGGGTGACAAGGGCCAAGCCCAAACCACCACAGCTGAGGAGCCACTGAAGCTCACATATGCATACGCGGCGAAACCCCTACGCTCTTACCCGCCTAAGGGTAATTGTTTAATCATGTGTGTCAAGTTGAAGTGTATGTTGTTAAGCTATGAAGTAAGTATTGATTGTGTACTGTGATAGCAGCTAGCACGGGTTCTGGACCGGAGCGCCACTACTACTGTAAGTGGTGTAACGGAGACCACCCCGGCAAGGACTGCAAAGGAAATGACGTGCAGTGTCGCTACTGCGAGATGTGGGGTCACCGTGACTATGAGTGTTACCGGAACCCCAACAGCAGAGTCAACAAGCCCAAGGGGCAGTGGAAGGGTAAGGCCACAGCGACCATCGATGGCCCGAAGACGGCTAACCAGCCACCCACAGATCAGAGGAACACTGATTCCCAGAAGGGGAAGGAGTCGGGACCTAGCAAGGCCACCCTGCATGTGGTGGACCGGTCTGAGGCGCCAGGGCCCTCTACTAGACCAGGTACCACCTAAACTGTTGAGTGAAATAAGTGATTGCATACCGCATTTCATGCATGTGTGTGTTAGTGAGTCCAAATGTACTACCATGTGAGTAAAGAATTAAAGTACAATGTGAAAGTCACCTAATTAGATAATTCTAAACTTAAAGGAGCCTTCAATATATGTTATCCAATCCCACCCACACCAAACCCTGGAGAAACCACCATCAACATCACCGACTTTCCAATGGAGCAATGTCAGGTCATCCAACCAGGTATGATACTCTTAAATGGATACTGACACCGGAAGTACAAATCTATATCATCAGACGATGCAATGGACTTGGAGCAAAACCTGGAGGTTTCTACACACCCGAATACCCGAGTGGATCGAGAATGAGATTGAAGATGATGTGCATGGGTAAGGACTGGAATCCTTACACCAAGACATATCAAGAAGTGCGAGCTGAAGACGGAGCAATTGTGCCAAGTATACCTGAGGCGTTCCTTGCGGTCGTTAACCACGCCGTGGGAATTGCTCTGCAAGTTGAAACGGATTCGATTCCAAGTGTTAAAGCAGATTTATGTATTGTGAACTTCTACCAGAAAGGTGGATGGTTAGGTTTACACCAAGATAAGGACGAGTCACCCGAGTCTCTAAGTAAGGGAGTACTCGTGGTGTCTTGGTCCATTGGTGATACCGCAGTGTTTATATATGGCGAGCAGAAGCGTGCTGACCTCGCAAAGAAGTTAGTGTTGAAATCAGGAGATGTACTAATCATGGATGGGCAGTCAAGGATGCTATATCATGGCATCAGGAAGATCAAACTGAATACCGCACCGTCGGCAGTGATCAATGCCACACACATGAAACCCAGACGTTTGAATTTGACCTTCAGACAGTTTTAAAGCCTTGTATAATTATGTAATGTGTTAAGCCAGTGTATGTTAAGGATGTTATATATGTGTTAGTTATGTCAACAGTGTAAACCAACGTATGATGTAAGAAGAGTGTGTTAATGAATAAAGTGGAGTTGTTGAAGTATATCAACCGTGTTGTTACCCAATACTTATTAGTTTGCCAATGAATTAGGTTGTGCTCTCGGAACGGGAGGTATACTGAGTGTCTGCAATGAGGCAGAAGCCGGCAAGAGCGGCACAATCCTCACCGGTACCTTTCTAGTCAATGGCGTGGATGCTTAGATCTTGTTCGACTCCGGAGCCTCACACACATTTATTTCGCTATCTTTTGCGAAGAGGCTGGGGTTAGACAATGATGAGATGCCAGACTTCCTAGTCACTCTCCCATCGAAAGGGCGGATTAGGTGTACCCGCTACCACCGAGATGTTGTTGTACGAATTCGTGATGAAGAGTTTCCGATCGACTTGATAGAGTTCGACGGACTTGGTTTTGATGTGATTGTCGGGATGAACTGGTTGGAGCGGTACAAGGGCAGAATCCTGTGTGCCGAGCATCATCTGCTTCTTCGGAGTCCGTCTGGGGTTACTATATCTTACCGCCAGAGGCCCAGGGAGCCTTCGACTCAGATCATCACCGCCATGGCTATGTATCGTGAACTACGACCAGGGAATGGTGTGTACCTCTGCTATGTCCAGGACATAGAGAGAGACCCAGAGTTTAGCCCAGATGTGCCGGTAGTGTCGGAGTTTCCTGATGTATTTCCTAAGGAACTACCGGGCATGCCGCCAGCACGGGAAGTTGAGTTTGAAATTTATTTGGTTCCGGGCACCGGACCAATTGCGAAGGCGCCCTATCGTATGGCTCCAGCAGAGATGACAGAGCTCAAGGAGCAGCTGAGAGACCTACTCGACAAGGGATTTATCCGCCCTAGCGTTTCACCATGGGGAGCACCGGTCCTCTTCATCAAGAAGAAGGACGGTAGTCTCCGCCTGTGTATTGACTATCGTGAGCTGAATGCAGTTACGGTGAAGAACCGTTACCCTTTACCACGCATCGACGACTTATTTGATCAGTTGAGAGGAGCATCAGTATTCTCCAAGATAGATCTACGATCCGGATACCATCAGATTGCCATCCGAGACAGTGACATTGAGAAGACCGCATTCAGAACCAGATATGGACATTATGAGTTTACGGTTATGCCGTTTGGTTTATCCAATGCACCAGCGAAGTTCATGGACTTGATGAACCGCTTGTTCCAAGATCAGTTGGACAAGTCAGTGGTAGTCTTCATCGACGATATACTTGTATACTCGAAATCGAGAGGTGAGCATGAAAGCCACCTGAGTAATGTGTTACAAACATTAAGAAAGAATCAGTTATATGCTAAATTTTCGAAGTGTGAGTTTTGGTTGAACCAAGTATCCTTTCTTGGTCATGTGATTTCTGAGGCCGGGATCGCTGTTGATCCGGCAAAGATTGATGCAGTGTGCACCTGGCCTAGGCCGAAGACAGTTACCGACATCAGGAGCTTCCTCGGTCTGGCAGGTTATTATAGGAGGTTTGTGAAGGACTTCTCCAGTGTCTCGAAGCCGATGACTTCCTTGATGAAAAAGGATGCACCATTCGAGTGGACAGTCGACTGTGAGAGTTCTTTCCAGAGTCTCAAGGATGCTCTGACATCTGCACCAGTCCTGACTATACTAGACGGTCCAGATGGTTTTGAGGTCTATTGCGACGCATCAGGCAGAGGTATGGGTTGTGTGTTGATGCAACACGGGAAGGTCGTAGCATACGCCTCCCGACAGCCGAAGAATCATGAAGAGAACTACCCTACCCATGACTTAGAACTGGGGGCCATTGTCTTCGCATTGAAGATATGGCGACATTATTTGTATGGGGTAAGTGTGACAATTTATTCTGACCACAAAAGTTTAAAGTACTTGTTCACTCAGAAGGAGTTGAACATGAGACAAAGAAGGTGGGTCGAGTTTCTAAACGATTACGACATCAATTTACAGTACAAAGAGGGTAAGGCAAATGTGGTAGCTGACGCATTGAGTCGCCGAGCACACTCTCTCCATTCGCTAGTCTCTCATACTGGCTTGGTTGAAGAGGTGCGGAGTGCTCATGACGGATCAGTATATGTTGGAGATCAGGCAGAAGCTTATTGATGGCACATTCGAGGGTCAGAAGTACGACTTCCGACTCCACGATGATGACCTGATTAGGCTCAATGGCCGACTGTGTATTCCGAGGAGTAGTGCTGAGCTGAAGGAGCGCATACTGAGTGAATCCCACTGTTCTACGACTTCGATTCACCCCGGAGCTTCAAAGATGTACAAGGGTATGAAACGTTATTTTTGGTGGACTGGAATGAAAAAGGATGTAAATGATTATGTATTGAGGTGTCTCACTTGCCAGAAGGTCAAGTTTGAGCACCGACGGCCTGGTGGTATGGTACAGCCAATGCCAGTGCCTGAGTGGAAGTTCCATGACATTTCTATGGACTTCGTAGTAGGGCTTCCGCCTACAAGGGGAGGTCTGAATATGATTTGGGTTGTTGTTGACCGACTGACCAAGGTGGCTCGATTCATACTGATGAAGGACACCTGGAAAGTGGCAAAACTAGCAGAGCTCTTCGACAGAGAGATTGTAAGACATCATGGAGTACCGAAAACAATTGTGTCTGACAGGGATACCAGATTCCTCTCAAGGTATTGGAAATCCACACGGGAAGCGCTTGGTACCAAGCTGAAGCTAAGTACAGCGTTCCACCCACAGGCAGATGGTCAAAGTGAGCACACCATCCAGAAACTTGAGGATATGTTACGTGCATGTGCACTTGATTTTCAGACCAGCTGGATTGATAAGTTACATCTGATCGAGTTTAGTTACAACAACAGTTACCATGCTTCGATCAAGATGTCTCCCTTCCAGGCTTTATACGGTAGACCATGCCGCGCGCCATTATGCTGGGATGAGTCGAGTGAGACGGTCATTATAGGACCAGAGTATCTGGAACAAGTTCAAGCAGAAGTACGCCAAATCCGGGCTAACATGAAGGCAGCTCAGGATAGGCAGAAATCATACGCCGATGTGCGCAGACGGGACCTGGAGTTTGCCGTGGGCGATCAGGTATTTCTGAGAGTATCCCCCATTAAGGGAGTGTTTCGTTTTGGCTAGAAAGGCAAGTTGAGCCCGAAATATGTGAGGCCTTATGTTGTGACGGAGCGGATCGGCCCGGTAGCTTACAGACTTGATTTACCCGCCGAGCTGGGCAAGGTACATGATGTATTTCATGTGTCCCAGTTGAAGAAATATATGTCTCATCCGTCTCATGTGCTTCAGCCTGAAAGGCTAACCTTAGAGCCGACCATGCGATCAGTGGAGACTCCGGTAAGGATTCTGGATACTAAGACTCGAGACACTCGCCATAAGTCAGTGAGACTGGTGAAGGTTCTCTGGTCTAACCAGGATGTTGAGGAGGCCACTTGGGAGCTGGAAGATAAGATGAAGGCGAAGTACCCGTCATTGTTTACTTCTTAGTGTTTATGTGTATAGGGTACGGGGCGTACCCCTTTTAAGGGGGGTAGAGCCGTTTCGGTTATGTGTGTACGACGTGTATTTAAATACATCGTCTATGTTTTGTTGTTATGTTACAGACCGTTGTGTCTGAATGATGTTGTATGATGTTGTTGTATGGACCTTGTGTCCGATGTTATGTAAGTATGTTGTCGATGTTGTTATGGAAGTATTATTTATATGTATCCCCGTGTTCTAATATTTAGGATATGTGGAAGTATGAACTTTGGGGACAAAGTCCTTTTAAGGGGGGTAGATTGAAATACCCCAAACCTTAGTATGTTGTTTAAGCATTTAAATATGGTATATTAAGACTAAAAAGAGTCTTAGAAACATTAGTAAACAATTTAACCATAGAAAACACAAATAAATGCCTTAAAGTCAATTAGGGCTAAAATGTGCTCTAAGCTTGGGATAAGCTTGGTTAAGACCTAGTGAGCTTACCAAGACCCTATTTATATACTAATGAACATATTAAACCAATTACCAAAGAAAACCAAGCTTGAAAACAAGTTAAAACACAAAATGTGCTTTAAGGAGTCTTAAAGCACATTTTTGAAAAATTGTCTTGTAAATGAGTTTTGAATGGCTAAATGTCCATCATTACTCTTTAATTAATATGTGTACTACTTAGTATCACAATTGGAAGTCTATATTAATGGGAAATCAAAAATTTCACATCTATGTGCCTTGTCTTAGTGAATAGTAACTAAAATAAGCTAGTTTGTAACATATGTTTATATAAGTAATTAAATTGGGCAACAAAGACTAAAATTCCCTTAGTAACATAAAGGGGGCCGGTTTTTATGGTAATGATTCACCACATATGCTAGTTTATTAAGTAAACAAATGATGACTAATAGTTATTATTTACTTTATCATATAAATATCTTCTAAAAGCAATACCAATCTTCATTCTCTCATTTCTCTCATTTCTCTTCATTTCCCACGTCTTCTACCTCCCTCTTTGCTCTCTTCTACGGTTTTGCTACAGCAACACCACCACCACCATCATTCTCCATCTTTGACCACTTATATCTCCTAGCTCACTTTTCCAAATCAAATTCTAAGACCATCATTCTCTTCCTCTCATCAAGCTCTTCAATTCTATCCTTTCAAAATTCCAAGAGCTCCATTTCGGTGCCAAGAGGAATCTCCATGGGAGGAGCTTGAGCTCATCTTTTCACATATTATTGTTCTCCTTTGCTTCTAGGTAAGGAAACTCAAATAAAAACTCTATTTCCTTCATGTTTGTATGTTGACAGAGAATCACCATTGATGGGGTTCTTTATATTGCCTTGTTCTAGCTTCATTTGAATCTTCCAAGGGCTTGGTGGAGTCCTCTCTTGCTACATATCCAAACTCTCTTTTGTATCCAAGGTAAAAACAACTATCTTAATGTTTTGAAATAATATATGTAACTAGGGTTTACAATGTGATGAAGCATAAAGCTTGTATACTCATTTTATCATTTGTATAATGTTTAGAAGTTGACAAGCAACTAAAAGCCTTGCCGATTTAGTCAAGGAAACAAGAAAGAAGTTGTGAGGAAAAGAGGTAAATGTGCTAACCTAATGTGGTTTAAAGTCTTAGGAGGAATGAGCTTATGTTGCTTATTAAAATGATCTAAGGAGCCAATGGTGAATGACTTAGTAAAATGTTCTCAAAGGCTTAGTAAAAGGTATATGTATTGTTGGGTGTATTTGCAGGTCAAAGCAAATATAATGTGGGAAATTTAGTGTTTATGATTTACGCATCTTAAGGGCCTAAGAGCCATGTTATTTAAGGGCCTAAGTGCCAAGCAATTTAAATTATGCACTATATTGTGATGTAGTGTTAAATGAGTGAAGTTTGTGTACAAGAATGTTCTTGATGGATTTTAGATGTTCTTGAATGTTTAATGGTGAAAACTATGTGTGTTTTGGTATAATAGGATGTTAGTAGAACCATGTCAAAAATTAGGTGATGTACAAGAAGTTATAAGTGTTTAAAGGAGTTTTGGTGAACTAGGAAGTCTTAGGAATGACTAGGAATTTTATTAGGAAAGAAACAATGTATTAAGGTGTTTTGGAGTACAATAAGGACTTAGACATTATCTTGGAAGTTTTAGAATACAAATGGGTGTTTTGGAATACACCAAAGTCATTTTGGGAGTTGTGTCGAGACTTATGCAAACTTTGGTAAAACAAGGAGAAGGTATAAACTTGTAAAGGGATTTAAAGAATGACATAAGGAATTGGTTTGTAAGAAAAGATGCTTGGGAGATGGTGTTAAAAGAAATGAGGAAATATCTTGGTATAGTGGTTACAATAGGCATGAAATACCACTTGGAAACCAAAGGATAAAACATAATAGGTGTTAGGGATTTTGGTAAGAATTGAGTAAGTGTTTAAGGCTGTAGAAAATGAGTGTTTTGGCACGTCCGAACTTCCGTCCAGACATGGACGTTCGGACATGCCCTGTTGTGTTAGAATTTCTTGAGTCTCGGCCAGTGTCCGGACTTCTGTCCGACCATGGATGTTCAGACACACCCGTCTCTTTTCTCAGATTAGCTTCGACTGCGTCCGAACTTCGGGAAGCTCGGACACAAGTTCGGACGCTTGAAAATTTTCTTTTGATTTTCTCTCGACCAATGTCCGAACTTTGTAAACTCGGACACAAGTTCGGACATGCGTTTGGCTTCACCCTTTGAGCCTCGACTTGCGTCCGAACTCGGAAGCTCGGACACAAGTTCGGACATGCCACTGTTTGGCCAAAAAAATTTTGTTTAAGGTTAGAAAAAGTTGTCTAAAAATGGTGATTATTAGTAATGATGATATGAGGTTATTTAAGACATGTTAGGAGTGTAATAATGACAATTTAAAAGGTGAGAAGTTATAACAAGTGTGAGCACAAAATAACTAGTTAAGTGAAGTAAAGTTAACAATGGATTAGTACATTAATTAACCGACGTTACTAAATGTGTATAGGATTCTTCAAAGGTGGAAACCAGTCGAAGCAAGGACCAAGTATGGTTTTCTTGCAGTCTGTTGCCTACCGGTTTACACCGGCTGCGTGTTGTTTGTTTTTTATGTGTTTATGACGTTATAAGACTTAATCATGTAATGAGTTTACAGTTGTTCATATTATTGTGATGTTATGACGTGACTCATTTCCCTTGTGTGTGTCTAACATGACTTACCACTTGCTTGTGAATTGTTTGTCAAGTTCCACTGTTGAACTTCTAACAAGTGTTAACTGGGAAGTGAGGAATCCGGTTGTCCGGTCACGCGTGTAAGTTAAGAGTAGATATCTGTATCATATTCGACTCTTATGTTGTTAAGATTGTTCTCCTTTATTTGGCGTTCGATCTCCCGCTAGCTTCCTCCAAAGCTTATCTATTCTGACTTATGATCGGTTTAGTGGGAACATGTGTTTGTGTGGTGTGTTCGGGTCACAATATCCGAACCATCTGTGACTTAAGTTACTCGTTCGAATAACAGAACGGTAATGAGTGTGTGTAACAAGCTTAACATGAGAGTGAACCATTCTCTAGGCTTCTTGTGTTGTTTAACCTTCTTGGTTTGTTATTGTGGAAAATAAATCCACTGTGTATGTGATGTCGTGTTATGCAATATTTTTGCTATGCCATATGTATATGTTATGTGTTAAAATGAATGTCATGTCATCATGACAATTGGTTGCGCGTATTCCGGTAGCCGATGGGCTGCGCGTTAACCATACCAGCCAAGGGTTGCTGACCCCCTCGGGGGCTCCATATTTTTACTGCAGGATGAGGATCGAGGAAGCGGAATGGCTGTAGATTCTAGGCTGCAGATCTACTTTTGATTATTTTGGATGTTGGGCCCGGGATGCGCATGTGCTCCCGTGGCGTTATATTTTGGTACTGTTCGTGTTACAGTTGACAGTGGAGATCATGTGTACAGTATACTGTGACAGTTTGTATTGAATACTCGGTATGTTGGTTATGTATATATATGTTTGGATGTTAGTACCTAATGCTCGGAAGTTTGATCATCAGACCGGTACACTTGTATTTATTCTACCTTGTTAACCACGTGGGTGGTTGACGGCGTTGTAGCACCGAATTGTTTAGTTATTTTTCTGCTGCGATTTCATTTAATGTTAAGTGCGTAGTAGGGGTGTTACAGAAGAGGAAGAAGAGGTATGTGCTTAAAGCACATTTTTACCTTAATAAGTATTCTTACCTTACTTCTTCCTTTCCTTTGAGTTTCAAAAGAAATTTGGATCTTCAAGTTGAGCAATAGGTCGTGCTAGATATGTGGGATAAATTGGTTTGAAGTTATATCAATGGAAGAGGAAAGAAAGATGAAGAAAACGGCATAAATCACCATTTTTAGAGCTTACCTTCACAAGAGAGGTTCTCCCTTGTCCATGACTGAGTGGTGGCGTGAATGAGGCAGGGAGAAGGCTCCTAATTCAGATCTCAATCGGTTGGGAAGGATGGAGTGGAGTAGGTAAGGAGACAAGCCTTGATTTTCTTAATATAAAGTAATTTACTTTTCTTATTTTAATTAAAGTTAAAGTGGTCTTGTTAATGGAACATTATTGTGCTGTCTAGTGCTGGTGAGTGGCCATATTGCCGCCCCTTTATCTGATTGATTGGGGAAATGGTCAACATTGACCAATTTAGTCAAGGGAGACTTAATTTTACATTATTTTATTATTATATTAATATTTTAATGTAAAAATTGTGAAAATTGTAAATCTCTGGATTTAGAGTTACTAATGTGATATTAATGAGTATACATATTTACTATAGTATTTATAGGTGTTTCATTGGGTTATATAGACCCAAAACACATTTTCGAGACATTCCCGGGACATTCGGGACCTTTTTGTGCCTTAAGCGTTTCTCCCGGGCATTTTGTGTGTTCTTGTAAATCTAACCTGGGACTTATGTTCTAAGGGTCATATCATGATCATTTGTTGACTTTGTATGAGTTTTATAGCTTATATAACTTGGTTAAACCAAGGTCCGGCTTAACGCACATTTTTGGACCTTAAGGAGTTTAGGTGCGTTTTTAACGCCTAAGTGTTTCTGTGCTTTCTTATGGTTTCATAATCCCCCAAATAAACCTTTAATTCCCATTATTTAATGGTTAGGGGTATTTCAGTTTTAAAGGAAGATAAATCTTGATCTAGGATAAGAAGATGGAATAAACTTTACATAACGCGGGCTTGGGCTAACCTACTGGGCCTAAGTCCATGAACTCCAAAGCCCACATAAACAATTCAATGAGAGTTTGGGTCACTCTCAGGAAAAAACCCTAAACCATTCCAGATTAAGTGAAATAGGCCTAATGAAGATTTAATTAACAAGATCTAGCTCTGATCCTTACGAGAGAGTAATTGTAAACCAAAAACTATAAACCATTAAAAATAAAAGATGTTTAGCTTTATAAGTTCCTTAACTAATCAATACTTGGAACACCCCAATTATAGGTTATTAGTGGGAGATCACACACTCGAGTTCGTTACTACTTCTACACATACCAGGTACGATTTCTCGTACTCAGATACTTTTGCTAATGGACTTAAGGGGACGTTTTGAAAAACGCTAACTGATCTTACATGAATTTCAAAAGGAAACTGTTTGTGTGACTAACTCAGCCTGATGTGACTAACTGAGCCTTGATTGTATAACTCACATGGTTACTGTTTCTTCCTATCAAGTTGTTTCACTAAATATTAACTGCAAAGGGTTTACGCCTCTACACTCTATAGGACTGGGTGTTTTGGTATTGCACTTATGCAATTAATGATTTAGTGGGGTAGCTAGGAATACGGGGAAATGTCAAATCTTGGTAAATTCTTCCTTCGACTCTGGACATCATTTCATCCATGAGATGAGTCTTTTATTATGACGTGCGCGCGTCTTCACCGATGACTGAGAACGGGTCGGTAACAGCGGAGGGTTGTATATCCCTCGTCCAAAAAGGATGTGTATGACAGTGAAGGGCTGTATATCCCTCGTCCATGTGGACATTTGATTGGCGGTGGGGGCCATCTCTCCGAATTGGTTTTAATCCACCCTTGAGTTGTTGGTTCTTGGATCTCTCCTTCATTCCTAGTCCTTGTGACTACTTGAGTCCTTCTACTCCTAACTGGAATTGAATCTAACAGAATCAATGGGTGTTCACTAACTCATGGTATGGCTTTTTAATTGACTAACTTTACTTTTTTGTTATCTATCTCTATCTTTGCCTTGTTATCTTGACTTGATTATTTTGAAGTGTCTTGTTCCTCTGTTTTGTTTTAAGAGTTCGACTTCAAGTTATTGTTTATTTTAAGAGTTATGTTTTAAATTATTGTTTTAGAGAAATATACCAGTTCCATTCCAGGGAACTGACTCACCCCTTCCGGGGTGGGCTGCTTGGTTTCATCTTGCAGGTACGAATTGTTTATACAGGTTTCCACGAAGAGTATGAGTGATTGGGATGAGAATTAGGAATTGTGGAGAGTTATTATATTTTGCTCTTATTATGTTTATATTGAGTTTTCTCGAGTTCAGACCGTAGCATTTGTAATTTTTAAGTTGTAATTGGTGAGGTTTGGTGTCGGGTATTTGGAACCCAATGATCTGTAAATGTCATAGTATTTTATTTTCCACTACATTTATGTTAAATAGGGGCATTACAGCTTTCCTTATTTTTATCTTCGTAATAAATTAGGTTGACGGGTATATTTTTACCTATATGAGGTTAGTGGGATTCTGGCCTTCCATGGACTGCACCTTTGGCGTGGGAAACTGTTGAGTATGACTACCAGTAACATTGTCCTTTCCCTTACAAACGTGCATTAAGCCTTATGCCTAACCAATAAAGAAACTCTCATTCTCGAATGACATTGCCAACTTGCAATGATGGGCCAGGCTGTAGTGATGGGGAATTAAATGCAAGATCATGTCACGTCATCATTTATAAAATGAATTATTATTCTTCGTATGGTGCTTTAGGATTGCCCCCGTAACATAGTACACTCTAGCAGCTCCTTGTTCTACTCAAGGAGAGTATAATGGATGTTGTTGTTTGCAAATTTGAGCTAGTGGGCATGGGTTACTGAGTTAGCTGGGAGATTCTTCAAAAGGTTCAATGGTAATTTCTACTAGCTTTTGTCAACAACAGGTTGTGCGAGCTAAAACATATGATTAAATAAACAGTAATGAAGACAAGTCCTCTTAAGATTAAGAGCATTTGTTCAAATGAAACCTTAAGTAAGGCAAGTTCAAATTCATCAGAGACTATACAAAGTATTAGTGATGGTAAACAAACTGAGCAATACATTATCAAACCCTTACAGGGTCCGAATGTGTTAGCAAAAAATCTACTTTACTAAGCTCAAATGTGAGATTGAACCAAAACAATTGTAACCCTTAGACTTAAAGCGCTAAGTGCAATGAGAGCATAATTAAGATAGTCGTTCTTCCATTGCTATTGGCACCAACAATTTATCAAAGGCGAAGAAGGTAAAGTCTTAGATAAGCAAGAAGTCGCCTCTATCATAAAGTACAATGAGAGCTATATCAGGGTAGTGGTTCTTACAGTGTATTGGCACCAACAGTTGATCAAAGGCAAAGATAGTATGTCTTTTTTTATAAGTATGGCCTATATCCTACATTGAAATAATCACAAAAAGGTTTCTAGCTCCATATTACATGACCTAACTAACTTAAGGGGAATATTTTCATCCTTCTAGCATTTAAAAACAGAAGTACTATTATACATTAGGGAAACAAGCATTAGATTAAAATCTAAAGTAGAATTGTCTAAACACATCTTGACTATCAAAATAGAGTTTATAGCTACTTCCAGATTCTCCCAAACCATCCTAGAAGAAGATTGAAAATGATGGTGAGAATTCTATTGCAGAAAAGCGAGAGTATGTGAGTGTTCCATATCCATGTCCACTTCCTTCCAGCCTGCTTCTCGTACCCAGTTAATACCAAAAATCAGTCCCTCAATTTCTGCTACTTGAGCAGTAACAGCCGCTGAAATACCCCAAACTTATTAAACATGGATTAAATATTTAATTACATTAATTAAGGCCTAAACATGCCTTAAAAGTCAACTGAGAACAACAGTGGTCAACACAAAGCAAGATGTTGCACCCTTTGACTGGTTAGGGTAAATAAATACCCAAATGAACTTCTTAGGACCTAAAAATTTGTCCTAAGCTTAGTAACATAATACTAAACATATTACAATTGTTGGACAACACTCCAACACAAATAACAAGCACCTTCATGCTTCAAGGTCAAGTAGAGCAAAAATGTGCTCTAAGAATACCTTAAAGGTCTAATGACCTCTAAATGATATAAAATTGGATACCATGATCAAATATCATGTAAGGAACACAAAAAAACCGTTGTCAAAGAAAACCAAGCTCAGAAACACCTTGCGACACAAAATGTGCACTAAAACTTCTTAAAGCACATTTTTGTGTAATTGCCTTCTAAATTGGTTTTAAATGGGCTAAAAGGTTATAATTACCTTCAAATATGATAATATATCATATTATATCATATTAGGAATTTAATTCCAGAAATTTATGAATTTTTACAAATTTAATATTAAAATATTAATAAAACCCTAAAATGGGGCCCGTTTGGGTCAACATTGACTAAGTTGGTCAATGTTGACCATTGACCACGAATTGGACTACATAAAATCGGTGGAGTAAGTCTCTTAACAGACCATGTGACAATTCCCATGTGACAATTATTTATATCTCATTACTTTTGCATAAAAATAAGTAAAAGTAAACTTTAACATATTAAAACACAAAAGTTGCTTACCACTTGCTTACCCATGTGAGTGCTGCCGATTTGGAGCCTCATTTCTCCTTGTTATTCGGTGGCTCCAAGCAAGACAAGACAAGGAGTGATGACTCATCTTTCACTTATTGCTTAAAGTAACATTATTACTCCATTATTCAATCAAATTGGAATCAATTATGTACAAATTATTCACCACCTTTCTCAATCATGGCCGGCTGCCTCCTTGCTTTGTCTCCACCGATTTTTCAACACCAATCAACCCTTGGTGAGTCATCAAGTCATTAAAATCATAAAATATGCAAAAAATGACTTTAAGGACAATTTAGGTCATTCTTCCTCATTTGCTCCATTCAGCCGAGTTTGCTCTTGCCTTGAGCTCTCTTTGGCTCCTCCTTGACCATAGGTAAGTGTCCAAGCTCCATTGATGAGAGCTCTTGCTCTAGGTAAGCTTCTAAGGCATAAAAATGTCCATTTTCTTCATCTTTCTTTCCTTTTTCCATTGATCTAGACTCCAACCATTTCTATACATTTATTTAGAGTGTTTTGGAGGTTATAGGAAGAGTTATTTTCGGCCATAACAAGATCTAAGGAGAAAAGTTCAAGTCTTGACCATTTAAGGTAAAAATGTGCTCTAAGCACATATCTCTTCTTCCTTGTGAATTCCGGTTGTAAACCTGGGTTCCCTATCCTTATTTTCTTCTCCTTTTCATGTGGATTCAGTTGGTATACCAAGATCTACAAGGAGTAGCTAGATCCAAGCCAAAAACACCATTTTTGGCATCTTAAACAAGGTAAAACTTAGCTATCTTCCAAGCTAGTTACCCACGGTTTTATACCTTGTTTTTAAGAGTGTTTTGATACTCTTTCTCTACTGGAAGAATAGGGCCGAGGTAGATCTCTAACAAGCTTGAAGATCTAAGGTAAAAATCCATGATTTTCATGACTTAAATTACTTCTCATGGTTAGCTCATGTTTGGAGTTTAATCATGTCTTGTTTTCTACATGAAGACAAGTAAATCAAGCTGTGGAGAAATTCTCCTTAAGGTGGCTGAACCAAACAAGGTTTTATCTAAGCTAAATCAAGGTATAAATCACTTAAATCTGCACTTGGTATATTAATATGTGTTTATACATATTTATACATATATGCCGTGAGTGAAGAGTACATTAAGGTCTTATTTTGACCTTAGGTGATTAAGGAATGGTTTAATAAATTTTATAACTAATTAAACAAGCATAATTGTCAAATTTAAGACATTATGTGGAAGTTTGGTGATTAAAAGAAAAAGATGTGGTGAGGCCGAGATTTATAAGCATTTTTGAGACATTTATGTGTAATTTATTTTGTGAGCAAATGTTTGTAATAAGGCCATGTACTTTAGGCCATTTTATTTATTTGTATTTAGTTTAAAGTAGGTTTTAGGTGTTAATTATAAATTACTGAAAAGAATGAGGGGTTATGGTGTAATTAAATTAAATTTGGGGGCTCTAAAATGATAAGGCCAAAAATTAGAGGTTAAAAGGATTTAAAATAAAGTTTATAAGATTTTATAAAGCTTTGGGGTTAAATGGTGAATTTTGGAAACTTAAGGGTTAAAACCGTAATTATTAGGAATTAATGGTCAAGGAAATATTAAGGAGGTCAACCTTGACCATATGGTAGGTTTTGACCAAATTAGATAAGTTAGATAACTTATTTAAGGCTTAATAATAAGATAAGTACTTAATGGTAATATTTTTATAACATATGTGGTAAATATGTTATTACTGAAAAATTAAGGGTGTATAATGGTATTATAAACACCCATGGGCTATTAGGAATTTTTAGGAATTTATTGGGTTGGTTTTGGAATCAAAATGAACTATATATGTATAATATATAGTTAGTATGTCATTATGACACTTTGGAGAAATATAGGTGGTGGAAATGTGAATACCGAAAGTATATGGGTTAATAAGGATAATTATAACCCTTTGGAGAAATTTGGTGATTTTGAGAATTATATAAGAGCATTTATTAAGATATATGTATAATATATAGTTTTAATGAATTACTAAACTATATGTTATAAATAGGGCCAAATGGCAATTATTGAACAGTTTTGGGTCTGTTCGGTATTTTATAAATATTGGCCATAGGTTATATTTATATTAAGGTTAGAATGTTATATTAAATGGAATATATAACATGGTATAAATTATGGGATGGTTTTATAAATAAAGGAGATTATGGTTTATGGAAAAGAATAAGAATTTCTTATGGTGCCTAAGCGGCAATATAAAATAGTTTTGTATAAAAACTATAGGTTATAAATTAAAGGAAATAAGAATATCATGTCAAATGATATTAGTATAAGGTATAACATTACATAATGTTTTGTGGTCAAAATAGAATTTAAATAAATTCAAGGGCTGTACCGAATTAATAAGAGTTGGAAAAAGAATTTTAGACTAAGGTCTACAATGTTATAAATGTTATAACAATTATATGGTGTTAAGGTGGTTTAATGGGATTAAGATAAGTAAGGATATTCACATAAAATAATGTGACGAACTGTAAGTAAATGAGATTTATAAACTAAGGTGTTTATGGAATAAACCTTAGGAGTTGTGAATATACAACATAAAATGTTACATAATATTAGGATAATAATCTTAATATGAGTTGTATAATATAATACAACTAATGGGAATAATCATCTAATAAAAGATGATAAAATGTAACATAAAATATAAGGGTTTATTAAACTCATGGGAATTACCTACGTGGTAAATATATACATACACAAGAATAATGTATATTAGGATGGATATATATTATGGTTGGAAACCATATAATATAATGGTGGTGGTTATTTTAAAAAAAATAGTTACAAACTATATGTTATGAGTTTTTGAATGCAAATATTATCTACTAAGATAATGGATTATAAAATACATTGTATTATAATGAATGGTGGGAGAATGATACAATATAATAAATGATACAATACAAAAAAGAATATAATATAATATAATCATGCATGCATACATGTAACTATGGGTTACGTACCTAAACTAGATGGTGGATAAGATTAAGAAGAAATACAACGAATTAAACTTAACAGTTGAAATATTATGACATACGAGTTTTAAGTAACAAAGCCGACTGTTTTAGAGAAACCCGTAATAATAACTGGAGAAAACAGGGGTGAACTGTTGGGGTTACTTGTTATTCGGACATACCGGATATAGTTAGTCATGGAGACTGACTTATAGTTTTATTGTCGTTTAGAGTATACTTCTGACAAGACGCTTGACGAGCTAGTGGACTACACGGAGCGTAGGATCTTGCTGATTCATACTCCACTGTAATACGATCAGGGTGAACGGTATGTAAAGGGGTTTGATCCGAGTTGTCCTAAGGTTGCTCCTTGGGCTCGGATTTGGTTGATATAACTTGTGTGTTATGTGTGTGGATACTTGTATGTGCTTAAGTGTTACTGCATTTATTATTATGCACGAACGTCCTACGGGACTAACACTACGTCGACTATAGATCGACTTATATAAACATACATATACGTTTATGTGATAACATGACGGCTACTTGATATAATACCATAGTATTAATATTAAGTATATGGTAACCTAAGTAAAACACTTAGGGATGAGTCACGACATTGTCGGTCTCTAGAGCATGGATCTCGAACATGAATATAACCTAGATTACTTCTAGGTATGCGTGAGACCCATTGGGCAGCTAACTAATAATTATTCTCCATAAGACTAAGAGCATATCTTAAACATTATGAGAGAGAGATGATATGAGTTGAGGTGAGGAATCCCGGTAGTTTACAAACTACTTGGTTGCGCATTTGTGATCACTGAGGGGTTTCCTAATTGGATTCCGCTCGAGGTTATATCCAACGAGCCCAAACTGGATTGTGGATCAGGTGGCTACGGCCTTTATATGGACGTCTTACGAGACATAAGAGAGTCAGGGGCCTCCGGACCTCTGGCGAAATGAGCACCTTTGTGTGTACGGGAGGACTACTGTCCATGGTGAGGATATCGGGTTGTCCTAACATGACGCCCTACTGATATTAATTAAAACATGGTTGGATGGAGCCTACAAGGCTAAGGTAAATTGAATATGAAAACTGTACGCCACGGCGAATGTACATTGTACATATGGATGGGCCCTTGAAGGCCAAATTAAGTTAAATTTAAAAAAAAGATGGCATATGCTAGGGCGGTTGTACATTGTACATAATACTGTTATTGCTCGATACGTTCGATATATAATTGTTGTTTGAAATATTCTATGAATGTTTGGATTGGATGGATGGTTAAGTGTTTATGAATATTTGGATGGATGTTTATGTATATTTATACATTTATATTACAGTATTGATTATAACTGTAAAATGGTAAAGCATGAAACCGATCTAATAATAAGATGGTTAAAATGACAAGTGACCATTAGGGTCCAGGCCCGGCATACTCAGCGTCTATCGCTGATACTACACCATTACAGGTTGTTGATCATTGTCAAAGCCGAAGAGCGGGAGCAGGGTAATTGGAGCTTTACTTTTGTTACCACACATGGAGATGTTGTATAGCAATGAGGATGGTGAATTGTATTATGGTAAGGTTGTGTATATTCAGGTTTGGGTAGACGCTCACTTGTCGATGTTTATGATTTATGGACTTAGTATGATGTATAGGAGTTTCTCGTTATCACGGCGGTTAGCAGTTTATTTGTGTTGGAAGTTGGATGTAGTTTGGCTTCGTTGCTCGCATGGGCGAGTAATGGCCGGTGACACCCGAGTGAGTATTATTATTGTTATTTATTTTCCGCTGCGAGACGTTTTATTTATTGCTACGTGAGAGACTATTACGTGTTTATGGAGAGGGGTGTTACAGCCGCCTCCATAGTCTTGTTGAAAGCTACCAAGATTGAGCCATCTCCTCTTTTAATTGAGCCAACTAGCACTAATCTTTTGCCTTTTCTTTGAAAGCTTCTACAATTGATTTTTAACGAATTCTGCTGATAAGCCTCAAACTTATCATATTTTAGAAGTTAGAATCATAGCATTATTAATTAAAATAAGGATAAAATAGCAATTTTTTGGATATTATCTTGCTTACAAAGTTCATTATATAAATGCAGACTTATGTTTGATATGTTTTCATGTTAGGAATAAATCTCTAATCATAAGTTGAAGTTTTGCCGGGTACGATGCCAGATGCAGAATTCACGGCATGAGTATGGAGTTGTACTGAGGATGTGCCGGATGTGCTGCCGAGAGTACTGCCGAGTGTGATGCCGGATGTGTTGTCGGGTGTCTCGTGCCAGGCGCAAGCTGAAAAGTCATCTCGGTTCACCAAAAGTTAGCAGTTAATTACCGTTAACAAATTAGTCAATGTCGGGTGTGGTGCCGGACATCCATGTCCGGGACAAGCATCTTTTCGCTCGATTTGGCGGTTTAATTGACCGTTAAAAACCGAGGAGTGTCGGATCACTCCTATCCGGTATGACTCCCGGCACACATGGAAATTGAAGTCTATAAATAGGCCGAAGTTCTGCAGCAATAAACGCACTTCAACATTCCATATCTTCCACTCTATCATCCGCATCCATTCGCATCCATCCCAAGTGTTGGTGTCACTTCCACCAAGGAGTTCTACGCATTCAATCCATCCAGGAGAGAATATTTCTATCGGGTTGAGGCTATGTTAATTTCCTTTTCCTCTTGTATTCTTCTTGCATTTTGTATGGATGGTTGAGTAGGATCCCTTATTGTTCTTGGTTAGGGATGAATCTTCCTTGTAAACGAATATGGTCATTCAATATTTTTGCAAGCATTAATCAAGATATTTGGTCTTTAGGCAAAGTTGAATATGTTGGCCACTCATTCTCTTCATTCAAAATTCTGTCTTTTGTTAATCAAACAAGGGCAGAATAGGTTGTAGAAATCTTGATGATCTTTACCATTGTCTTCTATGATTTAGGAGTGTTCTTAAGATTAGGAATTAACCCATGTGTTCACCACTATCTTGTTCGTTTTGTGGCATGGAATATGCTGGATTCGATAATAGATTGTGAGTTTCCTGGTATCAGACCCAAAACTGGAAAAAGTATTGACATTTTGGTCTTGCCGGAAGTCCGATGTCCGGCGCATTCAACGTCTTTGAATGTGCCGTGTGTTCGTGTCCGGCATGACATTCGGCACGTCCATATGTTGGGTTAATTCGAGACTTGCTACTTGAATTGTGTGATCATATTCTCAATTAGGTTGATTATAATCCCGAATCTAGGATAATTCATTGTAAATAACCCACTTAGTTAGATTATTAGATAATTTTTCTAATTGAAATTAATGTTCATTTTCCCCCCTTTTGTTAGAACTAGGCAATTACTAAGGATTAGGACTGATTTTCTATTAAGTCCCTTGGGTTCGATACTCTTGGTCATAACTTACTTACACTTTGCTCCGACCAGGATTTTTGCTACCCGTATTAGAGTTAGTAGGATTCTTTAATTTGTTTTGGTATATAGTTTTCCTTACTAAAATACTTGTTAGCAAAATGGTGTTATTGCCGGGAATTGGAATTAGTCCAAGTCCTAAAATTGATGATTGTCCTATTCTTTATTCGTTGGTTAGTTCATTCTTTTCTAAAATAGTACATGATGTGGGTGATGCCAGATGCTGTAACCCGGCATATTTGGAGGAAGTCCGATGCCGGGAAAGATACTTCCGGCATGACGTCCGGCACGTTCTCAATTTTATTTTTAGTTTTTGTAAAAATTTAAGATTATTATACATTATCTGTTCTATATTCTCCTATTGTTATACCATTTTTATTTTCTTTATTCTGTGTTTAAAATATTATAATGTCTTGTTTTGATCCTCCTAAAGTTATATAGGTATTCGCTCCTCTAAAGTGAATGCTCCTTCGATCACATAATCTTCCTAAAGAATTAGCCGACTACGATCCCGACATCGAGAGGACCCTTCTTCGTTCTTTAAAACAAAGAAGGAACCAACATAACACGCCTTCTACATAAGAAGAATCAAGTATCGTAGGTGAGATGGAAACTCCCACAGTCCGTAATATCAATCGGCCATCCAGTTAAGGATAGAAACCCGCTATCAACCTCCCTCACCTCGCACAACCCGAGTATGATGCATGGCAAAAACTTAAGCCATGTCATCATATTCGTTGTCTAAAAGAGTTGGGCATGCTCGATGGTTCAAGCCCGGATGAGGCCTTGCTGCACCTAACTAAGTTTCTGCAGCATATCAATAGCCTTACCGCAACAGATGATGTCCTACAATATGCACGACTCTCCCTCTTTCCTCACGGGGATTGCAAGCAAATGGTACCACAGTTTAACCCCAAGTACCATTTCCACATAGGATGACATGGCAACCAAATGTTATGACAAATCCCTGCCACCAAGTCGAACTCTAGAGATGATCGCCAAAATTTACAACTTCAAACAACCAGGATCGGAGAACCTCTGTGAGACTGGGGACCGATTCAAAGGGTTGCTTTGGACATGTCCTCGCCACGGCCTCACCAAGGAGAAACTTTCCCAATTGTTATACAAGGGATTGGTAAACCAATGCAAAACCATGATACTGTCCTCCCTTGGTGTAGATGTCCTGAAGAAGCCAAGAGAGCAATTTCTAAGTGGGATTGAATCCCTCTGTGAAGAAATCAGAGATTGGGACACAGGTGGATCAAGAGGCGGTACCCCAGGTTTGTACCATATAGGTGAGAGTGACAACAGATTTGATAAACTAATGAAAAGTCATGAGGAGTTGTTAGAGAGCAACGCCCAGCAATCGACGAAGGTAAGTGCCCTGCAGAAAGTTATGGAGTAGATGGTAATGAATTCCCTTCCTCGGCAAGCAAATGTAGTTAATACAAGACCACATGCTCTGCAAGGCCCTGAATTGCAATAATTTAAGGCATTTGAGGAAGTGAAGTATGTGAGCAACAATCAAGGGTTTAGGCAGCCTTGGCAGCATGGTGACCAACCCCCCTCATAACTTCCAGATCCATGCCGGTTATCAAGGAGGTCAAAGGCAATTCTCACAAACTCCTTACGGCAGAGTCCCTTCAAACCGACCATCCCAACCCGCATCTAATTCAGAGGCCAAAATGGCAGAGTTGTGCGACATGATGATGACACTAATGAACAAATCCCAAGATGCTCAAGAAGAGATCTCAGCCTTTCGTAAGTATCACAAGTCGTTGTAGTCTCAAGTACAACAATTATATGTGCCAACCAAGGCCACCAGGTCAACTTCCATCCCAAACTCAACTTAATCCAAGGGGGCATGCGAAGTCCGTCACCATTTCCTTTAAGAGTTCTGATCATCTCGCCACGTAGCCAAGGCCAAGTGTAGGGCTCCTCCACCAGTCCTTTTCATACCAGGGGAGTCCCTTCTTTCATAATTCTTTTAATTTTCTTTAAATTCTTTATGAAATTATTTCTTTTTCTTTTCTTGAACACTGGGGACAATGTTCCTGCCAAGTGCAGGGCAGGGAATCCTTATAATTAATTCTTTTTACTAATCCTCCACCAGTCTTTTTCATACCAGGGGAGTCCCTTCTTTCATAATTCTTTTAATTTTCTTTAAATTCTTTATGAAATTATTTCTTTTTCTTTTCTTGAACACTGGGGACAATGTTCCTGCCAAGTGTAGGGCAGGGAATCCTTATAATTAATTATAAAAAACAGAAAGAGTTAGTATATATATATATAATAATTAATAAGTTGGATAAGTTTGAAGTTTATTGACTTTTTACTAATCTTTTTGTATATTTCTTAATAAAGTAAGATTGGGAAATGATAAGTAATTTTTCTCTCAAGAGGTAAGTTTTCTAATGACTTTTAGATTTCTATTTTAAACTTCATGACTCTCTTTATTAATTAGCACATGAGTATATGACCTTACTCCTATTTTTATCTCTTATTTACTTCTGGGTAATGTTTGTCCTTCCTTCTCTTTCAAAATAGTGAAAACTCATTTGGGTGAAAATCTTAAATAGGGTTTGTTATATAAAAAGAGAAAAAAATATAATATTAAAAAAAGAAAAAAAATGAAGCATTATATTCTATGAGGCTACAAAAATTACCTCAGAATAAAGAAACATTCGAGAGGCACTACAAAAAAATATCATTTACTGACACATTTTTTGTGTCAGTATAGACTCAGTAGACCTTTACCGACACATAAAAAAGTGTCGGTATAACCTCAGATACTATAGGTTTATACAGACGCATATAGTGTGTGTCGGTAAAGGAGCCTAAGCTTTTACTGACACTTATTTTCTTAGTCAGTAAAGACAGAAGATCTATACTAACACTTAACCGACAGAATAGCCTGCGCATTACTAACACAAAACTAAGTGTTGGTATACCAGTATACTAACACATAATTTGTGTTGGTAAAAGATGTTTATACAAACAGATACAACTATACTAACTCATAATCTTATGTTAGTAAAACTTTTACCAACACAAAATATAATTCAATTCAATTATTTCTACAATGATGCACATCTATTTGTTGATATATACAATATTATTCGTAAATGACTTGTAAATTCTCAAACAATAAATGTAGTAACTTATAAGCACTAATGACATTAAAAATGTTAAGAGTTTACAATAGCACAAGTTAAACACTAATATTCATCATTATCCACCAAAAGTATCATAGTCAACATCAAGATAAGTTACATTTAAGCCAGAAAAACAATATTGTTCTTGAACGAGTTTATGGGTTAAACATAGCACTTTCTCTCCTCCTTTTTACTTCTCCTACATCTAAAATAAAATCATGACTTCATCTGTTTTGTTTTACTCAGTACCTGCACCCAAAAAAATTATATTGTCAAAAAGATAGAAGATAAATAAGTAAATGGTCATCAAAGATAAACAAAAAATGTTCATTAGCAAGAAGGAATACGATTAGTATTTCTTTCACCAATGACATGATTCAGCTGTACAAAAATCTATACAAACTGATCAATAATTATTAATCAAGAAACAAACCAACTATAACTAGTGAATAGTGATATACTAAATATAACACTATTGTCTAACTAATCATTATTATTTGGATTCACCATGATAAATAATACAAATAATCAAAATAGAGTAAAAGTGTATTACCTCAAAGTTGACTAATCCTTTTTTGAGTTTTTACTCTTTTAGATCTCCTCAGTCTGAAACTAACATGAGTGGATTTACTGTGAATCTCTGATGCAAGAATAACCAATAAACAAAATTAATAATAACGGTTTTAAAATGCAAACATTCACTTATATTCTAGACTAAAAATGAATCATGATCCATACTATTGAATCTCCATTCCTGTTTACAAATGCAACAAAATAGTTTCAGAAGTTATAGCATTACTTAAGCATTTGAATATATTCAAACCTGTTGTTATATATCTTTAACAAAGGCAACTAAGAGCAAAAGACTACATTTTCAATCATAAGGATTAAATGATGATGATTAGTACAACTTATTTGGATAAACTAATGAGTTCATTTAAATTCAGATTTTATATTATACATATTCAAAAAGTTGTTACAAGGCATGAGCGTTTTTTTAACTAATGAGAGCACTGGAACAACTTGATGATGTTAAACAATCACAACGTGTTTCCACCAGTATAAGACTCTTTAACTAATATTAAAAAAATCACAATGTGTTTCCAACCGCAGCACAACAAACAATTGCCACAAAATCCGAGAGCATAGCAACAACATATAGAAGCACACACTACGACATTCATCGTCAACATATAAGGAAGATCAATTCAGTAGAAATATACAAATCCACCTCAAATGCAAAAAATTGACATTTCTAATCGTTTTGCAAATCCACCCCCCTCAACGAATGACTTTACCATGTGAGATTGTTGATTTGGCAATGATTTATCTTCAATCTTACCACCAGGTTAACATGGAAGAATTTCCGAAGACTGGGAAAAACTATGGCAGTAGTACCTACTAAGGCTGAAAAAAAACTACCAGAATCATTAATTTTTTTTCCATAACTAGTTCATCTATCCAACGATATGTACAATATCACTTGGCCATTTTAACGAACACCTAGAGTGCGCTAAACAAAGACTGGTCATTAGAGACCACTGCAATAGATACTATGCTAGTTGCTGATTAAGCAAACACTTGATTCTTAACAAACATACTGCCAAGAGATCCAGATAAATACGTGAACAACTTGCCGGTGAAAATGCTTAAAAAAACATGCTGCAATAAACACTATCAGCTTGTGTAATTTAGGATACATGAAGAGTAAATAAACCTGGCCTTATATGTTGTGATATTGCATTCGCTGAAGAGCTAAGAAAGCAATACAGAGAGCAAACTCGCAGTCGTAAGGAAAGCAAAATCCTAAAAACAGAGAAGAAGATAATATTTGAGTTGGGTTATTTATGAGTCAGATGAGGAGGTTGGCTGCGACGAGAGAACAAATGGTCAGGTTCAGCAACTCGATTTACAGCAGCGGCGAAAAGGAATGCTCACTAGTACAAAATAGACCTATCGTAGCGGTTGTTTTGGGGTCTATCGCAGTGGTTCTAAAACCGCTGCGATGAGGTGCGCTGCGATAGGGTCTCGACCTATCTCAGCGGTTTTTGAACCGCTACAGTAGGTTACCTATGGTAGCGGTTCCTAGCTAACAACCGCTGCCATAGGTGGGCTTCTGAGAAAAAAAACAAGCCTATGGCAGCGGTTCCTAGCTAACAACCGCTGCCATAGGTGGGCTTCTGAAAAAAAAACACAAGCCTATTGCAGCGGTTGTTAGCTAGGAACCGCTGCCATAGGTATTTTTTAAAAAAAAAATCAGCTTCATCTTCTTCCTCGCACAGCCATTCACCAGTTCAGAATCAGCACAAAATATGTTCCTTTTTTCACCAGATCAAGTTGCAAAATTACCGTGAGGCGCACAACATGTTCCTTGTTCTCCAAACCTGTTGCAAAATTACCTTGAGATGAGAATACAGGGGCGCAACCCTTGTTCCTCGTCCACCAACCAGATTTGCAAAATTACAGTAAAAGAGGTGTAGATATGAGAAGAGAAAGAGGCACATAGCATATATGTTCTTGTTCGCCAGTTAGGGTTGCAAAATTACCGCGTGAGAATATTAATGGAGGCGCAGAACATCTTGTTCTCAGTTAGGGTTACAAAATTACCGAAGTAAAGATAAGTTCGAGCATATTACCATGAGGGAAGAGAAGAAGAATAAATGAGTGAAAGAAGAAGAGAGCTAGCGCAGAGCATGCGTACCTTATTCGCCATCGACCGTGAGTGAAGAGAGGAAGAGAGCGCAGAGTTGTTCCTTGTTCGCTGCGGCTAGAAGAAGGAGAGCGCAGAGCATAATTAACGTCATTTAACAGAGGAGAAACTTTTATATTAAAACAAAAAGTCTATTGCAGCTGTTCCTAGTAAGAACCGCTGCAATAGGCTAAAAAAAACTGGGAAAGTGAAATTTTTGAAAAAAATAAGCGGGATTTTTTTTTTCAAAAAAATAAGCGGGATTTTTTTTTTTTGAAAAAATCGACCTACCTATTGCAGCGGTTCCTAGTAAGAACCGCTGCAATAGGCTAAAAAACTGGGAAAGTGAAATTTTTGAAAAAAATAAGCGGGATTTTTTTTTTGAAAAAATCGACCTACCTATTGCAGTGGTTCCTAGTAAGAACCGCTGCAATAGGCTAAAAAAACTAGGAAAGTGAAATTTTTGAAAAAAAATAAGCGGGAATTTTTTTTTTGAAAAAATCGACCTACCTATTGCAGCGGTTCCTAGTAACAACCGCTGCAATAGGCTAAAAAAACTAGGAAAGTGAAATTTTTGAAAAAAATAAGCGGGAATTTTTTTTTGAAAAATCGACCTACCTATTGCAGTGGTTCCTAGCTAACAACCGCTGCAATAGGCTTAAAAAAAAGCGGGATAGTGAAATTTTTTTAAAAAAATAAGCGGGATTTTTTTTGAAAAAATCGACCTACCTACCGCGGCGCCCCTATTGCAGCGGTTGTAAGAGGAACCGCTACAATAGGTAGTTTTAAAATTTTTGTGTCACCTACTGCAGCGGTTGTTAGCTAGGAACCGCTGCGGTGGGTGACGCGAAAATTTTAAAACGTCCTATTGCAGCGGTTCCTCTTACAACCGCTGCAATAGGGGCGCTGCGGTAAGCCTGTTTTGTACTAGTGGCTGGCTGAAGAGAGAACAAATGACCACAAAGAACGGAAGCAACCTCGAAGAGAATAAGTGTGGCGGTTGAATGTCGAAGAGGATGCTAAATGTTGAAGATGAATTTGAATTTGTGCGGTAATCTGAGGCACGAAAAGGAAATTTAACGCGGCATGGGTTAATCGAAAGGGAAATAATACTGAACCGCTCAATCAAAAAGGCTTTTTTTCAGTGATGTGTCAGTATAGATAATGAGTAGTATATACACCGACACATTTGTATTTTGTGTGAGTATAGGTGTTATATATAGTGACTTAATTAATAATATGTTACTAAAAGTTATTTGACTTTTACTAACATTTATTATGTGTTACTAAAAATCGATGATACTAACTCTATTTTATATGTCAGTAAAAACGTGTGTTAGTAAATGGCTATTTTTTGTAGTGGTTTTTCTTTTGTTTTATTCCTAAATTCCCTGTTCTTAAATAAAATCATGGTCAGGTTCGGAAACCCTTGAAAAATAGGGCTAAATCATGGAAACCATTAATGAGGGTCATGGCCATATTCAGGAACCCTTGAAAAATAGGGCTGAATTATGGAAACTAGAAAAAGGAGAGATAAGAAATCCCTTATATAAAATAGCCCAAAAGTTTTAAATTAGTTTTTGAAATTGTATATTTTATTTTATACCCATTAGTATGTCTTTGATGAAATAAGGGGGATTAAGTGATGCTTGTGAATTAGAGTCAGGTAGTTGGAAAAGACTTATCTAGTTGTCATTATTAAGGGTATCTGTTTTGTGCACAAGCAGGTTATTCTTTTTTTATTAAAGTGTAGGGTGTTGATAAGGCTCAAAATTATCATATTTTAGAAGTTAGAACAATAGGAATATTAATTAAAATAAGGATAAAATAGCTAGTTTTGGATATTATCTTGCTTACAAAGTTCATTATATAAATGCAAACTTATGTTTGATATGTTTTCATGTTAGGAATAAATCTTTAATCAAAAGATGAAGTTTTTCCGTGTACGATGCCAGATGCAGAATTCACGGCATGAGTATGGAGTTGTACAATGGATGTGCCGGATGTGCTGCCGGATGTACTGCTGGGTGTGATGTCAGATGTGTTGTCGGGTGTCTCGTACCCGGCGCAAGCTGAAAAGTCATCTCATGTCACCAGAAGTTAGCAGTTAATTACCGTTAACAAATTAGTCGATGCAGGGTGTGGTGCCGGACATCCATGTCCGGCACAAACATCTTTTCGCTCGATTTGGCAGTTTAATTGACCGTTAAAAACCGAGTAGTGTCGGATCACTCCTATCCGGCATGACTCCCGGCACACATGGAAATTGAAGTCTATAAATAGGCCAAAGTTCTGCATCAATAAACACACTTCAACATTCCATATCTTCCACTCTATCATCCGCATCCATTCGCATCCATCCCAAGTGTTGGTGTCACTTCCACCAAGGAGTTCTACGCATCCAATCCATCTAGGAGAGAAGATTTCTATCGGGTTGAGGCTATGTTAATTTCCTTTTTCTCTTGTATTCTTCTTGCATTTTGTATGGATTGTTGAGTATTGTTCTTGGTTAGGGATGAATCTTCCTTGTAAACGAATATGATCATTCAATATTTTTGCAAGCATTAATCAAGATTTGTGGTCTTTAGGCAAAGTTGAATATGTTGGCCACTTATTCTCTTCATTCAAAATTCTGTCTTTTGTTAATCAAACAAGGGCAGAATAGGTTGTAGAAATCTTAATGATCTTTACCATTGTCTTCTATGATTTAGCAGTGTTCTTAAGATTAGGAATTAACCCATGTGTTCACCACTATCTTGTTCGTTTCACGGCATGGCATATGCTGGATTCGATAATAGATTGTGAGTTTCCTGTTATCAGACCCGAAACTGGAAAAAGTATTGACATTTTGGTCTTGTTGGGTGTCTGATGTCCGGTGCATTCAACGTCTTTGAATGTGTCGTGTGTTCGTGTCCGTCATGACATCCGGCATGTCCATATGTTGGGTTAATTCGAGACTTGCTAATTAAATTGTGTGATCATATTCTCAATTAGGTTGATTATAATCCCGAATCTAGGATAATTCATTGTAAATAACCCACTTAGTTAGATTATTAGATAATTTTTCTAATTGAAATTAATGTTCATTTTCCCCCCTTTTGTTAGAACTAGGCAATTACTAAGGATTAGGACTGATTTTCTATTAATTCCCTTGGGTTCGATACTCTTGGTCGTAGCTTACTTACACTTTGCTCTGACCGAGATTTTTGCTACCCGTATTAGAGTTAGTAGGATTCTTTTATATTTTTTTTTTGTATATAGTTTTCCCTACTAAAATCCTTGTTAGGAGCTGCGCAGGAGGAATCCAAGTATACATAGAAATAGCATTTAGATTATCGGCACTAGCATTATTCTTATAAGCTCTAGTGAAAGCATGGTTAGAATCTATCATGGTAAACCATGAAAATTGATCATTATGTCTCACATTGGTTTTGGTATCATATATTACCCACATAGTATTAACAACGGTCTCTAGTTTTTCATCTAGCCAGTTATCAACATAAAAAAAAATCCAGTTTTGCATACTATTTTCCTTAATTGGAATATCACCATTGAGATTTATCAGACCCTCCCATTGATCTTTTACCATGACACAATTGAAGATAGTATGAAACATAGTGTCATACTTAGAGCAGTACACACAAAGAAGAGAACCTCCAATTCCTATAGCTAGATTAGCCACGCATGGAACTATATTCCTCATAAATTTCCAGTGTAAAAGCTTAGCTCTCGGGCTACACTTTTAGTTTTGAAATTCTTTTACTCAGAAAAGATCCAGAAGAACTACCAGAAGGATGCACTGATCTTATTTTCTGAGTATCTAACTTGTAAGCTGATTTGACAATATAGTTCATATCTTTGATATCATGCCAAATCCAAGAGTCTTAAGAATTTTCTTTGATTTTGATCTTCTAAATATCCTCCAGATCAATTTTCCAACATTTTTGCAGTAAGGAGACTGATATTTCATTCTACACTATTAGGCAACCGAAAAGAAGAAACTGTGTCTCGATGATTGTTACCAGTAGGAGTAGTATAGAGGTTGAATCTGGTAGATCTTGGAATCTAAGGATCTAACCAAAAGGAAGTTTCTTTCCCTTCACCAATCTATCTCCTAATTCCTTGTTTGAATAAGTTCATAAAGGAGATGATCGAAGCCCAATTGGACTGTCTTTTTTTCCTTTACTGATCTGAATGATAGATTTATTAGGAAAGTACAGACCTTTGAGAGTCAAGGTAACCAAAGAAGAGGGATTAATCATAATGTTCCAAATTTGTTTTACTAACATACTCTAGTAAAAGAGACCACAAATCTGAAACCCACTCCTACTTCATTTTTTCCTTTACACACTTCTTCCCACTTTAACCAGTGCATACTTCTTTTGTCCAATGAACCTCCCCACTAGAAAAAAGCTAATAAGGAATTAATCTTCTCTATAATCCCTTTTGGCAAGATAAAAGAGACATCGAATAAGTTGGAATACCTTGTAACACACTAGAAACCAGAACAGTTCTACTAGCTTGGGACATAGGTCTTTTCCAATTAGCTATTTTGTTTTTATAGCTTCTACAACAAAATTGAAAAATTGGCCTCTATTTCTCCCCATCTTTATAGGCAAACCCAAATATTTATTAAAAGAAGAAGTCTCCCTCTTAGTTTTTTATTTGTGTATTCAGTTTTCTACTAAAAACAATCTCAGATTTTTACACATTAATAACATGACCGGAGGAAGCAAGAAAAAAGTTTAGGGTTCTTTTGAGGAATTCTGCATTTTTTATAGAGCTTGTACCACAAAAGAGAATATCATCTGCAAAAGCAAGATGAGTAATACTAGGACCCTCCTTAGACAATTTAATGCCTTGAAACAGACCTTTAGAATCAGCCAAATCAAGATAGCTCGACAGAGCTTCCTGGGCCAAAATAAAAAGAAAAGGAGATAAAAGATCTCATTGTCTTATCCCTCTTGAAGGAGAGAAGTTATTTCCAGGAACACCATTAATCAGGATAGAGCAGCTAGAGGTAGAGACACATTTGGAAACAAGATTAATCCACTCTTCAGGGTATCCCATAGCAGTCAGAATTTTGAATATAAAAGCCCACTCCAATATGTCATAAGCTTTACTAAGATAGATTTTTAGAGCAAAGCTTCCTCTCTTAAAGGCTTTACTCTTATGAAAAGAATGTAAAATCTCACTTGAGATAATTACATTATCAGTAATCAACCTCCCTTTGACAAAACCATATTGGCTTGGAGAAATAATATCAAGGAGGAAATCTTTGATTCTATTAGCTAGGACTTTAGATACTATTTTGTAAACAAAATTACAAAGGGCTATAAGTCTAAAGTCACTAATATTCACAGCTCCTTTAATTTTTGGAATCAAAGCAATATGAAACTGATTTAAAGCATCAGACCGATTGTTACCTTGAAGGAACTGCGGCACTGTCTCTATGAATTGATCACCAACTATATTCCTGTAAGTCTTGAAAAAATGTCCATTGAATCCATCAGGTTCTGGAGATTTATCTACATCCAAGTCTTTCGTAGCTTCAAAAACTTCAATTCTCTGGTAAGGCAATTTCAAACTATTGACTTTTTTCCTGACCGAGTCTATCTTTCACTGCTACTGTAAACAAATGGTTTAATCCCTGGATTTGTAGCCTTGAGACATCTTTTGAAAGTGCTCCCTAGCTATAACCTCATTATCCTTCTAAGAGTATCTCATAGATCCTTCATGATCATACAAGCCAAAAATATAATTTTTTCTTCTTCTAGCATTAGCTATAGAATGGAAATAATTAATGTTTCTATCCCCCTCTTTAATCCATGATCCTTTGATCTTTGTTTCCACCATGCTTCTTCCTTAAAAGCAAGTAGCTCAATATCCGTCAACACTCTTTTTCTGTTATTAGTATTTCCCATAGAATTTAGCTTTATTCATCATATCTAGCTCCTCCTTTCTGATTTTCCATTTCAGTGTTCCGTAGGACCAACCTTTCCATCTAGTAAGGGCTTTTGACTCTCCAGAATCTTCTAATCGAAATTACTATCAGTGGGACCCCACACTTCGGAGACTATATTGTAACACTTACTCTCTTGAATCCAACTATTCTCAAATCTGAAGCTTCTTTTTGGCTTGTGATTTTCTGAAAAAAACTGATAAATAAATCTAAACTTTTTCTACTCAGATGTTCCACAGACAGTAGAGGGAAGAGGTTGAAACCTCCCTACAAATGAGAACTTTATTAAGTTTGCTTATGGAGTGTTTCTCATCTAGTTGACCATTAGTAAAAGTATCAGGATCTCCAAAAAAACCAGCGTCCAGCAGATCACAATACAGCCAAGCACTCTCAAAGCATGACCTAAATTAATTAAGTTCTTAAGTTAGGGGTACTGTAAATCACCCGCAAAATCACCTTAAATAGTTATTAACATCATTCATCTGTAATAACATTTCTCACAAAAATGAATAATTACTCACAGCAGTCTATCCAAATCTTTAGTAAGGGCTGGAGTAATAGACAATCACGGTATTAAGGACCACTATGGGTTAGATCTATACAGATTCCTGAAAGATCACTCACAAAACTGAGTGCTTCATCGTAAAAGAATTCATATTTCGATATGTTTAGCCGTTGAAACTTTTATCCACCGTAGTGTTTATATCCGACTAGAGACCGTCGAGCTAGAATGTATTCATTGTCAACCCCACCGAGCAGTATCGAAAAATGTTTAGGCCCCATAACTGATACATATTGACATAAAGTGGCCTCGCATAAGCTATTAAACAGCAAATTACCAGCTTGCTGGGGCCAACAAGTTGTCAAAGAACCTGTTCCTACACGAGAGAATTCAGTACATGTTCGTTCAATATCCACAACTTGTGAGCTCTTACCACAGGAAGCGCAGAGGATGCAGGAGCCAAAGAGTAGACATCTTAACAAATCACAAGGTATACAGAAGAGAGAGAGATGATAGAGCTAGAGGATAGAGTTAGAGAATACACTTTTTTTAAAACAGAGTTCGTTCTTAATTGTACTTGTACAAGAGCAAAGGTTGGTATCAACAAAATCTTAGGAGGGCCGCAGCAAGTGATCTATATGCAACAACGAGAGAGCACCTAGTCCAGGTCAAGAATACTCCAAAGGATAACGGTTGCAAGATAGTTGGTGCAGTAACAAAGACTGTGCCTTAATGTTCATAGAATTCTCAAATATGACCAAAAAACAAAAAGGAGAAGAACTAAGCTGGCTTCTCGTATGTATTCTGGTCTCTGAACTCAGAAATAGCAGTTCGAATCATCCCAGCAGCATGCGGGTGTACAAACAGGTGTGTACTGTCCAAGATATGTATTATAAATTTCTGTGATGATGGCAATGAAGCATTGTAATTGATGATGAATGTCGCCATAGGTATGTCACTGTCAGAAGTTAGAGCAAGTAAAAAAGGAAATCTCAAAATTCGAAACCGGATGGAAACGTCATTTGATAGAAACCGATTTCATCTGATAAGGAAAAACTCAAAACTCTTAATGAAACACCATGACAGATGATAAAACTTGCAACAGATATCAAAGTACGAATAAAGTCATATTTTCGTCTAACAAAGATAGATGCACATGTAAAAGTTTGATAGGGACCGTTTATATAAAAGAGCTTCTATTACCAAGAAATGAACATCCCTTTAATAGCGTTGACCATGGCTGCAGAGAATCAGCAAGATCTGCTGCAAATGGCAAGCATTAAGAAATGATAGGAATACTTCAACAGTTCACAGTAATTTTATAAGCAAGTATAGTTGCAATTGGAGGAATTTGATACTGCTGTTATAGGAATATCGAGAATTTCAGCTGCGGTATTGTTCTTAATCAATTCACTTGTCCCTAGACAGATTTCGCACATGAAAAATTTCCAGACAACAATCCACAGATGGACAAATTTCAATCGTATTGTATTAGACCCGCTTCTCTCTTATACATTCCCAGATTCGACAGGTCGTCCAATCACTGGTAAAATATTCTTAATCTCTTGCATATTTCATTTCTTCAGTATTATCAAATGAAAACCCACGGCTCTATTGCATTGGAGGAAACACAACCACACCATAAAACAAAGATCATAAAGCAGTAGTAGTGAATTGCAACTCCAGCTCATTGGGAGACTGTTCAACTTACTCTAAGCCACTACTATCTTCCAAATAAAATACTAGAAATCACTACAAAAAGATCATAATGCAGTACCAGAGAATAGCTACCATGACAAATAGTGATTTACCACGACTTTGATTTTAATAATTAAAAAAAAACAGTAAACAATTATGACCGAGCTGTTATTCAGTACCCTCCGTTAGTATGAGAAAACCAGATGCTGAGTATGACTCTTGTAGTGTCCACAGAACAAGAGCAATTAGAACCCAAAATTCAGTTTTCTGCATAGAGAATCGACCCCAAATACTGTGGAAAGGAAGAGAAGTCTCACCAATTGCAATCAATGGAAGTACAAGAGGGTGACTTAGTTCGCAGCTGTCAGCAGATTCACAGAAAATTCACGCCAAAGATCGCAAGCTATCTTTTTACTAGAGCACCACGAACATAAGTTAGGGTTCGGAAATAGTGAAGAAGTTAGCGCAGGCTTCACAATTACATTTATACCATCTTTCATGTCAGCCTCCCGTCATCCCTCCCTACTTTGCCATTTACTTTCTTTTTTAATACTATCATCCCAAAGGAAAATTACAGCAAAATTATAGTAGTTCCTATATTAGAACAAGACTATGTACTTCCACTGTAATTATCTCTCACGACAAACTCCAGTATTTCCCAAGCCTCTCATTTTCTGGTTCAATATAGTATATATTAAGACATGTTAACCAACAATTATCATTTATCACAACTTCACGCTTCCAGAAAATTTATGCAGCAATTCTTCAACAAAGTTTTTGCCTAAACTCAAACATAATCAATACGAGCA
Organism: Limonium bicolor; assembly: GCA_023374045.1. Taxonomy (NCBI): domain Eukaryota; kingdom Viridiplantae; phylum Streptophyta; class Magnoliopsida; order Caryophyllales; family Plumbaginaceae; genus Limonium; species Limonium bicolor. Next base: position 319,729,934 of record CM041777.1, on the reverse strand, counting down.
AACAGAACCAATGAAAAATCACTTGGAGAGTTTACATCACACACAACTGAAAATTCAAAGGCAGACAAATATGTAATAGTTTGGAAACATAATGCACAAGAAGCTACAGCAACTCACTTCAATTGTGCAATCTAATCCTACTATATCATCATCCAATAAGCGGTGCAATTCAGAGATTTCAGGTAGCAGCAGTAATTACATCTTGCATCTCAGCAGTTAACACTAATTTCAGCAACAATAAAGCATAAAAACCAACTGCAATAGCTTTTGCAATTCATAAAAAATTTCTCAGCAGTAGTTCATTTTTTTGAGGATTTAATCATGCAAATAAGTGTCATGTAGCAGCTACATTTAAGTGCAGTTTCAGATTGTAGAGGCATGGCATAGTGCTGTAAAAATCATTCAATCCTAGCAAGGGAATACCACTGACAAGATGTACAAAAACAGCAAGGCACTGAGCATTAAAACTGACCATAACATGCTTAGTTCATTGACATTAAAGCTGGAGAAACAGATTTCATAATTTCCATCTAAAGCATGTACTGCATTTTACTCAAGCTGTATAGGAGTGAAAAAACTGCTGTCTAATAAGTTTCAAATAAGTGTCATGTAGCAGCTGCATTTAGTGCAGTTTCAGATTGTAGAGGCATGATGGCATGAATGCTGTAAAAATCATTCAATCCTAGCCAAGGAATACCTCAGATAAGAGGTACAAAAACAGCAAGGCACTGACCATAACATGCTTAGTTCATTGACATAAAAGCTGGTGAAACAGATTGCACAATTGCCAACTAAGGCAAGCATGTGTTGCAGTTTACTCAAGCTGTGTAGGAGTGAAAAAACTGCTGTCTAAAAACTGTCAAATAAGTGTCATGTAGCAGCTGCATTTAAGTATAAATCAGAACAAGAACCTTCAGAAGGGAAATCCTGAGTTTCTGTTTAGGTTCTATCTATAAATTCAATATGTAAATTTTTTAATGCGAGGAAAAGATTTTGACCATATATATGAATTGAGGCTTCATAAAAGAGAAGTAAACAAAGCTTATCAGATTCGAATTTGCTGAATACTCCAACCACTGAAGACCGAAGAAGTATCATCCATACGAAATCACAGCAAAATTATAGTAGTTCCTATCCTAGAACAAAATTATGTACTTCCACCGTAATTATCTCTCAAGCCAAAAAAACAAAAGATAGGTACATTTGAGATCCCTAGTTGTTGCACCAGTTGGCTGCTCCTTGTCCTAGATAACAGAATAAAACCTTTATAGTCAAGTAAAAAGTGACAGAAGGAAGAGTATAAGGGTTCAGATGTCACAGTTTCAAAAAAAATGATCCGACATCAATTTGATCAGATCTTCAGGTCAGTTTTTAATCTCTAAGGAAAAACGCAAGCCTTCCACCAGATAACAACTCCAGTATTTCCCAAGCCTCTCATTTTCTGGTTCAATATAGTACTCCCTCCGTTAATTAATATCTGTCGTTTTAGGAGGTGACTCTTGTTCAAAAATATCTGTCATTCTAGTTTTTTGACACACTTCCTTCCACTTTTACCCCTAATATTCAATATTAAAGTAATTATTATCTAAATGGAAAAGTAAAAAGTAGGGACACATGCGTCATTGTCCTACTTTTCTTAATAAGTGTGCAAGTTTCTAAAATGACAGATATTGTTGAACGGAGGGAGTATATATTAAGACAAGTGACCTCAACTTATTCAGTCATCTTATCAAACACTTTGTAGGCATGTAAAATGCTGAAAGTTTTATATACGTATTACTCACACCAAACCACAAAATGTCATTCATTCAATCAGCCAAACAATTTTCAGCAACTATAATCAACAAAATTTAACAAAACAAACTCAAATATGCAAACAAACAAGTTATATTACACAATCAAAAGAAAACAAAAAGAGCAAAGATACTCACGTGTGAGTTTTGTGAGCGAGGGAGAAGTAGTGTGTGATAGATTTAGGCACGAGAAGGCAACGCTAACACCGGGGCGGCGAAGGTGGCACAGGCGTCGAAGGTGGCGCAGGCGGCGAAGGTGGCGCTGGCGATGAGGTGTCGCTGGCGGTGAGGCAGGCAGCGATGGTAGTGCAGGCGGCAGTGGTATCTGGCCGATGTAATGCTGTACGTGGGAGAAATGTTACTTTCAGATCTAAGGGTGCCTTCAACGAAGGGGAAAAAAATGATACTGCTATTTCAAGCGAATGAGCAGAAAATCTAAATATTTAATTATAGTTTATTTATTATTTTTTAATAATATTATAGTTATAGTTTATTTGTAACATATACTACCTCCGTCCCACTTTCATCTTCCTGTTTACTTTTTGGCACATTTTTCCACCTCAATATTAAACATATAAGATAAAATAATTTTATAAAATAAATTTTTAAAACATATAGTTTTTTACATGAGGAATCCATTGCAAAAATTAGATTTATAAAATTATATCATCTTATATGTTAAATATTGAAGTCAAACGACATATTCAAATAGTAAACCAGACAGTCAATAAGGGACGGAGGGAGTATATACATATGATTCATAAATAAATTATTGTATACAGTTTAAATATAAAGAAATAAACCATATTATTATAACTAAATATATTAACTGTTATATATATATATATTAAATGTTATATATATATATATATTAAAATAGAATATTATGTATTATAAATTAGTATTTAATATAAAAAATCAAATATATTAATACTTAAATAAGGTTATTTGGATTTTAAATAGAATAAATAATATCATTGAAATTAAAAAAAATTCTTATCAATAATAAAACAATTGACTATGAGCATATACAGCTATTACTTACCATTTCAGTTTTATATATTGTTCAGTTTTTGATAAAATAATTATGTTATTCTATTTTAAACATACATCTTTAGTTAAAATAGTATATTCTATTAAATTAAATATTACTTAATGAAATTCAAAAATGTAAATTTAAGTTTAATACTGGATATGCGAAGAAATAAAATAAAGTATATTAGCATATAAAATTATTCTTTGTTATTAAGCATGGTATAAAATCGTTTATAACTTTGATATATAATTAAAATCTAATAGTTTGTAGAAATAATTTTATAATTAATTATTACTTAACAGGTGCAATAATTATAATTAATCATTCTGAAATATAGCACAAATGTTTTGTACTATAATAATTTTAATATAATCAAAAGTTTACAGTGTAATTTTATTAGTTTGTTCTTTTCCTTGTAGAATGTTTTATTAAATTTAAATAATTAGTAATAGTTTTAAAAGACTATTTATCCGCATCTAAATAAGTAGTATGATGTTCAAATTATATGAAAATCACATTCATAATACATGCTAGTATAATGTTTCTTTTATGTTCTATATACTCAATAATTACAAGTTTAGATTCATAGTATCAATTTATTGTAATTTAAATAGTATTAATTTTTAAAAATAATTTATTGACTTCTTTTTGGGCTCTTATAATTATGAAAAGTAAACGTTATCAATTATTCTCTAATAATCATTTTTTACATATTTTCAAGTTAATATATATAATTAAAATGTATAGGTTATCATACAATAAATAATACTAATGTGTTACATATCAATGATAGATTCCTAACTGTACACTTTATTCCAAGTCTAATCCTTTCTTATTCTGCCAACAAAAAAAACATCAAATTTCATGTATTTACATCATAACAACCAAATGAGGTCATATTTTATTATTAGAATTCCATTTCAGTAATCTTATTCTAGAAATTAACATTCCAATAACCAAACGGCCTGTAAAGGTTTTTGCAACTTGATGTGGAGGAAATAGAATCATAAAAAATACAAAACAAATGATCACAAACGAAATGAATCTATTTCCCTTTACTAATTACCCCGAAGTGAACAAAGCCTAATTTCTTTCTTAATTTTTGTTCTTTATCTCAAGAATATTATATATTTTTGATAAGTTTCATAGTTTTACTTCTGAACTTATTTATTTTTAACATTTATATTAGACAGTAAATGTTGTAGTGTAAGTTCTTTACATAGGTTTACCCAGGGGCCAAGCTAGAATTTTTTTAGGGGGGCAAATTAATTTAAATTAATGTATATAATTAAATTTAATATCGACTTAAAAGTATACTATCATCATCTAGACACGTAGTTAGTATTTATACAAAAATATCCCTTTTTAAAATAGAATAGCGCTGAATACTTGCAAAATGAATTCCAATACAAATCTTCGACAAGTCCACTCACTCATAGGCACCGATTAGACAAGTAGTTAATAGACAATTGTGTCATCTCCATTTGTCATCTGCTCACCTGTAAAAAATTGAGTACATAACAATGATCACAAGTTATAAATCAACATATATATATATATATACCATATATATACTATCATCATCTAGACATATAGTTAGTATTTATACAAAAATATCCCTTTTTAAAATAGAATAGCGCTGAATACTTGCAAAATGAATTCCAATACAAATCTTCGACAAGTCCACTCACTCATAAGCACCGACTAGACAAGTAGTTAAGACAATTGTGTCATCTGCTCACCTGTAGAAAATTAAGTACATAACAATGATCACAAGTTATAAATCAACGAATATATATACATCAAAGACAAATAGACAATAACTAAATAAATTAAATAAAATATACCTGCTCATTCTAAGGTATGCACGTCTTTGTTTTATAGAATTGAAGTCGTCTATTATCTTGTCTGTAGAAAAAAGTCTCCGCAATTTCTCTCTCAATATAAACAATCAGGTAGCTTGTAAGAAACTTATCATTCATAGTACTGCAAAGTCTTGTTTTAACAATTTTCATTGCCGAAAAAGCTCGTTAACTTGTTGCAGTTGACACCGGGAGAGTCAGAACAAGACAAATCAACCTATTAATCAAAGGATATATTTCTGACTTCCCAGTTTCCTATAATCTTCTACACAATTCTGAAAGGGAGCAAACATTTCCCAAATGCTCGTTGCACCGAACATCTATCTCATAGTGTTGTAATTCGTGCCTCAACTGAATATGTTCTTGCTCTGAGAAATCTGCAGGATAAAATTTTTCTGTCAGTTTGCATATGTCACCAATAGGTCCAATACTGAAGGAGCTATATGAATTTCTTGGATCCAAAGCCATGGTAAGAGAAAGAAGTTCTGTGACAGATTCACTAAATCTGGAGTCACTGCTGGAAAAAAAAAAGAATAAACAACGCTTAAATTTGGCATTTAGAATGTTTATTTAGCGTAGTTTATTCGAGCGATGCAAATGGTAAAACATTTTAAATGACGCTTTCAAAGCGTTCCTTATACCATCTTTAAAGAACGCTTATTTGCAAAGCGTTCTTTTTAATGCGAGAACGATGGGAACATAAAAAATGCTTTAGCCTAACAAGCGTTCTTTATGCTCAGTCAAAAACAACGCTTATCACATATAAGCTTTTCTTATGATGGTTGGCGGGAGAGTTTAAAAGAACGCTTATATGGATAAGCGTTCTTTATATCTTTTTTTTCAGAAATCTCTGTTCCAACAAATGCTACAGATATCATCACATCACAGATCAATGCATTGTTGCATTTTCAACACGGCAGAAGCCATCACAACAAACTGTAACAGAGAAATTAAAATCTCTACGAATTAAATTTATAGCATTCCAGGCCAATTGCAACAAATCAGCCAGTATTAACAGAGATTTGTCGGTATTAGTACCAAACATGCAGACAAAATTTAATTACAGTTAAAATCCAAATAGAGATGGAAGCTACTAAGTACTTATGTTGTACTGCAATCTGTAGAAATTTGATAATGCAGGAAACTGCATTTTTCATCAACACAACGCAAGTGTACTTGACATATATAATGCAACAAACTGCATTTACAGATGCAAATTGGTTGATCAGTTCAGACAACTTCAAACAACATGCAACTGATCATGACTTCTGTTCATCTTCATGCAGTATTGCTTTCGTCCAGTAAGCGCACATGTGCTCCTTGACAAAATCTAGATCAGCAGCTGAATAAGTAGCTCCTTGTTTTTCAAAGAAGTTAATAAGCTGCACGCAAGAATTATAAAAGCAATTAAGTACACCATTTAAACTTATCCAACCATGCACAAACAGTTAAATTACCAATTCAAACACAAAACTTATAACACATACTCCAATGTCATTACTGATTTTCTCGATTTTGGACATGATGTCGAACATGTATCGCATCATAAAATATCCACAATTGTTGCTATCCGGTTGCCTGGGACACTATTTTCAATAAAATTATATTATTATATATACACACTAATATACAAAATATATTTAAGTATGCATGAGTAAATAGAATGTTTTTTTACCTTTTTCAAATACTGTATATTCAAAGGAAAATTCATAGCACTGGCATTGACCATACCATCTCTAAAACCACTGAAATTAAGCATTTAAGTGACATGTAATAAAAAAAGGTATAAAATTTTATTTTTGGAATGAAAATATGCACAATTTACTTACTTTGTCAGCATAACAGAAATGGCGATATTTCTCCTAATTCCACCAATAGGGTCAATCACTATACAGGATGATGAGTAAGTACACACCACTAACAACAACCAATGATTGCTACAAGTTCAAACAACAACAAATCAACTTCAGCTTCGAAATATATATGAGTTAACATAAAACAATAAAGACAAAAGCATAAGGTGGTCAAGCACACTTACATCTGATGATATGGTATGAGCACAAATTGGCTTTTCCTGCTAACCGCCGCCATTATAGCATTGCACATATGGCTCTAACATGCAACACCATATCTCATAGCTTCCTCAGAAGACATGATTTGTGGACATAGGAAGGTGATTGTATTTTCCATTTTCTTTTCCACGAGCCTCGATAGTAAGGGCCTTTGATGACAAAGGCATTAAATAAAAATTATATATACATAAAACTTACTATTAACTTTGAGAGAGAAAAAATGTGATACTTACAAGCAGTAGGATTGAATCACCGAGATGTTCAGCATATCACCAAGCAACAGCTCCTTCACATCGCTAATACTGATCAGCAACTCCTGGGTTTGTTTGTTGTGGAACAAAGACGGCGGAACCCTAAGGATGAACTGAATGAAATCATCACCCTTCCCAAGTATCAAGTCATATAAGATCTGCTGACGCTTTCCCAGTGTATTCGCCAAATTTTGGAGAAGAATGAAATCGCGTCGAAGTGGACTGATGTAGTGATCATCCTGCTGGCCCGATGGTTCCTTTCCTTTCGACGCACTGACTGAAATACCCCAAACCTAAGTATTCTAAGTAAACATCAATTTATGATGTAGTAAGGCTAAAATATGCCTTAGAAAGATTGGTAGACAATTTAAACCAAGGAAAACACAAGAAAATGCCTTAAGGGCAATTAAGGCAAAAATGTGCTCTAAGCTTGGAGTGGCTTTGATTAGCACCCAAATGCCATTATAAGACTTTAGTAATATGCTAATGGACATTTTAAATCAATTAGCAAAGAAAACCAAGCTCAAAAACAAGCTTAAACACAAAATGTGCTTTAAGACTCCTTAAAGCACCTTTTTGAGAAATTGTCTTAGAAATGGGTTTTGAGTGGCTAAATGCCTATGATTACATCTTAATCAACATGTGTGCTAATTAGTATCACATTAGGAAGCCTAAATCAATGGGAAATCAAAAATTTCACAAATATGTGCACTAATTTGTGAATAGTGTCAAATAGTGCCCAAATTAAGCTTAAGTCAACATAAGTCAATAAGATGGTCAACCAAGACCATAAATATCTCCAATTATAAGAGGGGGCCGGTTTTTGATGTGGGGAGTCACCACATGACTAAGCAAGTAAAGGAAAAGAAGAGGAAAAAGAGAGAATAGTACTATTTACCTTTTTACAACATAAAACCTTCTTTAAGCCTACCTCTCTCCTCTCTTCTTCATTTCTCTTCTTCTTCCACGATTTTATTCCTCTTCTATCTGTTCCAAACCGTCCCAAGCAGCCTCCATGGTTGCCTCATCTTCAAATGTCTATAACTTACTCATTTTAGCTCCAAATCAAAAAGTGAGCATAGATTATTCTTAGTTAGACCAAGACCTACCTTTCTATCTTTTCAAATCCTTCAAAGCTCAAGTTTGGAGCCATGGAAAAACTTCATTGATAAAGGAAAGTCAAGTTTGAAGAGCTCTTTTGGTTCTCCATTCATCCAAGGTAATGAAAGTGGAAGAAAAATCAACTTCCCTTCATTTTTCTACATGTCCGAAAATTACTACTCATGGGGCTTCATTTTATGACTTGTTCTAGCTTGTTTTATTCACCAAGTACTAGTGGAGGTCCTCTTTCATTCAATGCCCAAGTCTACTTTGAGACTTCAAAGGTAATCATCCACTTTTATACCTTAGAACACATTTTTAACCTAGGTTTTCATTCCTTAAGGCTAGTGTATTGTTTAGCACTCATGGGAGTCATTGAATATTGATTAGAACATTGGAAAAGGAAATCTAAAGGTTGGCCGAGATTCATTCAAGAAGAAAGTCTAAGGAGGAAGTTAAGATAAGCTTGGAAAAACAAGGTAAAATGCTTACCTAATGGTGGTTTAAGGTTTAAGGGGTGGTATTTAGATAAGTACTAATGTAGCTTAAAGCTTACATTAAGTAATGGGTTATATAACCTAGGAAAAAGAATTTAAACAAGCTTATGAACTTGTGACTAAGGAGCCAATGGGAATGAGTTAGTAATATAAGTTTAAGAGGGATTTTAAGAGCATTATAACTACTATGAGATTGATGGGTGTATTTGCAGGTTGAAAGCTTTTATATGTGGGAAATTCAGTGTTTAAGTTAAGTTATTTAAGGGCCAAAGAGCCATGTCATTTATGAGCCTTAGTGCTATGCAATTTAAGATTATTGCACAATATTGAGTTTATTAAGAATGAGTTGATTTGGGTGAGAAAATATGATGAGAAAGAACTTGATGTGTATGAGATGGTTGAATGAGGAAAACAATGCTTATGGGCATGATAATATACTAGAGGAGCTATGGCGAAATTTGAGTAGAAAAAGAAGTGTTTAAGTGGTGGTTGTGAATTGATATTACCTAGGGTTTACTAGGAGACCTTAAAAGGGATTTGAGTGGAAATGAGTTAACTAAGGAGTTCTTGAGGTTTAGAATGACCTAGAATGGTCTATGAGGAAATTAGAGTTTAGATGGGTGTATTGAACACACCAAAGTCATGGTATGAGGAATGGTAAGACTTGTGCAAATTTGGAGGAGAAGGTGTATAATGCTTTAAGATAATTTAGGTATGAACTAGGGAATATAACAATGAGAGTTTTGAGGAGCTTGTGTAAGTGTGATGATGCTAGTAGTGGACTAATGAGGTTTAGTTTAGATGGTAATGAGTGGACTTAGGTGATGAAAGAGAAAGGTGTGGGAGAATGTTGTCAAATGTCAAGGAAAATGACTAGGAATTTAAAAAAGAGCGTATGATCATGAGAATGGTGAGTAAAAGGAGATGGAAATGTCCAAGGAGGGTGTAGGATAGTTAAGGTAAAGAAGAACAAGGTTAAGGTGCTAAGAAGATGGGGAGAAATGCATAGGTAAGTTCATGAGTTTAGGTTGATGAGTAGAAAAAGGAAAAGAAAGGAATTGTGCATGGACATGCAAGATAACCTTGGAAGGTTTAGCAAGCGAAGAGGGGATGCAATAATGCTTAGGGAGAAGTTATATTGATTGGGAAGGAAACACTTTGGATAGTTAGAGTTTTAGACAAAAAATTACATGTTGGAAAAATAAGGAAATAAGTAACAAGTGTTAGAAATTCTTGTAAGGATTGAGAAAATGGTTAAGGAGGTTTTAAAGGATGTTCTAAGGCGAGTTTAAGTTCCTATATGGTATTAAGACATAATGGGACACTTGTGGAAGAGTTGGGCATTTTTGCAAGAAAGGAGATAAGTGTTTAAGGGTGTAGAAGATGAGTATTCTGGCCTGTCTGAACTTCCGTCCGAATTTGGAAGCTCGGACATGCCCTGTTGCGATTAGAATTTTTGAGTCTCGACCAGAGTCCGAACTACCGTCCGGACTTAGATGTTCGGACACTTGAAATTCTTCCTTTGATTTTTCCTCGACCTATGTCCGAACTTAGGGAAGTTCGGACACACGTCTGGTTGCACCCTTTTGAGTCTCGACTTGCGTCCGAACTTGGTAAGCTCGGACACAAGTTCGGACGCGGTGTTGTTTTGACCAAAAACTTTGTTTAAGGTTAGGAAATGATATCTAATGGTGGGGATTGATATGTAATGATAATATAAGGTTGTTTAAGACATGTTTGGTGGGTAACAATGATAATTAAATGGGTGAATAAGTATAAGTTATGAGGAGAAGTGATTCACTTAAGATTAAGTTTATAAGAACTTAAGTGGTGTTAGATGGGGATCATTAGTGACTAAGTGAGTTAAGTAAGTTAGCTTTATTGGAAAACTAATTAACAACCTAAAATTGAATGAATGTTTTAGGGTTTGAGAATTTGGACTCCAGAGGATTGTAAGCAACCAAACGACCAACGGTGAACAGTACAGTTCTTCTTGTGACCTGCTTGCTAACGAGGTGTCCCTCGGCTTGTGTGCTATTTGTTTTTGTGTGCTCACTAAACAAGATAAAGCATGCAACCGGAACATTATGTTTATTGTATTCTTGTGTGATGTTTGAAGACTAACACAACTTACCGTGAGAACTTACTAACCAACGTTTAGTAAGGAATTGAGTGAGACTAAGGAACGCTCCCTAATATTAGTTTGTTATAAACCGAAAGAGGTTAACCAACAAACATTGTCTTGAGACTTCTACTAACTGGAACTTAAGGGGGGAGTGAGGAACCCGGGACTGACTCCGGTCATGCATGCTAAGGAAAAGGGGGTCGGTATCTATAGCAGATCCGACTTCCGCTTAAGGACTTGTCTACGGACTTGTTGCCTAGGGTCGGTTGCCGGCTCAGCTACATTGGACATACAGTCCAAGGTAGGTGGCATTAAGATGGTGCGGTAGGATCACCTAAATCCTAAATTATAAGATAAGTTGTTTATTCAACCAGTGGAGTTAATAGCTCATTGGCTAGGGTCGCTTTTGACCCGACAAAAATAAACATTGAGATAAGATACAATCATTTCTATTTAAAGAGTGGTTTGTATTCTAAGATTAAGATAAGGTTGAGATAAGTTGCAACCATTCCTATTTAAAGGATGGTTTGTATTATAAGACTGAGATAAGCTACATCCATTCCTTTTAAAGGATGGTTGTTTTCTAAGATTAAGATAAGACTAAGATTGAGGTAAGATAAGGATGGACTAAGATTAAGAGGAAATGTAACTTAAGGAGTGAAATAATTGACTCACTAATTAAGGGAACACATTTAAGTCGTTCATTGTGTTTGAACTTTTATTGCACCTTCTATTATGTTGTGCATCTAATCAACCTCCATGCTATCGACAATTAGTCGTCGTAGCCACGTTAGCTTGGGGGCCATGAGAGGATCGTACCAGCATTCGTGCTGACCCCCTTTGGGGGCTGTTTTTACTACACATGTGAACGTCAGGAGGCGGCCGTCACGAGAGTAAGATGGGGTACAAGCGTTACGGGTTGAGAGTGGCCTACGGGTTGTGCATGTACACTCGTATGGCAATTTTGAGTTAGTAAGATGTATAGGTTATGAGGGATTGTAAGAAGGATATGTATTGGTTAAGATTTGTATGTACTAATGTTCGGTATATTCTGTAGTCAGACCGTGGCAAGGTCCTGGAATGTATTTGAATCCGCTGCAGAGTTTGTATATATGGTGATAAGTTTGTGATAACCACGATTGGATCGATATGGGGTGTTACACTGACTCGCTTACCTTTGCCAGCAATAGGAACAAATGTCTAAGAAATGACAAGTTAGCATACGTTAGAAAACTATTCTCCCAAAACTGCATTTATATGAAATGGTAATTAGTAAACAAATTTATATAAGTTGTTTTGCCTACCGTACTATCAGATAAATCCACCAGATTGCAAGGCCATGGTACTTGTGAGCCACGTGCTTCAATGACAGTGCTCCAATCATTCCACTCTATCGGTAGTGGAATGTGATCACAGCCTTGACAGACACTATCGATCGTCACACGGACGTACCAGGCCGGAACCCGCTTAAAATGACACAGTGACGCCGAATCAGTCTGTAAAATTGTGCCTACTGCAACCACAAAGGTGCCATGTTCATTGATCTGCAGAAGACGACACTTTTTGGTTCCCTAATAAACGAACACAAACAATTAAATTCATACATTACAACATGCACGCTTTTGATTAATTGAAAAAATAAATAACGACAAAGCACTAAAATTCACAAATACCTGAAGCTTGGCATATGGGAATGGATCGGAAGGTGCATGTACAGTGTAAGAAACCGAAACCTGAGATGGTACAGGGGTGGAAGTAGGTGCAGGGGTGGAAGCAGGTGCAGGGGTGGAAGCAGGTGCAGGGGTGGAAGCAGGTGCTAGGATGGAAGCAGGTGCAGGGGTGGAAACGGGTGCAGGGGCATACACTGATGAGCTAGAAGATTGATGCCCCTGACTCAGCTGTTGCATCAATCTTGCTTCCATTTGTTGCATCCGCTGATGTAAATCAGATTGGAATTGCTGTGACAACTTCCTTTCGATCTCCCTCATTTCTTCCTCTCTCCCCATCCACTGGGAGCGAGGAAAAACATCTCTCTGACACACTGCGGATCCAAATCCTCGAACTCTCTCAGGGTAATCCTTCTTGTCAAGCGCTTTGTTCAACGAATCATCCTGACTATGAGGCTGGCCAAGAAAAGAATCAGCACCCTCTACAGTCTTGTACACGCAAAAAGAACATGTAAATTATGAATTAGATCAAATAAGTAAAACATACATAAATTGTAAGAAAAATTTATAAATTATTAAATATTACAATGGACACTCACAATTTTTGCAGCTAAGTCTGCAGTCTCCTTCCGCGGATAATACATTTCGCCGTCCTTCTCTAATTGGCGGCCAAGCATGTATGCTTATGCCCGATTCACCTCATCCGGACTCTGAATCGGCTCAACTGTGCCATCCTCACGCATACGCTTCAAATACCCCTTTTCAATCCAGCCTGGTATACGTCCCGCGTACCCAGCTCGGCCCATGTAGTGTGGGTTCTGATCTTTCAAGCGATTCTGTCGGGCTTTTTCCTTAACTTCCTGTGGAAAGAATTCAATTCATTTTAACTTTATCCTGTTATATTAACAACATAAACTTAAAATTTAATCTATGAAAACAATTACGTACCCTGAACTCAGGGGTGATATGTGCTTCATAGAATTCCTTCCACTCCTCCTCGGTGATCATGCCAGCGTACAGCTCATAGGGAGGCACCTGCTTCGGGTTGTTCGTATTGATCCAACCAGCCACCAGCCTATTTTTGAACGCTCGCATACTCAAAGCAAGTAGTGACAACACTTTATCATATGCTTCATCTGGGATCCGGTACTTCTTCTTCAAGCTCGTCCACATGATCTCCTTTATTTTCGGATCTTGGTTCCTCCAGTTTTTGTTGATACAGCAATGGGTCTTAACCAATCGACCCATGGCGCTAGCAAACTTCTACTTTTTCCCGCCAGTGGGTCTAAGATACCTGTAATATATACAGTATATATGTTAGTCATACGTAATATATATAGTACTACATATAAATGTATAAATATCAGTATATATATGAAAAAATAAAATAGAATAACATATAGGTGTAACATATACCTATCCCACACCAGATCAACCATGTCACTCTCCTTCTTCTCATTTAGACCACGTGACGATCCTCGTGTCTTTTGTGGAGGGCGCTGAGAGATCGTAGGAGGGTCCTGAGAGGTCGTAGGAGCATTAGCGGCATCGACGATCTGTGTACGCTCCGCTAACTGCATCTCTGCATCTATCTCCATCTCCATCTCCTCATCACACTATATGAGCATCTCATGATCGTTGGCATCCATAATCTGCACAATATCATTACATAAATATATAGTCAATGTCATAAATAGAGTCATAAACAAACATAAATTGTACACGCATGTGTTGAGCATTCACTTTTATGCCAGACTTACTTTTTGTTCATTTTTCCACCCACAACCCTTCTCCATGATCTGATCTTGTGCACTGAAAGTTGGTCACATTATCAACTTCCATTGGCATTTGGAGGGGAACATTATCCATTTCACAGTCATAATCTTCCTCGTTCATAACACCATCAACACCAACTATCTGTCGCTTACTTTGCAATACAACTGACCATCTGGGATTACATTGATCACGACAGTAGAACACTTGTCTTGCTTTAAAAGCAACTATAAACAGTTCTTATGTGTATGTCAATGCGTTTAGGTCAGCCAACTTCATACTGTGTTCCACCTGACGATAACTGCGCCTGTTGTCTACCCATTTGCATTTAAAGACACAAGTTTCGTAACAGGTGTAGTTAAGGATCTAAATCTTCTGAATCACACCAAATACTTTTTTCTTCATTGTCACTCCCTTACTACCTGCATCTTGATATATTTCCTGTGAAGCAGTTAGATGAACACCAATGTTTTGATTTATTGACTTACGATCTTGGCGTTCAGTATAAAAAGAGAACCCATTCACATCGAAACCCTCGTACGATAAAACATCAAGATTCGGACCGAGTGCTAATAACTTAACCATTTCAGTTACATTGCCTGAATCTTCATGCATAAATTTTTCTTTAAACCATGTAACGAATGTAGCATTCTGCTCCTTCTTTAATCTCACTTGACTCATTGACGGATGTTGTGCTCTGAGAGTGCTTAAGTGTGACATGAAGTTTGGTTCAACATCTTCAACATGGCTCAACACGGTTAGATGTGCTTTACACAATGCAGCAAAATCAGACCTTACCATTTTTTCCCGATTGTACCTACACCCTGTAACTTGCCCTCATGTCTTGATCTCGGAAGTCCTATGTGGTCCACGCCTTCTAAGTAGTGGGTGCAAAAGTCAATCACTTCCTCAGTTACATATCCTTCAACAATGCTTCCCTCTGGACATCTGCGGTTTTTCATTTTTTTAAGCACACCCATGTATCTTTCGAATGGATACATATACCTGAGATATAATGGGCCACACTCCTTGATCTCCCTTACTAAATGAACAAGCAGATGCACCATAATATCAAAAAATGAAGGTGGAAAATACATCTCCAACTAGCACATAGTGACAATTAGTTCAGCCTGCAACTTGTCCAGTGTCTGCACATCTAGAACTTTGGTAGAAACTCCATTGAAAAACACGGACAAATTTGTAATGGTTTTCCTGACATCATGTGGGAGAATCCCACGAATTGCAATGGGAAGAAAATGTTGCATCAAAACATGGTAGTCGTGAGATTTCATCCCTACTAACTTGAGTTCAGACATGGACACCCAACTTCTTACGTTGGAAGAGTACCCTGATGGTACTTTGATGTCAGAAAGGGCACTGCAAAAACTCTTTTTCTCCTCTTTGGATAGAGTGTGACATGTGAGAGGCAGGAAGATACGTGTTCCTCTTTTTTGGGGGTGGAGCTCTATTTGTATGCCCAACTCTACTAAATCTTTTCTCCCCTTTAAATGATCTTTTGTTTTCCCTTTAATGTTTAGCAACGTTCCAGCAAGACTTTCGCTCACATTTTTCTCGACGTGAATGGCATCAATACAATGCCTTACTTGCAAATGTTGCCAATACTCAAGATCAAAAAATATCAACCTTTTCTTCCAAACCAATGAGTCTTAGCTACAGCTATATGTAGCCATCTTTGGCTACATTTTTCATGGTACAGTTTGTGTAGAGTAAATGTACATGTTTTATAAGTTTGTTGTACAATTTATAAAGTTAGTATGTACATTTAATACAAATTCAGAAATATCACAATTCACTGTATATATGTACATATACATCAGTACAGTTTTGAATGATCAAATGTACAGTTTTCAATGACTAAATGTACATGTATGTAGCTATCTATAGCTACATGTGGTTGTATCCAAGAAATAATCCTTCCAAACACTCTTCTCTGTAGCTTTAGTTGAAGGACCAAAGTTGTTCACAATATCTTTCATCCGGTTATAAACATCGATGCCTGATAAAGGTTGTCGAGCTACAGCATGACCAGTCATCCCGTCAAATTCATCTGTCATCTTTCGGTACTTATGATGTCTTGGAAGGAATTTTCGATGACCCATGTACACATTTTTTCCACTATATTTCAATCGGATATTGCATGTGTTATCACCGCAAACAGGACACACTAATGCTCATTTGATTGTATATCCAGATAGGTTTCCTATGCTGGAAAGTCGTTTATCGTACAAAACAGCATAACACGCAGTGTGAAGTTTTCCTTTGCATAAGAATCATATACTGTTGCTCCCTTATCCCATAAGAGTTTCAAGTCATCAATAAGCGGCTGCAGAAACACATCAATATTATTCCCTAGCTGTTTTGGACCGGATATCAACATTGATAGAATAATATGCCTAGGCTTCATGCACAACCATGGTGAGAGGTTGTATACAATCAACAGAACAACCCAAGTACTGTGTACACTACTCAAAGTGCGTACGTGTAATACCCCAACCGAAATCCAATAACTGAACGGCGATCACTCCCAAATAAAATACAATGCAGCGGAAATAAATACAACAACTGGCTGTATCACAAGTCGTTGGCACCCTTGTGACCAACAAGGCTAAGTCCAAATACAATCCTCAAATGTCACGGTCTGGAATACAGATACAACCCGAGATACTAGGAATCAAACTCAAAAGTATAATACTGAAATAAAACAAATAACTAATAGTAGACTCCCAAAGCTTGGTCTACCACCTACACTCAGGTAGTGAACTTCTCAATCTTCAGGTACCTGAAAAAATGGGGGTGCCCCCAAAGGGGCTCAGCAAACAATGCTGGTATGGAAAACGTGCAGCCCATCGTCTACCGGGCCACACAACTACTTTGTCGAATACATGCAGTCATTTTTATAAAGCTGTAAACAAGCATAGTCTGATAATAACAAGTATCCATACAAGGACAAATGTCACATAGAACAAGACAAAGAAGGTCGAGTTAGCTGAACTGAAATTCTTTACTGATAGTCGGTCCACACAATGGGACTGACAGTTATAAATGAATATCTGAAATAGTGGAGGTATAGTGACCTCGTTATAAAGAAAGGTTGGGTATAAAAACCCCAGGAGATAACGTAGTTAAACCCTGAACTGAATGCGTGGGAAAAAGAACCCACTAGAGGAATAAAGTCTTCCTCGAACTGAAGGGCATTTGAAACCCGGAAGGAATAAAGTCTTCCTCCCAACTGAATGTTCCGTCGCGACTAGTAGGAGACGACCTGAGACAGGTACAACTCCCGTAGCATGCATGGCCAGATCCAACTGGGCTCCTCATCTCGAAGTATATAATTGTTAAGTGTCATATAAAGACGTTAAACAAGAACACAATGTGTATGTCAATTATCACGTTTAGGATAATGACGTATGTGTTAAAGTGAAGTTAGTGAGAGACTTGAGTACAAGACCTCGGTATACTGAACGCAGGTATTTAATCCACTGGTTAATAGTGTGTTGTGTGTGGGAATACACGTTGTAGTCAGCAACAATAACGCACATAAAATAATACCACAGTGTGCAAGAGTAAAACAAACAGTTTACATTAATTATCTTGGTCGTTATTCAAACAACAGATAGCACACAAGCCAGTGTAATACGTTAGAAAACAGGTTGCAAGAATCCCATACGTTCACTGTAGACTGTACTTGTAAATTCCCGGTCAACGTCTGGTCAAACAAGTCCTAGAATAGGATTAACTGAGAGGGTTAATTTATGTACCTTATATAATGATTCTTTTGAATATTTTAACAAATCTCGTATTGTTATTTCATGTGAGGTTACTTCTTCTAATTACCTATGATTTAATGTATAACTTAGTTGTTATTCTTTTTGATTATTTATAAAACCCTTTAATGACCTATATGTATTTATATATTCATGTATATATTTGTTGTTTATTTCAATGTCTAGGTGACATAACAATCTTGTAATTTCTTGACTATATTTTATATGTCATACATGGACATTAAAATTCTTATAGTTTCTATATTCTTCTTTTAACCATAAATAATATTTATTGGTTACCTCTAGATTCCATTATAATATATAAGCCATAATCTAATCAATAATTCCTTTAATCAAAATTCTTCCTTCTAAATCCTCCAAATATCCATTATAGGACCTATATTTATTTAAATCTAAATTCTTAAACTTATATTTCGGTTATTACAAAACAACCCAATATCAAACTTTACATTTAAATTCTAATCTCTTTAATAACATAATTTTAATTCTTATTCAAAAAACAAAACTACATAATAGTTTGGACATAACTTAAAATATTATAACTTTCGGAATTACACTTAGCCCCTCAAAATCTCGGCATGTATATGTATACTATTCTATATTTGCAATCTAAGCACAAAATTATAATCTACATAAAGTCTTATAAACTAAGTTTTAATTTTAATTCTCCATAAATGCTGATATAAATATATAAATTCTTAAATTACCAAACTAACCCCAAAAACAATTCGGCTTTGTCATTGAACTTCCATTAATTACATTTTCACCCCAAAACTTAATAATAGTTAATTTAAACTTATAAACTATAGTTTTAAGTATTAATTCTTCTAAATCAAAAGCGAACAATAATTTCCTAATTATGAATTCGCCCATTTATATTCTAAATTCATAACAACTTTTATAAATACATAATAGCCCAAAACTTTAGAACAAGTTATTTTAAAACTTGTTAAAATATCTAAAATCATTAAACTTAATTCCAACCTTATATTATATCATTAAGTACACTAAATGACACCTTAAGCTCTCGGTTCACAATATTTGCACTATCTTTGTAAAAATTACATTTAAGCCACATAACTTAATTAATTAGCCATTTAAGCTCTAATAAGATATTTTTAACTCACCAAACTTTATAGTATAAGTTTATATACCTAAGTAGGTCATTAAAACCTATTTTTCAATTAGAGTATTCGGCCATAAATATTTGGTGAGCATATGGTATATAAAAGTGGATTTATATGTCTAAATAATTATAAATAAATTCATAGGAGTTATATAACTCATGTATAAATTATTGTAATGTCTTATATAAATTCTAAGCTCAAAATAAAGCATTTTTGCCTAAGACTTTTCGGCCTAAATTTATTTGTAACATAAATGAATTTTGTGACACAAAAATGTGTCTTAAGGTAAATATTTTCTATATATGTTATAGTTTATATTTTTGGCATATAAAACCATATAGTTTCGGTATTAATATACCTAAGAGGTGTACATAATTTTGTACAATTTTTAGAAGCTTAACAAAGCTTATAATATAAGGATTTACTTAGTAAACTTACTTCTTAACAAAGGTGGTTAAGTGCTTGAACTTCTTCTTGAATCTCCAAGCTTCCTCCTAGGTAAACTTGATGCTCCTCTTCGGTTTTATGCAAGAGGTGAAGGTGTTTAGGAGTTAGATCTTGAATAAAGATCTTAAGTAGATTTGGAAGTAGTTTTATAAGACTTTACCTTAGACTTTGCTCCTTATAATTTCGGCACTCCTAAGGTAGGTGAAGAACAAGTTTTCCCTTCATCAAAATGAAGAAGAAAAGAGACTTAGAAGAGGTAGAACTTGGTTGCACATAAAATGTGCTTTAAGGATTTCCAAGCTTTAAAACCTACCTTGAGATGCTCCTTGGTTTAATGTTGGTTTGGACAATCTCCTTGGAGAACTAAATGAAGCCGAACACACCTTGTTATGCTAGGAAGAGTTTTGCTTCAAGACTTGCCAAGAAATGCTAGGAATTTACCTTAAAGATGAAGATAGAAGTTAAAACTCCATTAATGGACTTAAGAGCTTCAAAGGAAGAAGATGAAGATAGAAGAGAGAGGAGGGAGCTTACCTAAACCGTGGATGAAGAGGGCAAGGAAGAAAGTGAGACCTAGCTCACGTAAATGCAAGGAAAGAGTGACTTGGAATTGATTTTTGTTTTCTTAATTCTTAATGTCAAAGACTATACTTTTCCTTAGTTTATTCAATGAGTTATTGGCTCAATAAATGCCCTCCTTTCCAGCATTGAAATCGGCCATAATGGAGAACATGGCAAGGTGGAGCAAAAATAATGCAAACTAAAAGACAAGGTGAGAAAAGGTAAGGATCTTCCTGATTTTTCAATGTTATAACTTGTCTTCTTCCTCTCTTGTATATGGACGATTTTAGGGACTGAATGGAGCATGTTGATCGGCATTAATGAGCTAAGACCAAGCATGTTAGGTCATTGAATTATAAGAATCAAAAGAAAAGGAATCTAGATCTACTTTTTGCCTTTTTACATTTTGTTTTCTTCCTAGCTCACATGGCCTTATTCTTCTGCATAATTTCGACAGCTTGCTGGTCAAATGAGACCTACATACTTAGACATTAAGTAATATAACACATGGGAAGATGAGTCATCATATTCTAAGTCTTTTATAAATTTTTAAAGCAAATTTTATACTAGTTTTTCCCTTAAAATCGGCCCCTATAGAGAGCCTTGTTGACTAGTCACACCAACTTATTTAGAAGGTCATTTTAACCCTTTTAAGATTACCAATTCGTGGCATGTCAAAAACTACAAGGTAATTGCGTAAAACGCATTTTCGTGACACCCGAAGGTGTGTTTTTGTGCTCTAAGGAAATTTTGGGAAACCAATTGTTCTTATGAGTTCCAAGTGTTTGTAAACACTTATTATAGTAAAAAACATATACTAAGATGTTACATTGAGTTATATGGGGTTATATCAACCGTGACATAATTTACGGGCCATCGGGACACTCCCGGGCCAAAAAGGAGCGCTAAGAAATCCTCCTTTGGTTTCTTGCTGAATTTTGAGAAACCACTTCGTGGGTTCTCTTTAGAATGAAATAATGATGTTAGGAACTCTAGGAATTAATTTTATAGGAGTTCGTGCCACCTCGGCACTCCTCCGGACTTTTCGTGCTTTAAGGAGCGGGTGTGAGCACTCCCGAGCATTTTGCGTATTTGACTGAATATAGCTTAGGGAATATATTTGATTTCATATATAATAATTGTATGACCATTTAGTTTGAATATTAGAGGGTCATACAAGGTCATGTTTGACCATATGCTTCTAAGGCGTTTTAGCGTTTATGGTGAAACGACTGTTTTTACGTAACGTTTTCATGCATGGGTTTGCATGCGTACGTGAATGATTTATATTTGGATTTATTCCAATAAATAATGATTAAATAATATTATTTAGATTTGGGGTATTTCAGTAGGGTTCATTTCATCCATGCATAAGCCAAGTCTTAAATTTCTTGATTCTATACCAAACTCAGGATATATTCTGTCAATGTTTCTCCATTGCGGTGAATCAGCAGGATGTCTTAATTTACCATCGTCCACCCTATGTGTTGTATGCCACCTAAGGTTTTAGCATCCTTCGGAACTACAAATAACCGCCTAAACCTTGGGATTATTGGCAAATACCATAACACCTTCGCTGGGGAACGAACCTTTGGCTTGTTGTCGTCCTGATGATCTTTCTTTACATAAAGTGATTCACCACATTTAGGACAACAATCATGTAGCTCATACTCCTTCCAGAACAAAATACACCCCGATGGACAAGCATGTATTTTCTTGTACTCCACCCATTGGACACATTAACTTCTTCGCCTCATAAGTAGTTGTAGGCATGACATTGTCCGCTAGTAGTATCTCCTTAATAATTTGCAATAGTTCCGTGAAACTTACATCGCTCCATCCGTGTTTCGATTTGACATTAAACAGTTTCAGGGTCACACTTAATTTGTTCAGTGTTAGTGCATCACATCCGGCGTACAGTGGTTCTTTACATGACTGCATAAAGTTTTCATGAGTACTCGGTTTGTTGGTAAAGTATTGTTCTACATCTTCCAACAGTGTGTCAAGGTTCGCATCTTCTGTCTCGTCGTTAATCGTGCAGTTGTCATCATCCCCAAAGTTTTCTGTGTCATCCTCATAGTTTTCTATGTCATCCCCAAAGTTTTCAGTGCCGTCCAATTCTGGTTGTTCTACTGAAGCTTCGATCATAGTCAAACACATCCACTGCATGCTGACCATGCCATAATGCTATGTCTTCGTAATATTTTGTAAACCCACGACGAATCAAATGGTCCTTAATTTCTCAATATCTCTATACTTGAAGTCGTTTTTTACAGTCGATGCATGGACCACAAAATATCCCTTATCCCTCAGTTGAAGATTGTGGACTAGGATCTTACAAAATTTTTCTTGTTTTTTTT
The DNA here is from genome assembly GCA_023374045.1 of Limonium bicolor. NCBI lineage: Eukaryota > Viridiplantae > Streptophyta > Magnoliopsida > Caryophyllales > Plumbaginaceae > Limonium > Limonium bicolor. Next base: position 319,707,456 of record CM041777.1, on the reverse strand, counting down.
TTTTTTTACCTACGGACCCCTTCTAGGTAATCGTTGTCAAGTCTGTCATTGTACATCTTTGAACGCTCCATCTCTTTCTGTAAGATCGATGTATTACTTTACAACTGATCGATATCGTTCATATGTCGGCATATATTAGTCCAGTTACTTTTAAAAAATTTACAACCTAAACCCATCCAATCACGTTCAATCTCACATGCGAACAAGTTTATAAAAAACAATTCATTGAAAATTTCGGCAGCATTTCCCTTCCGTTCTTCTAGTGTATATATGAATGTATACACTCGAAGAACAAAAGGGAAAAACTACCGAATTTTTAAATGAACTGTTTTTTATAAACTTGTTCACTACCTAGAAGGTGAGATCAAACGTGATTGGACAGTCCCGACGGGGACTATCCAAGATATACCTCTAGTAGGTATATCTCGGACGGGTGACTATGTTCGAGTATATTTAATAGCTATTCAGAGAAACACTATATAAACAATTAAGAAGTAATTAGAGAAAAATTATAAACTAACCTAATCTGATGAGTAGTCTGCTTAGTCCTGATGTGAAAAAGCTAGACTTCAATCAACCAGCCCGTATCAGGTGTGAGACAATGAAAAGTACTACCAATGCCTGCAGGAGATAGTTTGTACACAACAATAATTACATTACGAATCCAATAATTCAATAGTTTGACAAAATTTTCTGGGAAATCCGACAGAATCCCCCCTAAAAATATATGGTTTCACCACAATAGAGCATGTACAAGAGGTGACAGTTTGGTTTGCAAAATTAATCCCAAACACTTAATCCTAATAAACACATTAATCTCAAACAGAGCATGTATGTTCCTGATCGACAGTTTGCATGGTTTGGAAAAATTTCACCATAACTACGTGGCTATATTTGTATGCCCAAACACATTATATTTTTTGCCTAATAAACACATTAATCTCAAGTCCATTTGGACACAACCAGCAAGTACCAAAAATCAGCTCAGGCGACAGTTTAATTGGTTTGCAAAATTAATTAATCCCAAACACTTAATCCTAATAATTAAACACATTAATCCCAACCACAGCATGTTTATATGTTCCTGATCGATCAGTTTGGTTAGCAAAATTACCTCCAGCAGAATCAAGAATAGAGGCGATAGAGCATGGATCGATGTTACGCCAGTTGGGTTGTAAAATTACTGCAGATGATCAATAGAACGTATGTACTGAAGGGAGGCGACGGGCATGTATGTTAATTCCTGTTCGATCGCAGGTTGCAAAATTAATAAGAGAAAGAGCAGACATATATATGTTCCTGTTTCACAGATTTGATGAAATTACCGAAACAGAGGCGACGGGCATGCATGTACTATTTGGGTCGATCGATGATCAGAGAAGAAGATGCATGCGTGGGCGCACGCAAATATCGGGAGAAACCAACACGTAGCAGGCGCGAGAGATGGTCGGAAAGCGGCGGTGGCACGGATGGCGACGGCAGTGGCGGCGACGGTAGTGGCGGCGATGGCAATAGCTAGCTGACGGTACTGGGGTACGTATTTCGTGAGCTCAGTCGAGAGAGAGGTAGCTAGAGGGTTACGTTGTAACAGAGAGCGTGGGAGAGATTAAATTTTTTCGGGAAAGTGGGGTGTTATTCACGCAACATAAAGAACGCTTCACTTAAGAAGCGTTTTTTATACTGAGAGTAAAAAACATAAAGAACGCTTCTAAACGGAAGCATTTTTTATGCGGAGCGTTCCAGAGACATAAAAAACGCTTTCTATATGAAGCGTTCTTACTTATTTCCCAAGCATTTTTTATCTTTAGGCGTGATACAATAATGAACGCTTCTTAAGTGAAGCGTTTTTTAAAATGTTCGGCCTAAACCATAAATACAACGCCTTACTTTATAATCGTTCTTTAATATGCTAAAAAAACGATTTACAAATATAACCGTTTTTAAAAGGGCGTTGTTTATTCATTTTTTTCCAGCAGTGAGTTTAACTCTTACAACTGATAATCAAGAATAGAACATACACTTCAACTCGATAATGATGATGAGCACTCACATTCTCTATCATACGACTAGATCGAATGACATCTATATAAGTCCCACTCATATCAAGTACTATAATGTTGTGACTTTCACAAAATGAAGTTACATCATTCAAAACTATATGTCATTTCTCATCACTTAGTTTTCGAATCAATGTCTTTGTAGTATAAAGTAAAGTCAAGGCATTCACAATATCTTGGGACTTCTTTGTAGTGCTTGACAAAGCATGTTAGTGATACCCATGATCTCTTTCATCACATGCATCACAAATACAAAATCAAATGATAGAAAATGTCTAAGAGCAAAGTTTGTATTTCCTCTTTGAGAAGCCACAGAGCCTTCAGTAGCAATGTTATCTAATACTAGAGTGGCAGGACCAAACAACCTCATTAAACTACAAATTGATCTGTAATGTGAGCTTCATCTAGTATCTCCTGGTCTTTGCAAAGCTCTGATTTGATTTGTGCCCTTTCCACCTTCAATCTCTTCTATTTCAGCTAGTTGTGAAATTTCAGCAAGTTGAGCTTCTTGGAGTTGAACATTATGCTTGCAAGAAGATCCAACAACATTCACAATGAATCTTAGATTCTTAAAAAAACTCTGCACTTCATTCACCTCCTTAGATGCGGCAACTAGAGCCAACTGCAATTGATGGGCTAAGCAATGCACATAATAACCATATGGACATTCCCTTGAAAATAAGGCTTGCAATCCATTCCACTCCTCACGCATATTACTAGCCCCATCTTATCCTTGACCTCAAATATTCTAAACCTCAAGCTTATGATATGATAGACAAGAAGATATCTCTTGTTTTGGAGTTGATGCATTCGTATCTTTTACATGAATCAAGTCAAGAAATCTCTCTTTCGCATATCCAATTTGATCAACAAACCTCAGAACAATAGCCATTTGTTCTTTATTTGATTCATCTAGAGCCTCATCCACTATCAAACAAAATTTTTCATTCCCGATTTCGTCACAAATGGATTCTTGCACATTCATAGCAAAAACACATAGAATTTCCTTTTGAACATTTGGTGATGTGTATTTTTCATTTTGAGGAGCATTCCCTAATACAACATCACTGACTTCCTTGTTGTAAGATGCAAGAAGTTTGAGCAATTCAAGAAAATTACCTTGATTTCTTGAATCAGATTTCTTATCATGGCCTCTAAATGCACATGCCTGAAATGTTAACCATTTGACAACCTCAACTGAAGTTTTCAAACGTAATTTATTATTTGTAACCTATTGAGTTGAGCTCCTCTATATCACATTCTCAATATGACATGGTTTGCTCTTCAAGTTTTCATAGCACTCCACGGAATAATTATGTGCTGAATTTACATTTTTACCTTCATGAGTAATAAAAGCACAATCTTTACCCTTGTTCACCTTTTTCCAATTGTTGAATCTTTTAACTGTAAACGTGTTTGATCCACTTTGCCCAATAGGTTTTTTAGGGAAAAGATAGCATGGAAGGCAAAATGCAACATCTTTGTCTCTGAATACTCCAGCCAAAAGAAACTTTTGAACCAAGCAGCTTGAAACCTACGTCAATAACCAATAGAATCACTAAGAGGATACTCAGACTTATGAAATTGATACGGTCCAAGTTTGATATATGTCCACCTTATCTCATCTTATTCACTAATGGGATACTCAGAAATTGAAGGCCGTAAACCTGGATCATGAATTAAGAAGTTGGTGTTGAACATACTAGAATGAATCATCTCGACCTCTTCAAGTCGTGGATATTTCAAAGGTGGTTCTTCCTCATGAGAAGAACGAGCGTGAGAACCATATGCTTCTGCTGGCTCATCACTAAGGATTGTTGACCTCTGAATGTTACTACTTCCTTTTGATTTGAAAAATGAATCAATCCTTCTCATGTTGACCATAATTTAGTCTGACAATCAAAGATGAATCTACGTTAGTTAATCAAATTGATGATTAAAGCACATTAAACAGACAAATAAACAAAATTCTTTTAATTTATCCTTGTGTTAACAAATAACATCCAACTCTATACTTTTCAATTAATTTAGTATTAGATACAATAGAATTTACAATTATGTAGTCTTCACAATTATAAATTCTCGTGCTCCCTCAAAAATACACAATATTTTTGCAATCCAACTTCACCATCTTAAGATTTCTAACTTTAGAATCATATTATCTAAGTTTTTTCACCTTTATGAGAAGGAACTACTCACAAAATGTTTCAACTATGCTAATCACATTTTCAGAAAAAAAAAAGTAACTAACAAACAACTAGTAGATTCAATCAAAAATACCCATCTATAACAAAAGATAAAATTGAAGAGTTATTTTACTTCACCTTGATTGAAACTTCAAAAACTCAAACTTGCTGTTGCTAGTGCTGAAAATGGAGAATAAAAGATGAAGGAGAAGAAGATAGACACTTCATCTCGGAGAGAGAAGTGTGGAATTTGAAAGTGAAATGATGCAAGTGAGAAGTGAAAAACAAAAGAAGTGGAAAGGAAGACTTCTGAAGCTTTTAAAACGTGTGTACTACCAGCCTATTAATATAGGTGCAATCATGATATTTTATATTATTTTTTAACTTGTGTGAGAGATACACTTAAAACAAAGAAATATAAAAGTTACAATTTTTTTGTTGTTGTCTGCGGGAGCACAATACAAAAGTACAACTTTTTACTTTTTGGAAAAAAAATCACTCATACTCATACTGTGTTGCTTTTGATCATGGGGGGTTAGGGTGTAAAGAAGGCCATGGATTGGCTTCAGGGCCTTAACGTGTTCCCAGATTCATCCTGGACTTTCTACTAGCCATCAGATGAGGATAAGTATATATAGAGGGTCCAGATTTTATATTGTTTTATTTAAAAAAAATCAAAATATAGTGACAGGTCGAGAGTAGTTTTTTGAATACTTAAACGAATGGTTAGTGGTAGTTAGTTACACTGATTTTGTGGGATTATATTACTTTTATTTTTTAAAGATTATCAACAAAGTCATTACAGTTTTTTTCACATGTATTCACCATATAGATACCTGAAGCAAATCCATTCACAATTTTTGAAACAGTTTTATTATATTTTTGTGGGCGCGCAGTTTTTAAAATAGATTTCTCTTATTTTGTGGGTTGTTTTTATTATCATTATTTATTTTTGGATTACTAATAATGAATCATAATAATTATTATTATTATTAAAAATACGTCTTCATCTTCAACGTTCGAGACCTAAAAAATAACCTGCTTGAAAATTGGTACTTTATTTTGTTTGCACTAGTATTATATATGTCGTAACTTGGTAATTTTTTCATATACATTTGGTATGACAACATGTGTTGCTAATAATTACCATATGACAATGGTGATTTCAAAATCTGTCAAAGAATTTATAGTGCAATGAGTTGGTATTTTTCTTTGCAATGAGAGGTATTATAATGTGATGGTTGGTGCAATCTTTTTTTATGCTGTCAATTATTAACCGGTTAAGCTCATTCTTTTGGTACTTTGTAGAATTTGCATTTGTATTTGATTGGCGGTGACCTGGTACTTTGTTTAAACACATCTGGTATTTCATCAACATATGTTACTTGTTAAGTCTTCTGGTACTTTGTTATTCATGTTAGCATGGTACTAATTACAGTCACATTTGGTATCTCGTCGCCATACGTGTAGACAAGTATCAGCCTTTTAGAAACACAAGTACCACTCATAGGTAGAGAAAATAATATCATTTTGTAAAATAAGTACCAACCTATTAGAAAACAATACCCCGCAACAGAGAAAGTACCAGCAATTTAAAAAAACAAGTACTAGCCTTTTGGAAAACAAAAACCATCTACAGGCAGAAAAAATACACCGGCTATAGATAGAGAAAGAACCAGTAGTTTAAAAAACAAGTACCAGTCTTTGGTCTTTTGGAAAACAAAGTACCAGCGGTAGAGAGAAAGTTCCATTGATAACTGATACAGCAAAAGTTCCATTGCTCTACATACATTACAAAAGAAAAAAGAAATTAAGTTACGGTTACACAACCACTACTATCCTTCGAAACACAAATACTACAAAAATTACAATCACCAAAATTAGATCTAAAATCATAAACAATTATTGATGAATTGATACAAAATGCAGGGTATGACTGATAGTGTTGATTAAAGAAGCAATGAACAGCCCAAATTCTGTTTCACCGTGAAAAAAAGAACAAAAAAATATTTACGATCATCCATCAATCTGATTAGCAAGGAAATAAAAAAGAGTCCTACCTATTACAATCATGATCAACGAACGAGTTGGAGGAGACGACGACAGTCAACAGGTTCATGGGAAATTCCCGGCAAAGATCACAAATTTTTTATCCCAAGAATAGGAGTTAGAGTTGGAAAATAAACAGGATAGAGCCTAACAACCGTTGAATCCAAAATTGACTCCAAAATTGAATCTAAAGTCTTCGTCGCAGGTTGTGGGTGAGAACACAAGCAGAGGTTTTGGAAGAATCGATCGATGGGGAGATGTTAAAGTTCTCTTCTTCAAACGTCAGGACTACAATTTACCTATAGAGGCGCTAGATAGGAAGAGAATGAACGGAGATGCAAAGGTTGCCGGGGGAGATCGTCAAAGGTTGCCCGGTGGAAGAAGCCTGAGGGAATAGCGTATAGTTGAGATGAGGTTGAAGAAGGCCAGAGAATGGTAGAGAAACGTCGGTGGGGGAGAGATAAAACGACAAATATAAACCTATATCCCACAAAAAATGTACTAAAGTGATAAATCCCAAAAATTATTACTAGATAAAATCTGGACCCTTCATTAATATTTCCCATAATCTAATGGTTACAATTAGATCCAGGATAGTCCTGGGACATTTATTAGTCCTTAATAAAATCTATATTCGTAGAGAATAGCATAGACATCGTACTGTAACAAGAAAATATATAATATTAATTGATTTTTTTCATCTAAACGGGGTGTGTTGCTCCTGTAGTACCCATTGTCTCCGCCTTTGAGTTTACCAATGATTTTAAAAAAAGTTTGTCCAAACATCTGTATATGTACATTATCTAACAAATTTTGACCAAAATTAATATACCTATAATTAATTCTATATAACTAAGATCAACCCTCTATCTTAAAACATATTTTCTAAGACATCTCTTCGACCAATTTGATAGCTATATATTTTAGCACTTCTATATAACTATGATAGACAGAAACATATTTTAAGACATCTCTTGGACCAATTTGACAGCTTTATGTTTTAACACTTCTATATAACTATGTTTTGAAGAGTTTAAATATAAATAAACAATAGTGTTTTTACATATTAATGTTATATTTTGAAAGTTATAATTATTTTATTTTATAATAAAAAATATCAATACATATGGACTGCCACATTGGCAGCCACTTATCGCTAAAATGTACAAAAGAGCCTGGCCTTACCTTCTCCACGCTGTAGGACATTATTCGAATTAGCTTATCCTGATACCAAATACACAAAACTGCAATTCCAAAACATGGTAATGTTATTGCCAACCGACTCGTTGTTTACTGAGGTGAAACTCTACACTGCTGATTGCTGATACACTGAAAAATTCTCACTAGTAGTCCTATCCATATACACCTTAAGATCTAAATTTCTTTCTCTTAATTTGAATTGAAAAGACTAAAGGGGCTCTTATCCATGAAGCCCGCCGAATAATAGGAGTTGATGTAGAATACTCGGGAGTTTGCCAGCTCTGATTTGTATCAACAACTGGAGGCAGACTATTATGAAACAGAAGACTCCTACAGATATCCCTTCTAAAAATGACAAGGGATGTTCATCCCATGAGACAATGAATAACAAGGAAGAAGAGCTCCTATATTGCAAATACACGTTCTGAAGGCGTTAGATCATAATTATAGCCAACGCCAAGAAAAACACCCTACTTTCGGAAGATCAAACCCAGCTTCATTGGTACAAGTTACACGGTGGCAGCACCATCACGTCCTGAAATATTAATGGCCTTAGCCGCCATAAACCTACATAAGAACCGGAAAATTACATGTTCTCTTCATCTTCCAAGGCACTCCATATCAGCCTGCAACAAATCCATCTTAATCAGAAAACAGAACCACTGTGATACCAAGTCTGTTTAAAGTTTGGAAATATGAGTTTTCATTTAGCTGCACAGATTAATTTATACTCCCTCTGTTAATTAATAACAGTCGTTTTAGATAGTGATTCTTGTTCAAAAATATCTGTCATTCTAGCTTTTTGACACATTTTTTTCCACTTTTAACCCTACTATTCAATGTAAAAGTAATTATTATCTAGATGGAAAAGTAAAAAGTAGGGGTACATGCGTCATTTTTCTACTTTCCTTAATAAGTGTGCAAGTTTCTAGAATGACAGATATTGTTGAACGGAGGGAGTAACACTATACCAGAATAAAGAAGAGAAGAGGGTGAGGACAAGATAGCCAAGTTTGAAAAGTCGTTTCTTCTTTTCCAAATTGAGCATATTGAAGATCTCCGTTACATCTACCAAGTGCTGCTTGTCCATATACCTAAAACAGGAACAGTAATAAGCACCATTAGGAGTGTCAATGGAGATGCAATGTCAACATTATCCAGAAGTATTCAGCTAATATAAGTGCATCAGTTCTGCCGGTGAGGTACTCAGCCCCAACGTTGGGCAGTGGCATTGATGAACCTGACAAGTACATAATTAATTCTGTACTTTATATACACAGTTATTCCCCACTTACAAATTACATGCACAATTGCCACTGATCAAGAGATCTTATAAATGCAAGCAGTAAACCTATTCACTTTCATCAACTACTTTTGAACCAAGAAAATTCATAGGAAAGGAAACAATTAATATCAAGGCATTAGTCATAATTCAGACAAGGTGCAAGGCTAAGAGGAAACTTACGATTTGACATTGTAGTAGAGGTATGGAAGACTAAGGAGAAACATGAGCCAATGCCCTGTAACAAGAAAGAAACAGCAAAGAGCTCCATGCGTAATAAACTCAGGCAAGATGACTTGGTTTATCCGAGAAGCTGAATCATACGGATTGATGTAATCGAACTCTAGATCAGCCAAGCTCATTAACTGCAGTTGAATATCTTGTATGTCAGTCACAAAATTATAATGTGCACAGTTCTAGATCCTTTGAATTCCTAAAGCGTTACAGAACTGAAAAAGGATAGAATTGAGGAATTTGTCAGCAATTTATCCTATACCAGCATCAAGATCCTATATACAAGTTCTAACGTCTATTTTTCGATTTATCCTATACCAGCATCAAGATCTGATATACAAGTTCTAACGTCTATTTTTCGGATGAGAAGTTGTTATTAATACATGCAGAAGCAGGAGTGGCCAGCAACCAGAAATGACAGGAAAAGCATACACAAAAGAAGCAAAAAGATATAAACGATACACTACAGTCAGGAGAAGTCAGTTACGTCTAACAAAAATAGTGTTATTAAGCCCCCATATAAATATCATCAGTAATCTGATGCAAACCAGTCTATAGTATTGAATTTATAAGAACACAGATGTGGACAGAATACAACCTAAATCTGGAAATAAGGACTATATAGAAGGGAAAGATAAAAACCAGGAATAAAACCTGCCTAATCAGGGAAACCCTGCCTATTCTTCTAAGAGGCCAAAATGTGCATCTTTAAACAGCCAAGACTAGGAGAGTTATCTTGGCCTAGGGGCAACCACTAGTTATTTCCAAAACTGCCCTCAGCCCTACTAACATGGTCCCATCATACCTCCCCCGATAAACCACCTTGTCCTCAAGGTGGGGTTCGAACTTGTATTTGACAGTATTGCTTGATTTGTAGGTGCCACCAAATTTGTTCTTCAGATCTAGAATAAGGGTCCCTCCATCTTTCAGATGATAAGCAGGTGATGCTATCTTCTGGTACTGTTGCTCCATCTCTTCTTTAGGTTTCTTTTCAAGATGTCATATGGTCTGAAAAGCTGCTTGAAAATCACAAGCTTCGTGTCTTTCATGGAATCCTATATTGATAAAAGCATGTCGAGAAGTATCTGCTGCTGTCAATTACAGGCTCCAAAGGGTGAGGCTCCTCTCCTCTCCAAAAGGCTCGAGCACACAAAATGGCATTTTTCTGCATAGCTGTATACTTCAAAGGAAGGAGAGTATACGGTGTTGTCCACTCTGGTTGGGCCCCACTAACAAGGGTTTCAAACCCTTATTTGTTGTTTTGTATTGTAATGGGTTATCACCGACCCCTTGCTCTCTTGAAGGAAAAACAGGCCCAGACAAAAGAAATTCAAGCCCATAATTAAGGCCTTGCTGCTGAGTTAAAAAACCTAACCCTAGCAATCTTCCAGTCACGTGACCCTCTATCTTCTTTTTCCTTACGCTGTCACCAACTCTTCTCATCTGCCTGTCCCACTTTTGAGCGCCATGGATCCTGTCTGCTGGTTACCCCATGATTGCTGCCGGTCACCGTCGCCCGCAGTCGAGGCTGGTCGAGCAAGCAGCACCGCGAGAAGGTGGTCTTCTTTGCTGGTCACCACTTCCATCTCCCGTTCACAGTTGTAGCCTCTCTCCTTCGTCATTTCTCTTTAAGCGGCATCTCCAGCGAGACTTTCCCAGCAGATGTGGCAACGTCATGATCCACATCTCCGGTTGGCCGAACAGCCCCACTTCACCCGACTCCTGCGAACTGAAACTGTTTGCTCCTTGACCCTGTTTTTCCAGCCCGCCATCAATGTGTTCTTCCTTTTCTTCTCCTTTATTCGTTTCCTACTCTCTCTTTTCTTCCTTTTGATTTTTTGATGTCTCAATTTCTTCTTTAATCCTCCCCTTCTGATCCAAGAAAGGAAGAGTTGGGAGTTGCTTGTTTTCTGGGATCGAATTGTCTTGGTCTCTATTGAACCTTTCTTTCTTTTCCTTCTTCCCAACTCCACATACTGTATGTGTGACTTATTCCCCTCTTCAATGGCTGATTGTGTCAGTTTTTGTATCTGTATGTGCTATGCTTGTGTCAGTTTCTGTATCAGTTTGGGCTTCTCAACCTCGACCTCCTCCAGCAGTCCCTCCAAGGCAATCGGCCTCAATCCCAATGCTGCTCCCTCTACACAGGATTGATCAGAGTTATCGGCTTCTGTTCCATGCCGATTTCATTCGTCATCCCACTTTGGGGTTTTGGAAGGGTAAAGGAGTGTCGTGGTTGAGAGACTGGTCACGTCACCAGCGTCTAGTCTGCTCTTCCACTCTTCTCATCATCCTCTTTAGGATTACCAAAATTTCTCGATCAATCTCCCCCTTCACAAAGGATCGTACAGCTCTAAATACCAATTGATGCAAACCAGCTGATAGTATTGAAATATAAGAACCCAGATGTGGGCAAAATACAACCTAAATCTGGAAATAAGGACTAGATAGAAGGGAAAGATAAAAATCAGGAACAAAACCTACCTAATCAGGGAAACCCTGCCTATTCCACTAAGAGGCCAAAACGTGAATATTCTTCTTGATGTCTTAAGCTACAGCTACCACTTCTTTAAATAGCCAAGACTAGAAGAGTTATCTTTGCCAAGAGGCAACCAGTAGTTATTTCCCCATCACAAAGGACCGTACAGCTCTTAATACCAATTAATGCAAACCAGCCGATAGTATTGAAATATAAGAACCCAGATGTGGACAGAATACAACCTAAATCTGGAAATAAGGACTAGATAGAAATGAATGATAAAAATCAGGAATAAAACCTGCCTAATCAGGGAAACCCTGCCTATTCCTCTAAGAGGCCAAAACGTGAATATTCTTCTTGATGTCCTAAGCAACAGCTACCACTTCGTTTAATAGCCAAGACTAGGAAAGTTATCTTGGCCAAGGGGTAACCACTAGTTATTTCCAAAACTGCCCTCAGCCCTACTAACATGCTCCTGTCATAATCAGATATAAATAACAGAAAGCCCCTTATCACTGATTGTAAATATCATTCCAGTCAAGCTGCGCTTGCACCACAGAGTATTTGCTAGGGTGGCAAAACACAAGAGAATATCCCAGCCTTTTTTTGTCCACAAAACTCCCTTGTCTGAACCCGCACAGTTCTTTATATGATTATGAATAAGTCAGAGGAAAGTTAAGAGACCAAACTAATCCCGTCTATGCATACATTCAAAGATCCTGACAATAAACAGATAGGAACAAGAATGTACAACAAAATTTCACCATTCTCAGATACAAAAACTATCCGAGTATCTACCATAGTAACCATGATTTATCTTTCTGATTAATGAATCAGAATGTTAGTTGGCTATCTTAGTAGACATAAATCTAGCTTCAAATATCTGATTACTTACTGTCAAGAATACCAAACTTAGTCAACCAGATTCCAGAAACTGGAAAGTACGCGTCAATCTTAATTCATTTCAGACCTACATCTAGATTTTTTTCATCAAAAATATTAGGGAAAATTCACGAGATACCCCTGTTTTCTTTCGTAATTCACAACATACCCCTGTGATTTTAGTAATTCAACTTTAAACATGCTTAAATGTTGTCCAAAATTGATGAAACTTTACATGGACGATGCTAAAGTGTTATATTTTGGTCCAATATCAAATTTGAAGTTTTTTAAGCTCACATGTGACCTGTGGGACCCAATGAACTATCACATATTCCTTGGGTCCCACAGGTCACATGTGAGCTTAAAAAACTTCAAATTTGATATTGGACCAAAATATAACACTTTAGCATCGTCCATGTAAAGTTTTATCAATTTTGGACAACATTTAAACATGTTTAAAGTTGAATTACTAAAATCACAGGAGTATATTGTGAATTACGAAAGAAAACAGGGATATATCGTGAATTTTCCCAAAATATTATAAAGAGTTCCCAAAAGCCGCAGCTCATGGAACTTTTAAGGAAACGTAGTAGCATGTTCAATAAGAGACACTAAACTACATCTTCAAGCTACGTCACTTATAATTAGACATGTCAAATGGGTTGGTGGGTTCAGGTTGAATACCGTACGACATGACATGAAGATTACACAACATGGAAACACTTTGCGGTTGGAAATCCTCAACAAGAACCTTTACCTGACACACTTCAACACAACCTAAACCAAATATAACACAAAAGACACAGGTGATAAACTCTAATTGGATTCACATGATATAGCATGAATCTGACTCAAGCACAACCTGAATCCAACATGAAAGACTATACAAAACTTAAATACTAATTTTTCATATAAAAAACCGGTATGAACACAATTGAAACATAAAACAAAAGACATATGCTAGTTTTCTTTCACCTTGTGTTCAAGTTAAGAGGGGTCAACGGGGCAGGACACAACTTGTATTCACCTAAAATATTTTCACCCTTGACCCACATCTTTTGAGTACAGGCTTGTTTTCAGTTTAAAGTTTTCAGTTTTGTATCAAGCTGGACATGTCTACTACTTTTCGTTTTGGCACTACAATTTCGAGTTAAAATAGGTTTTCCTCTATAGAGCAAGCCATGCAGTCTGCAGGAAGGATATTTCTTCAGCATCAACAGCCTCAAGAAATGATCACACATGGTTACAGGAGCGCAAGATGATTAATTGTTATTGCAAAAGTTTTGATTGTTCAAACTCAGTAACAGCCAGAGACTTGAGTAAAGAAACAGAATGCGGAGTCTTGAACTCACTAAGGGAATATGTCGGCTACAGATAAAGAATCTATCTATTAGTAATAAACCGACTAAAAGCATAATAGGGTTGTTAGGATTTTATCTTTTAGAAAAAATCCTAGATTTTGTGCTTATGTGTAGTTTTTATTTATCTTTTGGATACAATCCCAGATTGTGTGCTTTTAGGAGATTGTAATCAGGAGCAGTATGTATACCTAGTTCCAGCAAATTAAAAGTAAGGCTTTACGTGTTAGATTGAGAGAAAAATCGAGAGATCAAGGTGAGGAAAACACAAGTCCTGTAATTCGAGGGCTAAGTGTGAGGATTCGAATTACGTGTATACTCTATTGATATTCGGTTCTCAACGAGTGTTTTTTGTATTCTACCAGAATATGTGATTGTGTGATGTGAATTTCAATTAAAATTCAACCTTTAAATCATTCTCCTTCTCTTCTCTTTTCTGTTCGCCATGAGTCATCGACATAGGTCCTCTAGTTCTTAGTGAGTCGTTGATCAAAAATAACAAAGTAGGAACTTTCAATTGGTATCAGAGCAGGTTTCCCTTCCAATAGAAGAAAAAACTTCCAAGGAGATCGAGAATGAGTTTCTACTATGTCAAGGCACATAAGCTTACAAAATTCAACTACTCGTGTTGGTGCGAGCAAATGAAAGATCAGCTGATATTGTTGACCTTGACTTGTGGACAGTAGTGACTGAAGGAGACTTTGTTTTTCAGGTTGTTGAAGGTGGAGCTTCAAAAGACAAATAGGCTCTCAGAGTTATAGTCTCATCTCTCCATGCAGACCAACAGAAGGTTCTTGGCATACGAACTGTAAAGGAAGTATGAAAATTTCTCAAAACAGCCTATGCAGGAACAGATTCTATCAAGAAGGCTTAAAGGAAACAGTCTAAGAAGCAATTTGATAATTTTAAGATGCAAGAAAGTGAGTCCATTATTCAGACCTTAGAAAGATTTGTTAAAATACTCAGTGACCTGAATGTTGTAGGGGTAACGCTCTCCAACAGTGATATCAACTAAAAGTGTCTTGATAGTTTGGGTAAGGACTGGACTAATTACATAACACTACTCGAGACTACAAAGGATCTGTCAATCATGTTCTTAGAAGAACTCAGCTTTGAACTAATGGTTTATGGAGAGAAGATGAAGGGAGAAATAGCTACTACATCAGCACCAGTCAAGAATCTGGCCTTGAAAACATGTGATACTGCAACAGAGGATGGGGATTTTGATGTAGATGAGGAAATTATTTCAATCGTAAATCAAATTTGGAGGCTACTTGATGGACAACGAGGGTCAAACCAGCAATATAATTAGTATATCAAAGAAAGGATTGATCAGATGTTTTAAGTGTAACAAGTCAGGTCATCTTGTCAAGAATTGTCCTCTCTCTAGCAGAAAGAAAATTCTCAGATGAGAATAAAAAAACTCTCAAAACAGCTACAGTTGCATGGAGATAGGATATCTCAATTACAAACTCAGAGCCAAAGGAGGAATCACAGTTGTGCATGACAGCATCAACCGATGATGATACCTTATCAGCACAAGGTCATACACTGGTCTCTGCATGATGATGAAGGATAACTGGAAGCAAATTCTCTAAAAAGAAAATGTAAGCCTTGATCATGTTGAATCTGCTCTCAATTCTATGACCAAGAGACAGATGTTCACTCTGTTAACCCCTGTCGTCTCTGAGATAAAAGTATTGAAACATCAATATGTTACTAAGATCAAAGAACTAGGGCTAAAGTGGAAGATCTGAGTAAGTCATTGACTGAAAATAAACTTGTGTCGTCAAGAGTTTGGATAAGTCAATAATCAACTTTGTTAGTCCTTTGGAGACTAGAATTCTCACTCTTTCTTGTTGGGCACAAGAAGAGGTGAACTGTCTTTTAGATCACAATAAACCGCTGAAAAGGACATGTGAAACTCTCTCAGACATGGTAACAAATGCAAATAAGAAGTTAGAGCTTCATGCACAGACTAATCATGCTTTGTATACTAGAAAGGCCAATTTAAATCAAATGTTGTTGAAGAACAACTCAGACAAATGCGGTTTGGGATATAAACCTGAGAAATCAATTCAGTTTAAGATGACAAAGATGAAGACTCAAATTGTGCAATCTAAGTCAAGACAGACTTTATGTAGGTACTGTCATCAACTAGGACACAAGATCAAATGGTATCCCGAATTGTTGAGGAAATAGTTATGTGACAAATCATCAAAACAAAACTCATCCATAAACAATAGATCACACACTAAAATGTGGGATCGTATCAACCATTATAAGTTTGTGTCTAAAACTACGTCCAAACAAGTCTGGGTACCAAAGTCTACTGTGTCCTCTCAGACTCACCAAGAAGCCAGTTCATCTCTCTCAAATTGGTCATCTTCTTCTCAGTAATAAGATCATGACCCTCTTCTTGAAGATCAGCCTGCTTATTTATCCTTAGAGATTAGCATGATAAGCATGCTTTGTTGGGAGAAAAGCTCCACACTGAAATCTCGGGTTCTTTTTTATTTGGTAAGAAGGGGGGAATTTGTCTTAAACGGAAATATATATGTCTCTATCCCTATGTGGCTATGAAGAGAGATGCAACAATTCAGGGGGAATTTACTTAGTTCCAGACACAAGCTTTTGAGCAATGACAACAGAAACACTACCTCAGCTTGATACACAAAGCAATGAAGCGGCAGCTCAGGAGGAACATACATTAGTTCAAGACTCAGAGTTTGCCCAATCAAAAAGAGGGAAATTGTTATTGCAAAAGTTTTGATTGTTCAAACTCGTTAGCAGACAGAGACTAAGTACAGACACGGAATGCAGAGTCTTGAACTCACTAAGGGAGTATGCCGGTTACAGATAAATGATTTATCTATTAGTAATAAACCGACTTAGTTGTTAGGATTTTAGATAAAATCCTAGATTTTGTGCTTATCTATAGAATTTATTTATCTTTTAGATACAATCCCAGATTGTGTGCTTTTAGGAGATTACATTTAGGAGCAGTATGTATACCTAGTTCCAGCAAATTAAAAGTAAGTCTTTATGTGCTAGATTGAGAGAAAAATGAGAGATCAAGGTGAGGAAAACACAAGTATAGTAATTCGAATAAGGATGAGTGTGTGAATTCCAATTACGTGTTTCCTCTGTTGAGATTCTGTTCTCGACGAGTGTATTGTGTATTCTACCAGAATACGTGATTGTATGACATGAATTTCAATAAAAATTCAACCGTTACATCATTACCCTTCCCTTCTCTTTTACGTGTTCGTCGAGTCCTCGACTCAGGTCCTCCTGTTCTTAGTGAGGCGTTGACCCAGGAAGAACAAAATAAAAACTTTCATTTACCCATTTCCATCAAGGGACAGAAGTAGCTCATTACAACTTCGTGAATGCAACATACCGAACGGCGTGTCCACTAGTAAGACATCAGTTTCACAATCACCGTATGCAAATAAGTCGCACGCCTTTGACCATTTCATCATGGATGGTAGTTACAGAAGAAAAAAAAGTACGAGAGTAAAAAAGCGAACATATTAATCTGACCACTCTTTCTTTATATGATTTCAAGTTCGTACGTTAGGAAGTAACTACACAATTGAAAGCCGGGTAAGTAACAAATGATGGAGTCACAAGAAAACGAAAGATCTGAGCAAACTAAATTCTTGGTATCTTTGCTTTAGGGTTTGAAGGTAGGGGTTCACCTGATAAATAACGATGACGATGAGGGCGATAAGGATGAAAAAAGAGAACAACCATGCAAATAGATCGCCCATCTCCTTCACCCCGCAGCTACCTTTAACGTCTGAATTCGCTGTGGCCAACTACAGGCCAGAAAGATTTCAACAGAACATAGAAGGTAATTTTAGCAGAGAATCCACGAATCAAACGGAAGATCTCGGCTCAGAAAACGGGTGATGAACAAAAGTGTAGAGCGTCGAATGGCGTAAGAAGCAAGCTTTGAAGAAATTCCAAATGAAAGTCAAGAATTATGCGTTCTGGAGCTAGAAGAAAAGCATCAGAGAAGCATAAGAAAACAAGCAGACTATCCTGCAGTTACGATATTTACCGGTTGTACTATATTTATGTTTTTTTTATAATGTGGGACACGAGGTAGATGGGTTGAGATTACTACTCATTAAAATATCTCTAAACAAAATCTTGTAGGAAAAGTCTAGGGAGAAAAAAGAGTACTTACTATCCAAATACAAGCAAATGGGCTATACTGATTGTACCAACCAGGACAGCAACGAACATAGCTAATTAACTCAAGATACTCCCAATACACAACTAAAAGAGATATACCCCCGAATTAACATGAGACCTCAAATCCCCTCATCACACACCAAAAAAAACATGCTCCCAAAAACTCCAAGGCGCAATAGCGCCCTAGGACAAAAATGGCACCCCGGGATAACCAACCTAGCGAACACCAACTACAAGACTTCTCAAGAGATTAACCGAGCTGAGCCATCCCGCTAAGCTTACTTAACCCTCTCCAATTGCACTACTGGACAATTACTTCTATTGGGCTCCATGCTTCTCTATCGGAGACTGAATTTGATTGAGAATATTAGCCTTGGTGAGACTTGGATTTGGAACTTGACATCCTAGTTGCAGTAACAGGTTAACACATTCTTCCGCTTCTTTCTCCGGGTTAATAATTTTGCCATTCTCATCCCTCGCTGGAATTTCCATACTAGGCAGTGCTGGAGGCGGAGTATTATGAACCAGCTCGACCACCAGACCAAAATCATCTTTGTTTGCCTTGGACTTACGTGGGGTATTTTTTACCGCACGTGTTAGCCCCTTAAAGGCCGACTTATCTAACAGATGTTGTGCCTCAATCGAAGGCTCAGAAGCAATTAAATCTTTCTCACAAAAATCGTTCTTTGTCTCTCCAAATATTGTCTCATTATGATGAGCCTCGGAATTCACGTCCCCTTCTATACCCTGTGTAGCGCTGATTCCATGCATAAATTGATTGATTAATCGGCGCTTGCAGATGAGTTTCTCGGGTAGATGCGACAGGATCATTATTACTATCCTCCACTCTCTCTTCAATTGCATGACGCGCCTGGGCAGAAGCTAAACTGACGTCATTAATCTCTTGGCCTATCGATTCGTAATTCTGCTCACACCGAAGAGGCGTTGTACTGACATTGTTGTCGGGGAATGTTCCTGGTCGCAATGGGGAAGTCGTGCCCATAATTCCTTTTCCCACGTGGACCAGCCCTTCATTCTCACGGTTAACAAAATCGGGCATCATCTCCTGCAGGTCATGAGATTTGTCGGCTTCCGCCTGCCTCTTCAGATCGCAGCCACGTGAGGAAAAATCAAGACACAATAATTGTGTCTGTTGGTGCGGGACCGAGTTTCTACCATCCGTAGATGAACCTTCTTGGATTCAGGCTGCTCATCATCAACTAATTGGGAACCACTGCCCTAGGAAACCTTTTGGCAATAAAAATCTCCTCCCGTTCATTAAACGACTGATCAATATTCTGGACATGCTTTTGATCACTGATACGGACATCATTAGCATTGGATATCTGAACAATACTTTCATTAGGGTCGCAGTTTCCATGACTTACCCTCTCGTCACCAACTTCTACTATAGACACCGAGAAGGAATGTCCGTCAACTTTGACCGTAATTTTCTAGTTTATCAATTGGAGCGTTGAAGTTTCTATGTGGACACGGATTTCGGCATTCTCCACAAATTGGCTTTCTTCATCTTCTACCTTAACGACATCACCTACTGTTTGCGCAATTTTTCGCACATTAACTTTATTCCACGCATGAAGGGGAATACCTCGGAGGACCACCCACATCCTCCGCTTCTCAACTTGATCCTCCCAAACCCAAAGATGGAGTTCCAATCCCCGGGATCCATGTCAGATGCTTGTGTCTGGTTGACGACTTCCTTTGCTTCATGTGTTGAACTGAAATGCAAAAGGAATTTTCTCCTTGAAAGAGCTAGGAGCCCTATTAGATTTGGCCACCGACTAGTAAGGAACTTCAAGGCTTCTTTAGGATTCTTGTCCTCCTGGAAAGTAATAACCATACATTTGGATAGACATGCCTTCACTTCATCAGCTTTAACCTTAATAGAGAGTCTAGATTTAGCACTGCTATGCTCTTTTTGGACTTGGGGAGACGATTTTTTGGACTGGGATGAACGACCAGAGGGGATATCACTTTTCTTATTTGCTTTATGGCCTTGGAACTCCATTCTTGCCCAGAGACTACTCTCATTGATGTTCTAGCCTTTAATGCCATCGATTACTCTTTTGGCATCCTCGACGTGGTAAACATCTACAAAGGCACAGGCATTTCGGTTCCACGACCTCCATTTTCTACTAATGTAGAGCCTACTCCATCGAGCAAATCTTCTCACTAATTTGCCCAGCTGGTAAAGACCTCCGGAGGACAACAAACAATTTGCTTTTCCAACCTGAGGGCGGCCTTGGAAGTAGTCGAATCGGTACATCTCTTTGCCTCCGACACTCCTCTGTGAACATTATCAATGAAAATGGTGGTAGTAGTATTACCTTTAGACCGGGAGTAGCCTTGCTGACGCCGGTCAGGAGTTGGATCCCGTACAGACCTGGCATTATAGCCGCGAGGGGTGTGACCATATTTTTCTTTGCGCCAACTCTCCTTCCCTCTACGTGATATGTTCGAACTCAAACCCGCCTCCCGGTTTGAGTAACAGGGGCCCCTCCACCTACTACTTCTCGCTTGGACCCTATCTCTCCTCATGGTTCAGAACGTAGGTTGAGGTGGAAAGCAAGGATTGTGTCGTGGCGTAAGGTGACGAGGAAAAGCAAGAACGGTCGAGAAGGTATTATTCTGGTGGTGATGGATATTGAGGTGAAGATGGTAGACGTTTGTGAAGAAATGGGGGTACCGGGAGGAGAATGGATTGGTGATGGTGGATTGAAAAGAGGAAAGGGAAGATTGCTAATGGTGGTTGTGGAAGCGACATGGCAGAGAGACTGGTTGTGCGAGAGAAGCAGGTGAAGGGTTTGGAGAGAACTCCATTCCTCGGTGGTAAATATTATCGTCACTTGAGTGTAGATAGCTATACTATATTTATATATATCCTCAAACAATCTTCACAATTAATTTGAACAAACATCCTATAAAGTTGAACAATCTTTATATTAACCCATGTAATCTTTCCATCAATATGAACAATTAATACAAAAATTTGAAAACCTTTGAATCTAAAATGAACAATTGTACGATGCTCACTGTACATCCGATTGTATAATAGTATTTGCCCAGAAAAGAGAAAGCTGGAATCGTAGAATAAGATGAGGGGAGAGGACGGGAGGGAGCGGATGGTTGGGTTGGGTTGGGTAATAAGTGATGGTCTGATGGAACATGTATTGGGTTTTGTGTATTGTGAATTTATTTTATTTGCTTCTGGGTTTTATGTATTGGGTTTCAAATAAAGCAATTGGAACCAGTAGAGTAGAATGACTCAGAATCGGTTGGAACCAGAATCGATTAGAATTGAAATGTAAGTGAAGCGAATCCGTATACATCTTTGGGAATTTATAACTGAATCGGACCTAGAACTGGAACTAGAACTGCGGGGAACCACCCAAAAACTGACATCGGAATCGGAACAACCAGAACCGGTGAAACTACCCCAGAACCGGTCAAACTAGTCGTTAGTCAAACACCAAAACGGCAAGTTTTGGGTCAATGGTGCACGCCCGGTTGAGAATAGAGCCATTGGAACCGGAACCGACTAGACATAGCCCAACAACTTTTTTTTCTTTATGTGTGTAACGGCTATAAGCGACCATTTCCTCCTGAAACCCCTATAAATACATCATTTTATGATCATTCTCACCACACAACTCATCATATTTAACCTCCCTTCTATACTACTATTTCTTGTGCAATTAAGTGTTATTAAGCATTTTAGTACTACTAAAGTACATTTCCAACATTAGCTCAATTCCCATTTCCACATTCTAGCAAAATGCTAAGAGAGCCGGAAGGAGGAAGTAGAGTGATGTCTTCTTCCAACCTCCCAATAACCATTGATCCAATTTTCACGTAGATGATCAAGACCAAATCGATGAGATACGATTCGGGTATCATCAACAACAACATTATTCGCCTCCATCATTTCCGTAAGGTGGAAGTTATAGAATTGCTTAATATGGATCTAAACATGGGGCCAACACAACCATCAATGTCCCCATTCGGTAAGTTTTGTATTAATTACAATTTTTTTATACAAATTTTAATTGTATTCTTTTCTTAATTATAGTATAAATCAATTTTTTTCTAATTAAAGGTACTTCATCTACCCCATTCGATGCCCACAATCTTGATCAAGAAGAAGATGATCAAGATGATGATGCTGGCAAAATTCCATCAAGAAAGAAAGCAACTTCTTGGTGTAGACACCAAAAATTCTCACCCGTTTTATATTAAAACCAAAATACAAAAATAAACATGCTTTTAGAAACAAGGAGGTCGTCCCCGTTTCAACCAAAGGAATTTCTTTTTCTCCGGCATTTAAATCTTACATTCCTATGGAAAAGGAGCACGAGCCTTTTTTTATATATTATTATTATTTTTTATTTTTATTTTTATATTATTTTATTTTTTATCTATTTTATTGTAATCTGTTTTTAAAAATGACTTCATTTTGTACACTTATTTTATTGCTTTTGTTTTAAAATATTTCACGGTTTTGTTACCTCCTTTGGCTTTCTCCATTTTATCGCCTCTATTTTTATTATTCCGTGTGTCCTTTTATTACTATTATTTTCCATTTATTTTAGGTGTTTTATCTTCATTACGCGCATTAATTTTCATTATTTCATGTACTCACACTTTCCTTTTTATTTTATATCTCATTACATCTTGGGTCTTATTTTTAATTGCATTCCATAATCTCATGCATTAGATTAATCATCTCTTTTTATTGCATATACTTTCTTTTGGATTTGTAGCTTTTGAAAAAACAGTTATCCAGTCGAATTTAGAGCTCTTATAATATTTCTCCCATAAACATATTGAAATTCGACATAGCGTAACTGGTTAAGGTACCCATCATACAACCTGCAGGTCTCGGGTTCAATTCTTGGCATAGATTGGAAGTGTTTTCTTATTTTTTAGCACGCGACATGACTTTTTTTGTTTCTCCGCTACTATCTATTGAAATTGGCTACAGCTCAATCGGTTAAGTGCGCGGGAGGGGTGTGAGGAATACCGAGTTTGAATCCCAGTAGTAGCAAAACTCATTTTTATTTTACATGCATGGGCAAAATTTTTTTTTATTTTATCTTCTAGGTCCACTCTCGTCTCGGAAAGCCAATTGACAGAAAGAAAACATGACAGTATGGGGGTTTGTTTTGAAAGAACCGTTTGCCCCCCAGTCTTCTCTGGATTCCTCGGTACTTCAAGCTTGAAGAAGTTTGAAGGTTACAAAAGGCCCTTCAAAAACCTCCATCTGGGAGTCATCCTTCGTCACGGGCTCATTTTTGTTCCCCCCCCCCTAAAATTGTCCTCCAATCTCCGGTGGTTTGCGAAAAAGAACTGAAGTAAAAGAAGAAGAAGCTCGAGCTTCCTCTTCCTCGTCTCCACATTTTCCCGTCGGAACTCACTTCACCACCACCATCACACAACACCACTAGATCCCTTCACGAACCACCACCTTCTCTTCACACCTCCATTCTCAACCATTCGCCGGAGGTTCTTCTGACTTCCCTTTGCTTCGATTCCGTCTTGCTTCGATTGTCAACAGAGTAAGTTATCTTCTCTTTTTCACTAGTGGAAAAAATATTTTAACCACGGTTATTTGCTTATATACCACGGTTAGGAACCGTGGTTTATGCTCCCGTCGCATATAGAAAATTGCCTATATACCACGGTTGATAACCGTCGTTTAAAAGTAGACTATATACCACGGTTTGCTATGACCGTCGTTTAAGACTGTTTTTGGACGCGGTCCTCAACGATTTTAAACGACGGTTAAGGAGAGAACCGTGGTATAAAGACCTTTTATACGACGGTTAAAGGTCAAAACCGTGGTATATTATCTATAAAATCAACGAATAAACCACGGTTATACATATAACCGTGGTTTATAGTCTATGAAATTTTTTTCAAAATCGCCGGCGATTTAGAAGCGCCGCTTCGCAGATATCAAACAGAGCACAGAAGAGAATGAAGAGGCTAGAACATGTGTGTTCCTTGTTTGCGATTTAGGGTTGCAAAATAATGAGTGAAGAATGGAGGCGTAGTATGTTCCTTGTTCGCGGTGGGTTGCAAAATTACCGTGAAGTTGAAGAGAATGAAGAATGGAGGCGTAGGCATGTTCCTTGTTCGCCGGTTATGGTTGCGAAAATTACAGTGAGAATGAGTGAGTGAGGATGAGCATGTTCCTTGTTCGCAAGTGTAAGCTGCAAAAATTACCGAAAAACAAGAGAATGAGTGAGGACGAGCATGTTTCTTGTTCGCGATTTAGGGTTGCAAAAATTACCATGAGCTAGTTGAAGAAAATGAAGAAGAGTTGCAAAGCATGTTCGTCGGTTTGGGTTCCAAAATTACCATGACATTGAAGAGAATGAAGAAGAAGAGTGCTTCGTCGATATATAAGAGAGAAAGCGCCGCGTTAAATTTCGGCCGAAAATTAAAATTCCCGCCTAGACTATACCACGGTTGATAAAAAACCGTGGTTTAATATAGTAAGATGTGCAATATAAATGACGGTTGCCTCGGAACCGTGGTATATAGGTACCCTATATACGACGGTTCTCCAAGAACCGTGGTATATTCACTCCGGCATGTACTATATACCACGGTTGCCCTGAAAACCGTGGTATATAACTAACCTATATACGACGGTTCCGGAAAAACCGTGGTATATGCGCTCTGGTATGCACCTTAAATGACGGTTGCTATTAAAACCGTGGTTTATAAACTTTAAACCACGGTTTTCCATTTAACCGTGGTTTAAACGCCGTCATTAAAAACATTTTTTCTACTAGTGTTTGCATTTCTCTTCTTCTTCTCAAAAAACCCGTTTTCGAAATTCGTATTTCTCGCATCTGCCCTCGTTACTCTTTCCCTTCGCTGGACCAAACGAATCCTGAAGAGGATGATGGAACGGTGGCTCTCGACTTCACCAAAATAGTATCTGGTGATGGTGTCGACTTCTCCTTCAAATCTACTTCAAAAACCCGCTATTTTTCTCTGAGTACTTCCTTTCCTTTTTTCGTGTTGCTCTGCTAGCCAAAATCCTATGGCTTTGTCAGGCTCACTGCTAATGCTATTTTTCCTTTCTTTTTTTCGCACATTTGATCGAGAGGAATGGGTGCAGTTTCGGTAATCATCCCGGTCATAACTGTCATTTCTTCCTCGTTTGGTTCTCCAGTTCCACGTATATTACTGTATTTTTTTGTTCTCTTTACTGAGGAGTATAAATGGGCACCTCTCTTCTGAGTGAATAGCTGACCTGGTATGGACAGAGTGGTCCACGAACAGAAAGCCAAAACGCAACGTAAGCCAAAACTTCAGTTTCAGTTTGCACGATGATCATATTTGATCTTCTTTCTGTTCCTTTCGTTTACACTCCTAATGCTTATAAACGTTGTTCTGTTAAGAGAAGAAAGGGGTTTGAAAACCGAGATTTTCCTTGCCCTTGTGTACCTTTGGTTTACCTGTCAATCCGCTTCTGAGTGGAAAAGTCTATGTGTAGCTTCGAATGATTTATGTTGTAGTTTACATGTTGACATAGAGCCCTTTTCTCATCCGAAGAGATATTGAGTTTCGCATACCTTATGTGCCACTTCTCTCAACTTGAAATTCTCACAACTGATACTGATACTTTGTTCTTTTGACCCGAATTTCTGTTGAGACTTGTTTAGAAAGAATGTGCTCTCCACTGTAACAAGGTAATAGTTCACGACCCCTTACTTTGGAATTCCTGCAAGTGGTTTTGTTTTCTAGTTACTCTATCTGGTAGTTTATCAGGATAAACTAACTTGATTTGCTGTGGTACTTGTTTGTATCCTTTGTTCCGTTTTTACAGGGAACCCTTAGTCTTCACCCCTGGTAATTATACTTTGATTCAAAATTGACCTCTGTTATTTCAGTGAATTATGTTGCGATTATGTATGTGACTGCAGTCTTGCTTCTATTCCTGTGGTGAACTTGTGTGTTTGAGCATTCTGTGGTCTTGATTGAAGAGCCAGTCATATGATCAAATCTACTTTGAGTGTTTTCTTTGTCCACGTTCGAAATAATAACAGAAGGGAAATAGGCTTAATCTGTGATTAAAAAGAGGTTGTTTATGTCTGGTTTTGAGGCTAAACCTGATAATTATGCAGAGCTGGTTATTATAGGACTGACTCGCAATGGTCTAGTTCATCAGTTTATCCTTAAGGTTGTCCTATGCTCTAGGTTCTCAAGTGTGGGTATGCCCTCAGTTTGGGCGTTCGAATGGGGTTTGTAACACCCCTACCGTTAATACCGTCATTACTGCCCGAATACTTACCTTCGCAGCGGATACTCCATACACAGCGGCGGGTGTACAATGCCGTTAGTCACCACGTGACTAACCAGGCAAGTTACAATACTACATACTATCGGTCTGATGAATTTGAACATACCGAGTACTCTACACAATACATTACCTTCCCTTGCATACTCAACCATAATTCAATTACAATTCCAATACAATACTATACCGAGTCTACTACAATCCTTAAATTATCGGTACAGTTTGGAACTTCCAATTTCTCAATACATTACAAATTCAATCCCTATTATACAACTACCCATGCTTACATAGCAGTCCACGTCCTACTCTCTCGAACGGTGGTCAGCTTCGAGTACCTGCACACTAAAAACGTTCCCCCTAGGGGGTCAGCTTACGCTGAATATGAATTTCGCATATACCGCGTGCTAACCGTGGTACGCCGACTACTTTGGGTTGGATGTACATGGAGTTCATTTTACATGCATACATACATACTCATGCTACAACAATACAATCAACAATACCTACATACACATACAAGGTTCAATACTTACCAAGGAAGACAATTCGATAGTCAACCGTTCGTATTAGTTATTCATTACTTTCCGTTGCGTTACTCACTACTCTGTTCGCACTGTGTTCGATATTCGCTACTCTACTCATACTCACTCCTTACTCTTGCATGCTCATCACTCCGTGTTCAATACCTTACTCGCACACGATCCTTACTGTACTCGTTACTATACTTGTGCATACTCACTACTCAATACTCCATACTTACTCATACGTACTCAATGCTCACTTACTCATACATACTCAATACTCGGTACTCATTACATACTCATACTCACTTCTTACTCAATACTCATTACTTACTCATACATACGCAATACTCAATACTCATTACTTTGGCCTCTGGGCGGAGTCATACACAAGACTCGCCCCGGACCTACAATACGAGGGCTATACGCTTAGCTCCTCAAATACTCAAATGTCCGTTTTTACCGGACTACTCAAATTCCCAACACTCTTCTCTCAGAGTATATTACAATCTCATGGATTAGCCTAGGAATATCTCTCTTGATAACCTCCACTAGCTTAGGGAATTACCACCGTCTAGTATCCTTCAGATTTAAGGGTTTCTCCAACGTTTTGAATACTCTCATGTTCGGGACATACTTACATCAGTCGGGTCTCTATAATGGGTCGACTAATTGCTAAGGGGTGTTGGAGATCCCTCGTTATTCTTTACTACTCTCATGGTTCATATCTTGCACCAAGATCAATTCCTCTAATAGAGGTTACTTATATACTTCCACTACTTATTATTTGTGGATTATTCATTTTTCGGTTCTCCTACCGTTATCGGAAGGTTATTATCTCCGTACACTCTCTCACATTCTAGAGAGTTCATTGGTTCGCGTTATCATTATTGATTCGTTAGTTTAGTGCGTCGCTACGGTTCCATTAGTTCACAAACACGACTCTTACTACGAGTGATCCATACACAACAAGACTCATCTTGAGTCGATCTACGCACTAAATAAAGCCACACAATCAATCAAGAAGGGTTAGCTCATACAACATACAGCAGACATATAATGAAGGCAATAAACCGTTTTCATGCTTTAGGTCTTGATTAGCGGCATACAGCACACAAATAACGTATACTTGGTTAGCATACGAGGCATGAGACATTATTCCTTTAACCGAAGTTAGCTTTACCATGTGTTCCCTTGTTCTGGTTCACACTTGTTCCACTGATAATGTCAAACATGGATATTAATACTATGTTCATACGGTACGTAAATACTTACTACTCCCATACTTACCCCGTGTTAGTTTTATACTAGTTTACTCATGCACTTTGTGTTCTTACTTCTCACTCAATTCCTACACTTGTTTACACTTCTTAGGACCTTTAAAATATCACCAAACAAGGCCTTAACAACATCTAAAACCATTACCATTCAATCCCCCATGTTTAGAGCTCTTTAAAACACTCACGGCTAAATTTTGGGGGTGGTCCGGGACTTGGTCCGGACCCAAAGTCCCGGACCAATACTTCGGCGCACTCTCGGATACATTTTCTACCTGGTCCTGGACTTGGTCCTGGACTTAAGTCCCGGACCAACTGCTGTATCAACTTTCGGGGCATTTTTAAGGGCGGTCCGGGACCTTATACAAGGGCTAGGTCCCGGACCCTGCTAAAACCTGCAACTAAGGTGATTTTTCAACCCCAAATTAACCCTTAATCCACCCCTAATCATTCCATAAACTTTCCACATGTTTCCTACATGTTTAAACACCTTAAAACACTCCTTAAACCACCTCAAATCATTGGTCCAATCCTTGCTCAATTCTTGCTTAAGTTCTACATTCTCATTCTTGCATTTTTACACTTTGCACACTTGTGCATTCCTAACTTCCTCTTGGTGGGTTACTACCCTCTACCAACTTCACCAAATTTCTTATTGACCATTACAATTCCATCCTAGACAAATGCACTACCTATACCCAAGTCAAATCTCCATCTTCAAGGTTACAAACACTAACTCTTTCTCTTGTTTTTCCAATGCATTTTCACATGCTATTTGCTACAGATTTTGCATTCTTATATCCTCATATCACAACTACCATTCCATGGTTACTATGTATCTCTACTAACACCAATACATACCTTGGTTCTCCCATTCACCAAGTCATTCTTTAATGCACAATTCCTACCAAAATTTTGCCATAGTTCACCTACTTTTCTTACATCCTCAAATACACATTCTCTCATCAAATTCAACCTAAAGCTAGCCAAACCAAACAAGGGTCCTACCAGCACACAAGGTTCATACAACATTCCTCCAAAGCATATACACAATTCTCCAAGCCCAATACAATGCATTAACATAAATACGTGGCACTTTGGCCCTTACTTTGCAATTCAATTTCACAACTCCCTCCAATACCAAGCAAGCAAATTTTCTCACATGTTTTGGGTTCATTGATTCATTTACCCATCCCATTATCCTAATACATATAGATAGTGTATTAAGATAAGTTTTTCTTACCTTGAGATCACAATTCTCCTTTTAAGTTCTCCACCTCTCCTCTTCTTCATTCTCGGTCAAGTTGAGCCATGGGGTTACCAAACCCCAAGCCAACATTCAAGAACACAAAATAGATACAATTAGACTCCTTAACCCATTGGATAACTCTAATTCAATGAAAGGCTTAAATGCCATTAGTTAGGGTTTTACCTTGGAGCTTCAAGAGAGGTTTTTAAGCCTCGAATATAAAGGAGAGTTCCTCCACCATTGGAGAGTTGAACCAAGCTCAAACAAAGAAGAAAACAAGGCATTACAAGAGGGGCAAAAATCGGCCACTATAGAGAGTGAAGAAAAATGGATTTTTCTTGAAACTTTTTACCCTAGGAGGAAGAGGAGACTCCAAGCTTCGATTTGGTACCATTTCCTCTTCAAATGGGCAAAACCCATGGAGATGAAGTTGCTCATTTTCGGATTTTGAAAAGATAGAAATGTAGAGCTTGAAGAGGGGAGTTCAAATATGTATTTTATTTTACATTTGGAGCTCAAATGGAGCTAGAGCATGAAGAGAAAGAAGGGAAGCCATGGAAGCCATGGAGGAGCTTCCAAAATCGGCTGAAAATCAGAGAAGGGAGGAAGGAGAGGAGTGTGCTGTAGAGAGGGGGATTCCATCGTGAGAGAGGGAAGGGAATTGGAGAGAGAATAGGGAAATAAGAGAATAAGAGGAGAGAGGGTGTTATTTACTTTGTACTTTTTACTTTTTGCTTTTTGATTTACTTATTTGTTACTTGTGTGTGTGTGAGAGAGAGAGAGCTGTTTACACCAGTAAAAACCGGCCCCCACTGTTATACTAGCTGGAGCGTTTTTCGTCTTTTACAGAAAACGCTCGTTATTTTACCCGGTTTTGATACTATTCACTAACCGGGCCCGTTTTCCGGAATTTTCTCGTTTCTTTATTTTTATTGGTTATTAAGCTTCCGTTAATGCTTAATAATAGTTGTTTAATGATTTATAATTTTTACGGGTTCGTTTGACCACTTAAAATCACGTTTTTGGGTTTTCTCGAAAAACGTGCGCTAAAGCTCTATTAGCGTTTTAATACCTTCTTTGGATCCGTCTTTTCGGGAATCATTCCGTATATTATTTGGGTCTTATTAAGCCCTAGGAATCCACATAATACGCTAACCGAGGTCTCGTACCTCCTATGGTTATTTAACGCTTATTTTAGCGTTTTCCGCTTTCTAAGCGTTTTCTCATTTCTTTTGGATTTATTTTCTGTACCAAAATTACTTAGGCACTGTTAGGCCCTTAAATACGATATAAAAATAATTTAATCACCATTTTTAAGTTCGGGGTATTTCAATCTACCCCCCTTAAAGAACTTTGCCCTCAAAGTTGGTGAATCCAATATTGTTACTTGTATAAATACTCTATGCTAAGGTTATAACCTCTACATATAACTTGTCAAACTCCAAATGTCTGACATGATGTATACTACACATCCACACAGCATGTCACTGCATGCATAACAATCAAAAATATCCGTTTTACTTCTCTCCAAGGGGGTCCATCCGTAGACAATTAGGTACCATCCTCCCCCAAGTCGAGTGATCCCTCAGGTACCGGTCACGTTTGAACACTTACGCTTTCTGGTTCACGGCCGTCATGACTTGAGCACTTACACTTTCTGGCTCTACGGTCCTTTGGTTCTGATCAAATTCATTTGCACATATAGAGATCCTCAGGCACTTACTCATACTTTACTCATACTTACTCATACTTACTCAGGACTACGCCGCCCCAATGCCTTTGGAAAAATACAAAACACACACTGTCACCGCACAACCGGTGTAGTGGTTTCAAAACTAATCAACACTCCCACCAACTCAAAACTAGCTTCTCCTCCTATGGTTTCGACCGGATACCTGTGCCTAGGCATGGAAGATCCACTAGCGCCCGTGGGAGCGGTTTTAAAACCGATCCTCATTCTCAAGTTTGAAGAAAACATTGTACCAAATTAGTTTTGGAAATTCATTTTGAAAACTTGCATACGTCTCCCAAATTCCATTTACGATGATTATACCTATTACTAGTGTTATTACTGTGACCACTTAAGGGGAGCTTCTAGAGTCCTTCAACCCCAATGTGATCAGCATTGGTGTTGAATTATCCTTCCACCCCAATTTGTGTTCGGTTCCCTTGATCGCTAGCAAATCAAGTTCCACTTCCCACCTCAATACAAACAGACAATCGTCAAATATTATTTCGTTTTCTATCTTTTTAATCTTGCTACTCATAATCACACACATACATTTTCCAATTATATGATCCACTTACTTACTTACTAATCATCTCATCAATTATTACCACATCTTCTCCAACTACTATACTTAGGAAATTCATGGGTATAATATCCCATTAATTTACTATACTCCAATTTATACTCATAAAATACATCAGCTTCATACCGATTTATACTCATTACATACATCGGTTCCATACCAATTTATACTCCTCAAGTCTCCCATACATACTCATTCCTCATACTATTACCAATCGGGGTTTCCATTCCCCTGGGGTTCCTCTACTCCATTCCTATTATTTCCCAAATAACCATAATATAACGATGAGTGAATACAAATGTTTATGTAACATAAGTATCAATCATCAAAACAAATACTTTTGCGCTATGCGCATTGTAGTTTACGCACCTATCACGTAAAACGTACATTTCGCGGTTTTTGCTCTGCCCCCCTTAAAAGGGATTACGCCCACGTAATCTACCATGTATCATCATTGGACATTGGTCGAAGGCATTCAGCCGTCATGGAGTGGTTCAGCTTCCATGCGGTCTATTATACAATGTTCCTTGATCAATGGGTCTTAATCGTATTACCGGTTAGTCCCTACATCAAGAAATTCCATCGGAGTTTATTTAACTCCGAGTTCGGTTCTAGCCTAAATGGCTTTAAGGCATTGTTGATTGACCTTTTATTCACTAGGTGTATTTCACTTAGAATTTTGGGCTCGCTAGCTTCTGCTGCATGACTCTGATAGCTTGGGTTATTCGCCCTTCTTTTTATCCTTAAACATCACCTTTTTACCCCTCTTTTTGTGGGAATAAGGTTTGTTCCATCAAGCGTGGTATTCCTTTACCGTGCGCGAACTCAATGAGTTTTAGATTTATAACCAGCTCTCTGGCAATCTATATACATACTGTTGTGTTTGTAGTGATCATTCACTTGGTTCCTCCGACTTATTGTCGGGTGAAGTTAAGCCACTACTTAGTTGTAGTGCTTCCTCTGTTGTCAGTAGCTTCTGACTTATGCCTATTATCTGATTCTGTACAAGTGTTCTTTATTTGTATGACCTTGCATTTTCTATGCATCGGTCCTAGTGACTTTCTTAAGTCTCCTTCATTTATTCCCATGGAATTCACATCTTGTGATTATTAGTGTGTTTCACACTCTTCGTGCTTCCTTGGCCTTCGGCTGCATGGTTTGTTTCTAAGCTTTTGCTCAACTGGCTTATGCCATATTCATTGGTGAAAGGAAGAATTTACCATGATTTACCTTTTTCCATCTTCCTAGCTATCCCACTTGATCATTAACTGCACAAGTGCAATACCAAAACACTCAGTCCTACAGAGTGCAGAGGCGTAAACTCTTGGCAGTAACTCTCTTATGTGATCGCAATAGGAATGATCGTTGCTCCTTCAGGTGGTGCTTCATTTAACAAGTCCATAGCATTGGTGATTACTCATATACATTGGTCGCCTGCTACGCACCATGTTCTTACGGATTCCATAGTATTAGTTTACATGGCATCCACTGTTGCTAGCTTCAGCTCATGCATTTCCACCATTTATATCATGGTTTGGTGTTTATACTCTTGAGCTCCTTGAGCGTCATTTACTTATACTTTATATTCCCACAAGGCGTGTTCCTCCTGAACTGATTACTCCTTGGTTGTCAACAATTGCTGTTGATGCTTATCCTACATTGCTTGGCCGTATTTGTATGCTCAAGCCCCACTACGTTAGTAGTTCTGAAAGGAATATATATTTTCAGACATCTATTTATGGTATCCCCTTCTTTAGAATCCATGTGTTCACCGCTCTCGCGGTCTCACATTTATGAGGGCATCCTTGCCCGTTGGTTATTAGCCATCTACTGGTGCCGTTCTTGGCAACTCCTCATACAGTTCTCATGGGTTTTTGCAACCTTTGGGTGGTGTCTTGTAGTAGGTTTATGGCATACCTAGCCATGTTGCCTAGAGCTCTGCTCATCTTAGGCGGTTCACAAGCCTTGCTCTTCCTTATACCATCAATTGGTTTGGAGGTAAGAAATTTGATGTTGATTGTCATTTTATTAATTTAGGGTATCCCCTAGTAAGTGGGATCCCTTCGGCGTTCTAGCCGAGTGTCCATTCTAGCTCTTGTACTTTTATCATGCTTCCGACACCCTTCAAGGATTGCTCCTGGGTGTTGTCAATTATGCCATTACGTCTAGCTGACACTTATGAGTATGTCCAGTTTGTATCCTACCTTACGGTTTGGATTTGAATTATCCCGTTAAGGTTTATAAAGTCTCCCGTTCTTAAGGTAGACCATTGGCGTTTCTCCTTATGCTTTACCGGTTTGGTATTTCCTTTGGTGGTGAATGGTATCCTTCGGTACCTTATATGATCACCCTGTGTGTTTGTGGTAGTTGTCTTGGGAATTCTATCCCGTTCATTTAACACTGGTGTGCTAATGTTAGGCGTTTGCCTTACAGTGTTTGGACTGGGTATTCCTTCCAGTATCGTGCTTTACTTCAATATCTTCTAGACATATCCAATGTCTTGTTCTGATGTTAGTGTTCTCGCACTTAACTCTTACCTCCTGGAGTGAGTTCTTGATCTTTAGCTTGTATGCTATATTGCCCCTTTTGCTCGTTTGAAGTATCCAACTGTTTGGGTTTGGATTTACTTATAGTCCGTAGGATGGAGTTGACTACTTCCCGTGTTTCGTACACTACATGTATACATACGTGGGGTACCTTGTTGGCACGTTACCACTTACCTAACTATCTGACTAAGAAGCCAAGACCCTAGAAAATGCCATTCTGTGGAGGGTGATAACCCGTTATTCTGGCATCCCTCAAATACCACTCTGTCGTCCGTCTTTCCCAGAAAGCATAAGGGGAATGCTAGTGAGCACTACACCCGCTCTCAATGGGTCCACGCGGACTTATGCCTCTATAAGGCGGAGTTGACTAGAGTCGCCACCTACTTTGACCTAAGATACTAGGAAGGAAGGGAAAGAGGGTTCTAAGAACCGTTGGTTGACTTTGAATTTGTTGCCTATGGATGGACTATCTGGTCAGATCAGAGATTCTATTGTGGGTTCGCACTGGGTTACACCCTTAGAAGTGGCAACGGCCACGACTTCGGATTGGTGCCCGAGGAAACCTCGGTCCAATTGTCGGGATTGCCTTCTTTCAAAACCTGTTTAGAGAGATTCATTTAAAAGCCAAGGAAATGATTAGGACAGGAGGAGAGAAACGAGTGGATGAGATGAGCGTTTCTGCCAAGCTGGCACCAAATGAAAGGATTAGTGAATGGGGATGAGTACAGAATGAAAAATTGAGGAGTCTTAGATTGAGTGAACATACAAGACTTTGAATCTGATGGTTTGAAGTTTGTGGGAATCGAAGAAGGTTTAAGCGTTTTGGGAGATATGGGGGCCACCTTAGAAGGGGAAAAAGGGGGAGTTTTGTTTGGAATAGGGTCGCGCCCTAGATGGGCTGCCTACGTACTCAACTCCCTGTTGAGATCAGACCTTACGTAGTTCACGTCTTTAGGGTTTTGGAAGTTTTGAGGGGTTTGAGGTTTTGGGTGTGAGAGATTAGTCTGTGAGACGCTTGGGTCTATGAGAGTTGGGATGTTCAGTATTGGGAGTGAGGGGGTTTTGAATGTTTGAGAGGTATGAGAAACACCTTAGAGTGGGAAAAGGGTTTTTGTGGGGATGGGGTAGCACCCTAAATGGGCTGCTACGTACTCAACTCCATGTTGAGATCAGACCTTACGTAGTTCACGTTTTTTGGGTTTTGGAGATTTTTGAGATGTTTGAAGTTTTGGGTGTTTGAGAGGTTAGTCTATGAGACGCTCGGGTCTATGAGACGTTTGAATCTCAAAATGGTGGAAGAAATTGTGATGTTTGAGTCTGTGAGGCACTCGGGCCTATGAGACATTTGTGGAGAAATTGTGATGTTTGAGTCTGTGAGGCACTCGGGCCTATGGGACATTTGTGGAGAAATTGTGATGTTTGAGTCTGTGAGGCATTCGGGCCTATGAGACTATAGAAGTTTGGAAGAAGTCGGGATTCAGGAGATGTTTCAAGTTTGGAATGATTTGAGCTTGAATAATGGTTTAAGTGTGTGAGGCAATTGAAGTTTGAGTAGAGATCCCGGGTTTTTCGGATTTGAGATTATGAGAGGGTTGATGTTTTGGGATATTTCAAATTTAGGATGAGATGATGGTGGACTGAATTGTTTGGAGGAATGATTGTCAAAATTGTCTCTCTTAAAGTTTTTAAAACCGAAAAATCATTTTTTGTTGTAAAAGGGCGGATAATCCCGAGGGATTACCCTATGTACCCCCTCGAAAACGGTTTATTTGATTTGAAAACTAAGTTGGAAAACTTTTGAAGTTGTTCGGAATTCTCGATGAGGAAACATTGATTTTGAGAAATGTTTTTAGGAGAAAACTTTCTGTATATGTGAGAAGAACTTTCTGCATTTGAGAAGAGTTTTCTGTGATGTGAGAAGAGTTTTTCCTTTAAAATTCCACAAAATGGTTCCTTTGAAAACCTGATGAGATCTGAATGAAATGATTGTTCAAAATTTGAGAAAGAAGATTTTTGGGATTTTTGAAATAAAGCTAAATAATGAGGAATGTTTTTGGATTTTTGGAGTTTGAATGGGATTTACAAGTTGAGTTTGAATTGGATTTTGAATGTGAACTGAATGGGATTGAACTGAATTGAATTGGACTGAATTGAAATGAGTTGGGTTTGAATTGGGTTGAATTGAATTTGGTTTGAATTAGGCTTGAAATGAATTTGAATTGGGCTTGGAATTGAATTAGGTTTGAGTCGGATTTGGTTGGAGTTGGAAAACAAGGCGGGTCAAAGTTAGACCGAGTCAAAGTGGGATTGAGTCAAAGTCGTGTCAAGGTTAAACTTGGGCTGGTCAAAGTTCGGATTGGTCAAAGTTTGGGTCTTGGTCAAAGCTTGGATTGGTCAAAGTTGGGTCTTGGTCAAAGTTGGATTGGTCAAAGTTTGGATCGGTCAAAGTTCAGATTGGTCAAAGTTTGGGTTTTGGTCAAAGCTTGGGTCATGGTCAAAGCTCGAATTGGTCAAAGTGTGGGTCTTGATCAAGGTTTAGACCGGATTGGGCCTTGGTGGGCTGAGTGGGCTTTGGGTCCAAAATAGGATTGGACTGAATTGAGTTCGGGCCGAACTAGACCTTGATGGGCTTTTGAGTTGGGCTGAAAAGATTTTTTTTGGGCTAAAATGGGCCTTGGGCCTTTTTATTTGGGCTGAAAAGGGCTTCCCAATTTTGAATTGATCTTGGAATTGAATTTTGAAATGGATTGCTTTTCTTTTTCTTTTGGGCTTTTTTTATTATTATTAACATAATAAGATGTGGTTTGGGTTTAGGAATCACCCAATTTATTAGGTGGGACCATGACTCACCTAAATCTCTGGGTTCACCCTTTATCCTAAGGCTCGGTCCTAAAAGAATAATAACTAGGCTTAGTAATAGTAACCAAAATACAATGAAGCCAAAATTACAATAAAGATAAACATACAGTATATACATGTATGGCATGAGATAAAACATCAAATGGCAAACCACATAATGAAAATGAATTGTAGGTCATAATCAACAGGAGACATAGATAATAGAAAACCGACCGACGAGGTGGCCTGCCCCCGGTTTTTTAAAAAAATCTAGCTGAAACGGGTAGTCAATTATCCGCTGACCCATCTCAACAATAATGAGCAGACATCAACCTCCGCCTGACCAAGGCACAGGGTACCGTCAACTTGCATATTCCAAAGTCAAACCACAAGTCCGGCAAGCACAGCTCAGGTCAAGCCAACCGCAGCAAATATTCAATCGCATACATGTACCTCAGACAAATCACCAAAAAGCACAGTAAGGAGCAAATCGAATTGAATAACCGATGGTATATATGCACATAAGTCAATGCCTGAATCAAAACATGTTCCAGCGCTACACCTATGAGCAAGGTAGCAAGGAAAACGCTAGGAGCAAAGCAAACCTCAAGCCATCGTAATGCACAGGCGTCAAGTGCAAAACGATTTAACTTTCTGGTCAAACATCAAGGCCCACGGACAAGCAGTGTCCAAAATATACCTTCTAAACCATACAACCATGCGCAAAAGGCAAGCAGTCACAGAATCGATACCACTTTCGGGCTGAACATCAACAAGCGCAAGAATAACGTGATACTGAATCGACTTATGAAATAAACTCCACACATTGGCATGATCAAAACAGGATCCAAACCCAGAACTGAAAATAAACAATTAACAGCTGAGATTACTCGCAAACAGATACGAGAGCAGAGGAGAACCAATTGAGCTTCTGAGGCATAAATCTGATATCGAACATAAAAGGGGATGAACCCATCCCGATTGACATCAATCATTACGAGAAGAAACAAGGTACACAACAATTCTATCCCGTGACCAACCTCAAAGGCTGGGTCAGAATGATTATTGAAACACAACTCATGTAAATTAGATTCCAATGACAAATTGAGAAGATGAGACCAGGTGAACCATTAAGGATAATTTCTGAATAATACGAAACAGAAGGGAGTTAATAACCGGAAGAGGGATTTCTCTCTTCATGAGAAATCGAGATGTGAAAGAAATCCAGGAAACAGATCCCAAACCTTGCGATTGAAAGCATGGCCTAGATCCCGTTGTAGGCGAGGTCGGTTACTTCTCTGAGTGAAAGTGAATGAAACGAGTTCAGAAACTCTAAGGTTTGCACATCAGTTTATATAGTTCGGAGAGTGAAGGAAAAATCGAAATGGAGGATACCACAGAGAAGTATGAGTAATAGAGAAAATAAAAAAAACAGAATGTGAACTTAGCTTCAGAGCAGTGGGTTTCGATTTGATTGAGGAGAAGAAGTCTCGATCGGAGGATGGCGCATGAATGGCGTGTGACTGTGTGAGACGAGACGGTAGTCGTGCTTCGGTCTTGATTTCGGTCACAGACTGCGGCGATCGAGGGGTGGAAGGCTTTGTTTCGTTTTCTTTCTTCAGTTCACAGGCACCAGAAAATTTGAATGAAGATGACCAGAAGCTAGGGCTGGATTTTCTTGTCTCTAGTTTTGAGGATGAGGGAGCAGAGCTCGTATGTTGTTTCGCCAGCTTGGAGAGAATGAAGGGAGAGCAGAGCTTATATGCTCCTTCTCGCCAGTCGAAGTAGCAAAATTACCGTCGTAATGAAGAGCATGATTGAGAGGGGAACGTATTGTTCCTCGTTCTCTAGGTAGGATGCAAAATTACTGGGAGCAAAGAGAATGAAGGAGGCGGTGGTTACCATGGATTGAAGCGGAAGATCGACAGGGTTTTTTCTTTGTGTTTTGTGTGTGGAGTTGTAAGGAGGAAGACCGGAACGATGGCTACAGTAGGGTTTTTTTTGATGTTGTTATATAACGGTGGGACTAGGGCTTTTGTAAAAAGGGGTTATCTGCTTTTTTGTTGGGTTAACCCCAAACAAATATGGACTTTATTTTTAGCAATAAGACAAGAACTGGACCCATATTTGAGATATGGGCCTCGTTTGGTCCAGGTGGGAGCAAGGCCTTGTTTGGCCGCTTTCTACAAAAAAATAAAACAGGTTTGCTTCTCCCATGACTTGAACTCGTGACCTCTAGCATCTCTCTCGCATGTTTCTACCAATTATGCTACAACAGAACTCAGTATGCAAACGTGAGAAATGATATTAGAGCTTTACCTTGAACTAAGTAATCCTTTTAAAAACGCTCACGTTTTAAATGAAGATTTACAGAAAGACGAAAGAGTTCTATCTAAAGAATTGTTTTTTCTTTCTAAGAATCATGAAATGGTGGAATGTAGATAAAAAAACAAAAAGATCATAAAATGTTAAAATAGAATAAAAGAATAATAGGTACATGAAATGATGAAATAGTACTAATACAATGGAAATAAAACTACGAGTGAAAGCCATAAAAATGAAAATTGAATTAGGTATGCACAAGTAGCGGTGAATGAGATAGGAAAACAACTAACAAAATAAAATGAAACGAGAGAAAATCAAAGGAATTAGTAACAAAAGGGAAATAAAAGATAAATGAATAAAAGGACAAGTAAGCAATAAAGATAAAATAAATAATAGGATAAGTGAATAAAACAAGGGGGACGGTTTAAAACCGTATTGTCGTTGTAAATTCATTTTCGAAGAACTGTGTTTTTATTGAAATGCTTTGAAAAAGATTAAAAAATGATGGTTTCATTTCAGCACGCATAATACGTTTTGAAAAAGAAAGACGACGACCCCTCTTATTGTAATTATTTTTTCTGAATTTTGCTTTATAGGGTGAGAATTTTTGGTGTCTACAGACGGCTCCCCTTGATTCAATTCTGCAAGCCCATGCAGAATTGGATCAAGGTTGACGGGACGCCAAAAATTCTCATTGTGGTTTATGATCTATTCTTATGAATGCGGGTGTACGGGGACTTATGACGGGCCCCAAATTGCGGTGATTGATGGTATGAGGACTAATGACGGGCCTCAACTAGATCTCGGTGTCTAGCTCTAGGACTAATGACGGGCCTAGAATACGATCAAACAACCTATGCATGAGGACTAATGACGGGCCTCAACTAGAACTCGATGTCTAGCTCTAGGACTTATGACGGGCCTAGAATGCATCTTCGAAATGTATGAGGACTAATGATGGGCCTCAACTAGATCTCGGCGTCTAGCTCTAGGACTGATGACGGGCCTAGAATACAATCGGTATATGGGTTATGCATGAGGGCCAATGACGGGCCTCAACTAGATCTCGGTGTCTAGCTCTAGGACTTATGACGGGCCTAGAATGCATCTTCGAAATGTATGAGGACTAATGACGGGCCTCAACTAGAACTCGGCGTCTAGCTCTAGGACTAATGACGGGCCTAGAATACAATCGGTATAAGGGTTATGCATGAGGGCTAATGACGGGCCTCAACTAGATCTCGGTGTCTAGCTCTAGGACTTATGACGGGCCTAGAATGCATCTTCGAAATATATGAGGACTAAAGACGGGCCTCAACTAGAACTCGGTGTCTAGCTCTAGGACTAATGACGGGCCTAGAATACAATCGGTATAGGGGTTATGCATGAGGACTAATGACGGGCCTCAACTAGAACTCGGTGTCTAGCTCTAGGACTTATGACGGGCCTAGAATGCAATTGAAAGTACGAGGACTTATGACAGGCCTCAACTAGACCTCTTGACATCTAGCTATAGGACTTATGACGGGCCTATAATACTTTGATCGAGTTGTATGAAACTCGCTGTTTTGAGAGGTTGATTTGAGGATGGCTTTGTTTGTGGATAGATTCGGGATTAGATCCCTCTTTTATGTGGGTTTTCTGAACTTTCATAGGATTTGGTAGTCGAATGTTTTTTGTTGATGTGGCCCTTGACTTTGTCAGTGCGGGACTCGTGTTTCGATTTTGATTTTGGTGGTCTTGCCCGATGTGCTCTTTGGTCTCGGGATTTGGTAGGACTCTTGGCTCATGAGTTTCGAGGTGGCTCCGGTTTGATATGTGACTCCCTTGTGAGCAACAACTCTGGGGTGGTTGATGGGTTTGGCTTCGATATGATCCAAGGGCTTCGGTATGATCGGATGGCTCCATTGCGGTTGGATGGCTCCGGTTTGATATGTGACTCCCTTGTGAGCAACGACTCTGGGATGGTTGATGGGTTTGGCTTCGATATGATCTGAGGGCTCCGGTATGATCAGATGGCTCCATTGCGGTTGGGTGGCTCTGGTTTGATATGTGACTTCCTTGTGAGCAACGACTCTGGGATGGTTGATGGGTTTGGCTTCGATATGATCTGAGGGCTCCGGTATGATCGGATGGCTCCATTGCGGTTGGGTGGCTCCGGTTTGATATGTGACTTCCTTGTGAGCAACGACTCTGGGATAGTTGATGGGTTTTGATTTGGTTGGTGATTTTGGGGTGGTTGGTGGGTTTTGATCTGGTTCAGATTTTGAGTCAGATGGTGGGTCGATGTGATTGGTGGATTGTGTTGTGTTTGACGTATTTTGATGTGGTAGATATTTTTTGTTGCGGTTGATAACTTCTTGGTCATTGATGGATGGCAACGGTCCAATTATGACTTCAGGGTT
Organism: Limonium bicolor; assembly: GCA_023374045.1. Taxonomy (NCBI): domain Eukaryota; kingdom Viridiplantae; phylum Streptophyta; class Magnoliopsida; order Caryophyllales; family Plumbaginaceae; genus Limonium; species Limonium bicolor. The sequence continues at coordinate 319,665,715 of CM041777.1, read as the reverse complement.
CTCTCATGATGGATCCGGGATAACTCGAGATGGCTCCAGGAAGGGCTACAAGATGGCTCTATTCGGTGATAGTGAGGAACAAAGGGGGACTTTTGCCTGTGAGGTGGTCGCATCTTGGGTGGGCTGCCTACGTACTCAATGTCGTATTGAGATCAGACCATACGTAGTTCGAAACTGTGTAGGCAAGACCCCGGTGATGAAATGGCTCCTGTGTAGTCTTGAGGTCTCTAGGACGGTCTCAATGTTTGAGGATGGCTCTCGCATGGCTCTAGTTTGGTTTTGGATATGGTGTTGATGAGGCCCGATGACGCTGGATGGCTCCGGAAAGATCGTCGTATGGCTCCGGATGGCCTCGGTTTTGATTTCTTTTGATTTTGAGTTGAGCTTTGATAGCGGGAAACTGAAGTCGACCTTCCACGAGACTAGGCATGGTTCTTACCAGTCGGATGTTGAAAATGAAGTGGTTATGATGCATGCAAATGCTAATTGCTAGAAGAGATGCAAAATGCATATGCGTTTTTTAAAGAGAAGGTATGATTCTATCTCTATTACTATGAGGTTTACGAATATAAGACATCTTCGGTTCGGTCTTGAGTGATTGTTGAACTGGAATGTGTGAATCACTTTCCTCTCATGGAGGGATGTGGGTCAATCTCTCGTGAGTATGGCCGTGTGTGCTAATGTCGTGAAGGTACTCTTGATGCTCGGAGCAGTATTTTCTTGCGAATTTCTTTTTAAGGTCCCGGACTTTACGATCCTCACAAATTCCTCACCTGCAATGGGTTTAGCTGTTTATGCTTTGGTGCTTAGATCAAATAGTCACTCACACTCAAAGGACCTTGTGAAGTAAGGTCACACTCATTCGCTCATAGTCCCTTTGGTATGACGGGAAATGTTGATAACAAGTACGAAGCTTATGATTCATGTTTCAGATTTGATACTTTCAGTCAACGCTCATCAACTAACGAGTCAGAGGTCTTTTATTGGGTTATAACGGGGCTAAGGGTGTGATGTATGTCACATGGGACTGGAGGATTTGTTTGGGGAGTTGTGGAGCTTTTGCGCAATATAGGGTATGTTTCGCCTTTGCCATGGTGGAATGATTAGACGGGTTTTGATAACCCCTTATCGGTTTCTTCGGGACATCATTGGTCCTTTTGCTTATTTTCTCCTCCTTCTTTGGTGTGTGATTATCGCTTTCCTGCTTCCTGCTTTTGGAATCGCATGGGCTCATCGACCTTCTTGGGCATTTTCTGCTTACTTTTTGGCTTTCAGCTTTGGAGTTTTCATTGACTCGCTAATCTTCTCAAATATTTCGGTGTTCTTTTTTGGTGTCTAACTTTGGAGTCGCATTGACTCACTGATTCCTTTGGACATTTTCGTTTGTTTTTCTTGTGCAAGATGGTGGGGGAGAGACCATGGCTCCGGCTCCTTCGAGATCCTCTATTGCACGGGTAAGTGTGTATATGTGGGGTGGCATATTGTGGAGTTTTTTTTTTGAAGAAAGAGTTTTTCATGAAAGGCTCAGCGGGGCTCACTAAGGGATGATGTAGAGGGCAGGCAAAGCTTTTTGGTTTTTGTGGAGATTTTTATTCCTAAGTGCCTCGTCATTCTCATTAGTCAATAATTGTTTTCTTACCATTCTCGAATCTTTGCATGAACCACAGTTCGTATCTTGCTATCGGCATTGATCTCACTCTAAATTATGCCTCTCCATGTGCTGAAGGAAAGCACAAGTCACTCATGGTTTTACCTTGATTGGCTCTCGCTACCTTCCCTCGTCGCTCAGTGGATTGTCCAAAAACGCCCACTTGAAATTCAAGAGAAAATACCGCTCTTCGCACACTACTCACTTGGTCTGTGGTGCTGATTTTGATTTGACCCTTGTGTTCATTGACGGGTCGAGAGTTTTGTGATTGAAGCATTCTGTTCAATCAATCTCTCACCTTTTTTTCCAAAGATGTCGTTTCGATACGAGAGTATGCGAATGTGACTATCTACAATGCATTATATAGTGGTAATATGGAATTACTATGTATAGGATGCATGAAATGCTGAAAATGATGAATTGAGATGGTTGACTGAATGTTTTTTTTTTGTTTTTGGATGCAATGCATGAGTGGTGAGGTTACACCTAGTCTCGCTTGAGTCGTATTCAGCTCGCGGCTTATGAAGCTCCTAGTCACGGTTGGTCTTGGAGATGGTCTAACTGCCGGGGTTGTTGTCGAAGAAGAAATTCTCGAGTGAGGGAGGCTTGGTGATTGGCTCCTGGATTTTTGAATTTTTAGGGAGTGACAGCTCCCGCATGGTGGCCCAACGATATGACGGAGACTACATTTTTTGGGATTTTTGGATGTATGTTTTTTTTGGATTTTGGGGAGTGACAACTCCCGTATGGTAGCCCCACGATATGATACACTTTGAGATTGGGAAAGGTTTGAGCTCGGTTTTCTTTTCTAACCCTCTGAGATCGGGTCTCTGGCGTTCGAGATATTGGGATGAAAGCTGGTGTGTGACAAGTGACGATGAAACACGTAAGTGCGTGATGCTCGTGAGTGTGGACGAGATTCATGTATGGTTGATGATTTTGGACTGATTGTAAATGTATGTGACCCTTTTGTCATGAATGCAATGCATGTTTTTTGTTTTACGCTCGGTTGCATTTGTTGGTGTTGTTTACTTAGGGGATGCCTCCTGTAGATACCTTGAATTTTCACCCCATAAAGCAAAGTTGATGAATGAAATATAGATGTGAGGGTTCGTCCCTTATTCGTTCTCTTTATTATACGTGCATGCCAATAGAAACCAATTTTTAGAAAACAATTTTGAAAACGCGTGTTTTCAAAGTGGTGGATTTTCTCAATATGAATTTTGACGCTCGGTTATTCGCAAATAAAATAGGGAGTAGGGAACCCTATACACATTGATCTAAATAAACTCGAAGGGAATGTATAAATCTATACATGTTATCTATTCAGAAATGGACAAGAGAGAAGAGAATCACATGGGGAAACCTATACATCATCAATTCTAAAAAGTCATTAAAAGGGGGAATTTTGAGCTGAACTTCTTCCGAACTCTTCTGGTCCGTCTTTGGGCTTTTGAATGACTACTCACGTTCGGCCTCCTGGCCGGCTGCTCGCTCGTCTTTGGATTCTTGACCGGCTGCTCGCTCATCTTCGGGCTCTTGATCGGTTTCTCGCTTGTCTTCGGGCTCTTGACCGACTGCTGGCTCATTTTCAGGCTTTTGTAGCGAAGCAAAACTGTGATCAAACAAAACGGGTTGGTGTTATTCTGATTTTTAACAGTTTGAACTCGAACCAGTGTCGCTAGTCTTCATGTCGCTTGACTCGGGTTGGTACGCCTCTGATTTTGTAATTGAACGGTTGGTGTCGGTCTTCATGTCGCTTGACTCGGGTTGGTACACCTCTGATTTTGTAATTGAACGGTTGGTGTCGGTCTTCATGTCGCTCGGCTAGCTCCACGGGTTGGTGCGCCTCTAATTTTTAGCTCGACCCGCTCCGACGAGGGAGATGAGGGATATTCTTGAGAAAAGAAAAAGGTGAATGATCAAGCACAAAATCTTATGTGAAAATCCACCACTTTCGTGAAAACACGAAATGACTAGTACGCTCCACAGTAATGACCGCTGCTCTTGAAGGTGGGTAGAACTTCAAAAATAGCGGGTCACGACATGGGGACTAAATCATTTATTTTGAAATACGTTTGAGAAAATCAACTCTGAAAACCGTTTTCGAAAACTATTTTGAAATAATGTTGGTGAAAAATGTTGTTTGAAATTCGTTTGTAGAAAGTAGGTTTGTAGAAAGTAGGTTTTCGAAATCTATTTATGAAAATTGTTTTGGAATAACATTCTAAAGATGAAGTGGCAAGATTAAAACCGCAAATGTTTATGAGTAAAATTTAGGTGAGATTCAAAATTAAACGAGCTCGTAAAACAGCTTTGAGAAATGTGCAAAAGAGAATTCCGAACATTTTACATAACTCAAAACAGATTGGTTTAAGAAAGTGGTTTGCACACATGTATAGCATAAGGTAAATCGTGGCTATGTTTGATGTGGAGCTGTAAGTGTTAACGTTGGGATAATCACCTTCCAGGTCAATCAATGCTTCCATACCACCGGGGAAACCGTCGTCCCTTCACTGTTCATCTCTCGGGATTTATCTCTATTATGCCTTGTGGGGCATGCCATCAAGAAAGACCGGAGTGCTTAAGTTCGAAAGGTCGGGATACCCGAAGTGATACAGTCACATGAGCCACGGCCGGGGATTATCAACATACTCACTTTTCGGGAAACTCGGGGAAATACTGCATGGGAACGGGTCTCCCATCGTCTGCACGATAAGGTGTGTCTAAAGTCCAAATTATTCACTGGCTACATTGTGCCATGTATGGGTATCCGGTAAATACAGGATCCTCTATGGACGTGCAGCGTGACATTGGGCTTTAGAGACACCCGTGGTGCAGAGGAACAATGGAGAACTGAGCCCATGCAATCTTCAGGGTAAGGTAGAAGGGTGGTCGGACAGGCGGCATACAAGGGGGTGGCTACCCGTAAAACCCGTCTTAGACACCGGATTAGGCAGCTGGACACTGAAGGCTCATGGTTCACTATATGCTGGCTTGAACTCGGATAATGGAGGATATTTTTGGATCATGAGCCTCCAGGGCGTAGGTCGATGACCATCTTGCCCCGTGGGTTAGCCATTTATATAAATGACCCAGCTCATGGGAAATCAACCGTGGACCGGTCGGGATTCCGTGACCCGTGGATAAATCGGGTGACACAGAGGAATGCATGTCCTAAGCTACCCTCCCAATGCACCCCACAATCATAACATAAATATGAAAGCGATGAAGTCAATAACACCCTATTTGCTAAGAGTTTTATCTTGAAAGCGATTCCAAATTGGTTATTTATTAACCTAAAGGGAAGTTAGCTTCATTCAATCCTAAGTGTCTCTTTCTATATGTGAGCTAACCATTAACCCAATTGTTGCAAGGTTTATTTGAGGATCCTCAAGGTCCTATCTGTCCTCATCCAGATAACACTCTGAGTGTGGAGTAGAATAATCCTAGAGGCTGGGAATGAATCTCATAAAGTTTTGAAAGAAGTGGGGAAGTCCCGACAATTTGAATGGAGTTCAGTCTTCCTTGAGTTTGAGAAAAACTTACTCAAGTTTTCCCCAGCAGAGTCGCCATTCTGTGGAGGGTGATTTTTCGGTATTGAGGGGGGTCTATCTAAATATGGTCTGACTGAGAAGCCAAGACCCTAGAAAATGCCATTCTGTGGAGGGTGATAACCCGTTATTCTGGCATCCCTCAAATACCTACTTTGTCGTCCGTCTTTCCCAGAAAGCATAAGGGGAATGCTAGTGAGCACTACACCCGCTCTCAATGGGCTCCACGCGGACTTATGCCTCTATAAGGCGGAGTTGACTAGAGTCCGCCACCTAGTTTGACCTAAGATACTAGGAAGGAAGGGAAAGAGGGTTCTAAGAACCGTTGGTTGACTTTGAATTTATTGCCTATGGATAGGACTTATCTGGTCAGATCAGAGATTTATTGTGGGTTCGCACTGGGTTACACCCCTTAGAAGTGGCAACGACCACGACTTCGGATTGGTGCCCGAGGAAACCTCGGTCTCCAATTGTCGGGATTGCCTTCTCAAAACCTTTTTAGAGAGATTCATTAAAAGCCAAGGAAAGGATTAGGACAGGAGGAGAGAAAATGAGTGATGAGACGAGCGTTTCTGCCAAGCTGGCACCAAATGAAAGGATTGGTGAATTGGGATGAGTACAGAATGAAAAATTGAGGAGTCTTAGATTGAGTGAACATACAAGACTTGAAATCTGATGGTTTGAAGTTTGTGGGATTCGAAGAAGGTTTAAGCGTTTTGGGAGATATGGGGGCCACCGTAGAAGGGGAAAAAGGGGGGGTTTTGTTTGGAATAGGGTCGCGCCCTAGATGGGCTGCCTACGTACTGAACTCCCTGTTGAGATCAGACCTTACGTAGTTCACGTCTTTAAGGTTTTGGATGTTTTGAGGGGTTTGAGGTTTTGGGTGTGAGAGATTAGTCTGTGAGACGCTCGGGTCTATGAGACGGTTGGGATGTTCATGTATTGGGAGTGAGAGGGGTTTTGAATGTTTGAGAGGTATGAGAAACACCTTAGAGTGGGAAAAGGGTTTTTGTTTGGGATGGGATGGGTCGCACCCTAAATGGGCTGCCTACGTACTCAACTCCATGTTGAGATCAGACCTTACGTAGTTCACGTTTTTTGGGTTTGGAGATTTTTGAGATGTTTGAAGTTTTGGGTGTTTGAGAGGTTAGTCTATGAGACGCTCGGGTCTATGAGACGTTTGAATCTCAAAATGGTGGAAGAGGTTGAGTGTTTGAGTCTGTGAGGCGCTCGGGCCTATGAGACATTTGTGGAGAATTGTGATGTTTGAGTCTGTGAGGCACTCGGGCCTATGGGACATTTGTGGAGAAATTGTGATGTTTGAGTCTGTGAGGCATTCGGGCCTATGAGACTATAGAAGTTTGGAAGAAGTCGGGATTCAGGAGATGTTTCAAGTTTTGGAATGATTTGAGCTTGAATAATGGTTTAAGTGTGTGAGGCAATTGAAGTTTGAGTAGAGATCCCGGGTTTTTCGGATTTGAGATTATGAGAGGGTTGATGTTTTGGGATATTTCGAATTTAGGATGAGATGATGGTGGACTGAATGGTTTGGAGGGAATGATTGTCAAAATTGTCTCTCTTAAAGTTTTTAAAACCGAAAAATCATTTTTTGTTGTAAAAGGGCGGATAATCCCGAGGGATTACCCTATGTACCCCTCGAACACGACACTTAATTAATAGTAAATGCCAAGGCTCGAAGATGGGGCAATGAATTTATGTCGAAAATAGGATTTAGAGAGAACACACCATGAATGAGATGTTCTCGGTCAAACCCTAATAACGTCTCTAACTCCCGGCTTTAAAACATTAAAAACCGAAAACATTGAAATCGAGCGGAAGGGAGTTAGACGATTCTAAAATCCCGGCTGCAACTAGGAAAGTCGTTACTTCCCTAGCACCCGCCTTGTAAAAATCTAGGCTGCAATTAGGGAAGGTTTGTCACCCTAATGTCCCGCCTAAAGAGATTCAGACTGCGACAAAGGAAGGTTATGACCCCAGTGCCCCGCCTCGGATTTTTATCGGAAAGGGAGACAAGTGATGTCTAACTAGGAGGAAAAAAATTTTGAAAGTGTTAGACAGTTCATGTTCCCCGAAAACGGTTTATTTGATTTGAAAACTAAGTTTGAAAACTTTTGAAGTTGTTCGGAATTCTCGATGAGGAAACACTGATTTTGAGAAATGTTTTTAGGAGAAAAACTTTCTGTATATGTGAGAAGAACTTTCTGCATTTGAGAAGAGTTTTCTGTGATGTGAGAAGAGTTTTTCCTTTAAAATTCCACAAAATGGTTCCTTTGAAAACCTGATGAGATCTGAATGAAATGATTGTTCAAAATTTGAGAAAGAAGATTTTTTGGGATTTTTGAAATAAAGCTAAATAATGAGGAATGTTTTTGGATTTTGGAGTTTGAATGGGATTTACAAGTTGAGTTTGAATTGGATTTGAATGTGAACTGAATGGGATTGAACTGAATTGAATTGGACTGAATTGAAATGAGTTGGGTTTGAATTGGGTTGAATTGAATTTGGTTTGAATTAGGCTTGAAATGAATTTGAATTGGGCTTGGAATTGAATTAGGTTTGAGTCGGATTTGGTTGGAGTTGGAAAACAAGGCGGGTCAAGTTAGACCGAGTCAAAGTGGGATTGAGTCAAAGTCGTGTCAAGGTTAAACTTGGGCTGGTCAAAGTTCGGATTGGTCAAAGTTTGGGTCTTGGTCAAAGCTTGGATTGGTCAAGTTTGGGTCTTGGTCAAAGCTTGGATTGGTCAAAGTTCGGATTGGTCAAAGTTCAGATTGGTCAAAGTTTGGGTTTTGGTCAAAGCTTAGGTCATGGTCAAAGCTTGAATTGGTCAAAGTGTGGGTCTTGATCAAGGTTTAGACCGGATTGGGCCTTGGTGGGCTGAGTGGGCTTTGGGTCCAAAATAGGATTGGGCTGAACTGAGTTCGGGCCGAACTAGACCTTGATGGGCTTTTGAGTTGGGCTGAAAAGATTTTTTTTTGGGCTAAAATGGGCCTGGGCCTTTTTATTTGGGTGAAAAGGGCTTCCCAATTTTGAATTGATCTTGGACTTGAATTTTGAAATGGATTGCTTTTCTTTTTCTTTTGGGCTTTTTTTATTATTATTAACATAATAAGATGTGGTTTGGGTTTAGGAATCACCCAATTTATTAGGTGGGACCATGGCTCACCTAAATGTCTGGGTTCACCCTCTATCCTAAGGCTCGGTCCTAAAAGAATAATAACTAGGCTTAGTAATAGTAACCAAAATACAATGAAGCCAAAATTACAATAAAGATAAAACATACAGTATATACATGTATGGCATGAGATAAAACATCAAATGGCAAACCACATAATGAAAATGAATTGTAGGTCATAATCAACAGGAGACATAGATAATAGAAAACCGACCGACGAGGTGGCCTGCCCCCGGTTTTTTAAAAAAATCTAGCTGAAACGGGTAGTTAATTATCCGCTGACCCATCTCAAAATAATGAGCAGACATCAACCTCCGTCTGACCAAGGCACAGGGTACCGTCAACTTGCATATTCCAAAGTCAAACCACAAGTCCGGCAAGCACAGCTCAGGTCAAGCCAACCGCAGCAAATATTCAATCGCATACATGTACCTCAGACAAATCACCAAAAAGCACAGTAAGGAGCAAATCGAATTGAATAACCGATGGTATATATGCACATAAGTCAATGCCTGAATCAAAACATGTTCCAGCGCTACACCTATGAGCAAGGTAGCAAGGAAAACGCTAGGAGCAAAGCAAACCTCAAGCCATCGTAATGCACAGGCGTCAAGTGCAAAACGATTTAACTTTCTGGTCAAACATCAGGGCCCACGGACAAGCAGTGTCCAAAATATACCTTCTAAACCATACAACCATGCGCAAAAGGCAAGCAGTCACAGAATCGATACCACTTCGGGCTGAACATCAACAAGCGCAAGAATAACGTGATACCGAATCGACTTATGAAATAAACTCCACACATTGGCATGATCAAAACAGGATCCAAACCCAGAACTGAAAATAAACAATTAACAGCTGAGATTACTCGCAAACAGATACGAGACAGAGGAGAACCAATTGAGCTTCTGAGGCATAAATCTGATATCGAACATAAAAGGGGATGAACCCATCCCGATTGACATCAATCATTACGAGAAGAAACAAGGTACACAGCATTCTAATCCCGTGACCAACCTCAATGGCTGGGTCAGAATGATTATTGAAACACAACTCATGTAAATTAGACTCCAATGACAAATTGAGAAGATGAGACCAGGTGAACCATTAAGGATAATTTCTGAATAATACGAAACAGAAGGGAGTTAATAACCGGAAGAGGGATTTCTCTCTTCATGAGAAATCGAGATGTGAAAGAAATCTAGGAAACAGATCCCAAACCTTGCGATTGAAAGCATGGCCTAGATCCCGTTGTAGGCGAGGTCGGTTACTTCTCTGAGTGAAAGTGAATGAAACGAGTTCAGAAACTCTAAGGTTTGCACATCAGTTTATATAGTTCGGAGAGTGAAGGAAAAATCGAAATGGAGGATACCACAGAGAAGTATGAGTAATAGAGAAAATAAAAAAAACAGAATGTGAACTTAGCTTCAGAGCAGTGGGTTTCGATTTGATTGAGGAGAAGAAGTCTCGATCGGAGGATGGCGCATGAATGGTGTGTGACTGTGTGAGACGAGACGGTAGTCGTGCTTCGGTCTTCGATTTCGGTCATAGACTGCGGCGATCGAGGGGTGGAAGGCTTTGTTTCGTTTTCTTTCTTCAGTTCACAGGCACCAGAAAATTTGAATGAAGATGACCAGAAGCTAGGGCTGGATTTTCTTATCTCTAGTTTTGAGGATGAGGGAGTAGAGCTCGTATGTTGTTTCACCAGCTTGGAGAGAATGAAGGGAGAGCAGAGCTTATATGCTCCTTCTCGCCAGTCGAAGTAGCAAAATTACCGTCGTAATGAAGAGCATGATTGAGAGGGGAACGTATTGTTCCTCGTTCTCTAGGTAGGATGCAAAATTACTGGGAGCAAAGAGAATGAAGGAGGGCGGTGGTTACCATGGATTGAAGCGGAAGATCGACAGGGTTTTTTCTTTATGTTTTGTGTGTGGAGTTGTAAGGAGGAAGACCGGAACGATGGCTACAGTAGGGTTTTTTTATGTTGTTATATAACGGTGGGACTAGGGCTTTTGTAAAAGGGGTTATCTGCTTTTTTGTTGGGTTAACCCCAAACAAATATGGACTTTATTTTAGCAATAAGACAAGAACTGGACCCATATTTGAGATATGGGCCTCGTTTGGTCCAGGTGGGAGCAAGGCCTTGTTTGGCCGCTTTCTAAAAAAAATAAAACAGGTTTGCTTCTCCATGACTTGAACTCGTGACCTCTAGCATCTCTCTCGCATGTTTCTACCAATTATGCTACAACAGAACTCAGTATGCAAACGTGAGAAATGATATTAGAGCTTTACCTTGAACTAAGTAATCCTTTAAAAACACTCACGTTTTAAATGAAGATTTACAGAAAGACGAAAGAGTTCTATCTAAAGAATTGTTTTTTCTTTCTAAGAATCATGAAATGGTGGAATGGTAGATAAAAAAACAAAAAGATCATAAAATGTTAAAATAGAATAAAAGAATAATAGGTACATGAAATGATGAAATAGTACTAATACAATGGAAATAAAACTACGAGTGAAAGCCATAAAAATGAAAATTGAATTAGGTATGCACAAGTAGCGGTGAATGAGATAGGAAAACAACTAACAAAATAAAATGAAACGAGAGAAAATCAAAGGAATTAGTAACAAAAGGGAAATAAAAGATAAATGAATAAAAGGACAAGTAAGCAATAAAGATAAAAAATAATAGGATAAGTGAAAATAAAACAAGGGGGACGGTTTAAAACGTATTGTCGTTGTAAATTCATTTTCAAAGAACTGTGTTTTTATTGAAATGCTTTGAAAAGATTAAAAAATGATGGTTTATTTCGGCACGCACGCTAATACGTTTTGAAAAAGAAAGGCGACGACCCCTCTTATTGTAATTATTTTTTTGAATTTTGCTTTAGGGTGAGAATTTTTGGTGTCTACAGGTTCGTTACTCTATCTTCCTTGCTTCATTGCGCGATTGTGCTTCTTCTCCTGGCTACTCATGGTTCTCGTGACTGCGAAGCATGTCGCCCCATGGTGCCATAAATTCCATTATCCTTGTATTTAGGATCTTCATTTCTCCGCCATTAAGTGCGGTCATTGTATTCAACGGGAACCGTCCTCGGGACTTCCAATTCTCGGAACCTACCGTATGACAGGTTCTTTTTCTAATAGGGTTGTTTTGCAACTGCCAGATCGGGTTTTACCCGGTGTGGAGAGGTCTTTCCATCTCTCTGGCGTTCTTCTCCCAACTTAATACCGTGGGTTGCAGAGGGCGGGGTATGGTTGTTGTAGGTCTCCGGTTCACGCGGAAGTTCCTATCTAGCGTACCTCTCACGCTAACACTCAACCTAGAACTGATCATAATGTGTCCGGCCCGGGTAGCCCGGTCCGACCCGGCCTGTAAAAAGCCCGATGGGCCCGAGCCCGATTGGGCTTCGGGCGGGCCTAGACATAAAATCAGGCCCGAATAAAAACCGGGCCGGGTTGGGTTGCGGCACATTTTTTGAGCCCGTGGGCAAGCCCGGCCCGGCCCGATTTATTTTATTTATTATTATTTTAAAAATGTAATATATACATATTTAATTTTATTTAATTTTTATATAAATATACAAAAATTATATATAAGATATAAATTTAAATTAAGTTATATATAATATATTAATCTATATTAAATATATTAATTTAATTTTTTTTATTAATTTATATAAAAAAAATTAAAAAACCGGGCCGGGCTTCGGCAAAACCTGGGAAAAAACCGGGCCTAGCCTGGCTCGGCCCGAGCATGAAAAAAACCGGGCATGGTTTTTTAAAATAAGCCCGACGGGCCTAAAATTTTCCTTTGGCCCGGCCCGAACCCGGCCCGCCTGCCCGAATGATCACCTCTAACTCAACCCTAGCCCTAAGTCTCTAATTCCTAACTCGGTATTTTCCTAAACTCGGTATTTCATCCATCAGAGCGATACTTCGCTCTGACACCACTTTTTGTAACACCCCTACCGTTAATACCGTCATTACTGTCCGAATACTTACCTTCGCAGCGGATACTCCATACACAGCGGCGGGTGTACAATGCCGTTAGTCACCCACGTGACTAACCAGGCAAGTTACAATACTACATACTATCGGTCTGATGAATTTGAACATACCGAGTACTCTACACAATACATTACCTTCCCTTGCATACTCAACCATAATTCAATTACAATTCCAATACAATACTATACCGAGTCTACTACAATCCTTAAATTACTGGTACAGTTTGGAACTTCCAATTTCCCAATACATTACAAATTCAATCCCTATTATACAACTACCCATGCTTACATAGCAGTCCACGTCCTACTCTCTCGAACGGTGGTCAGCTTCGAGTACCTGCACACTAAAAACGTGCCCTAGGGGGTCAGCTTACGCTGAATATGAATTTCGCATATACCGCGTGCTAACCGCGGTACGCCGACTACTTTGGGTCGGATGTACATGGAGTTCATTTTACATGCATACATACATACTCATGCTACAACAATACAATCAACAATACCTACATACACATACAAGGTTCAATACTTACCAAGGAAGACAATTCGATAGTCAACCGTTCGTATTAGTATTTATTATTCATTACTCTTCCGTTGCGTTACTCACTACTCTGTTCGCACTGTGTTCGATATTCGCTACTCTACTCATACTCACTCCTTACTCTTGCATGCTCATCACTCCGTGTTCAATACCTTACTCGCACACGATCCTTACTCTGTACTCGTTACTATACTTGTGCATACTCACTACTCAATACTCCATACTTACTCATACGTACTCAATGCTCAATACTTACTCATACATACTCAATACTCGGTACTCATTACATACTCATACTCACTTCTTACTCAGTACTCATTACTTTACTCATACATACGCAATACTCAATACTCATTACTTTGGCCTCTGGGCGGAGTCATACACAAGACTCGCCACCGGACCTACAATACGAGGGCTATACGCTTAGCTCCTCAAATACTCAAATGTCCGTTTTTACCGGACTACTCAAATTCCCAACACTCTTCTCTCAGAGTATATTACAATCTCATGGATTAGCCTAGGAATATCTCTCTTGATAACCTCCACTAGCTTAGGGAATTACCACCGTCTAGTATCCTCAGATTTAAGGGTTTCCCCAACGTTTCGAATACTCTCATGTTCGGGACATACTTACATCAGTCGGGTCCTCTCATAATGGGTCGACTAATTGCTAAGGGGTGTGGAGATCCCTCGTTATTCTTTACTACTCTCATGGTTCATATCTTGCACCAAGATCAATTCCTCTAATAGAGGTTACTTATATACTTCCACTACTTATTATTTGTGGATTATTCATTTCGGTTCTCCTACCGTTATCGGAAGGTTATTACTCCCGTACACTCTCTCACATTCTAGAGAGTTCATTGGTTCGCGTTATCGTTTATTGATTTGTTAGTTTAGTGCGTCGCTGCGGTTCCATTAGTTCACAAACACGACTCTTACTACGAGTCACTACACAACAAGACTCATCTATGAGTCGATCTACGCACTAAATGAAGCCACACAATCAATCAAGAAGGGTTAGCTCATACAACATACAGCAAGACATATAATGAAAGGCAATAAACCGTTTTCATGCTTTAGTCTTGATTAGCCGGCATACAGCACACAAATCAACGTAACTCGGTTAGCATACGGGGCATGAGAAAATCATACCTTTCACCGGGGTTAGCTTTACCGTGTGTTCCCTTGTTCCTTGGTTCACACTTGTTCCACTGATAATGTTTCAAACATGGATATTAATACTATGTTCATACGGTACGTAAATACTTACTACTCCCATACTTACCCCGTTGTCCCGTTATACTTAGTTTTACTCATGTCAATTTGTGTTCTTACTTCTCACTCAATTCCTACACTTGTTTACACTTCTTAGGACCTTTAAAATATCACCAAACAAGGCCTTAACAACATCTAAAACCATTACCATTCAATCCCCCATGTTTAGAGCTCTTTAAAACACTCACGGCTAAATTTTGGGGGTGGTCCGGGACTTGGTCCGGACCCAAAGTCCCGGACCAATACTTCGGCGCACTCTCGGCTACATTTTCTACCTGGTCCTGGACTTGGTCCTGGACTTAAGTCCCGGACCAACTGCTGTATCAACTTTCAGGGCATTTTTAAGGGCGGTCCGGGACCTTATACAAGGGCTAGGTCCCGGACCCTGCTAAAACCTGCAACTAAGGTGATTTTTCAACCCCAAATCAACCCTTAATCCACCCCTAATCATTCCATAAACTTTCCACATGTTTCCTACATGTTTAAACACCTTAAAACACTCCTTAAACCACCTCAAATCATTGGTCCAATCCTTGCTCAATTCTTGCTTAAGTTCTACATTCTCATTCTTGCATTTTTACACTTTGCACACTTGTGCATTCCTAACTTCCTCTTGGTGGGTTACTACCCTCTACCAACTTCACCAAATTTCTTATTGACCATTACAATTCCATCCTAGACAAATGCACTACCTATACCCAAGTCAAATCTCCATCTTCAAGGTTACAAACACTAACTCTTTCTCTTGTTTTTCCAATGCATTTTCACATGCTATTTGCTACAGATTTTGCATTCTTATATCCTCATATCACAACTACCATTCCATGGTTACTATGTATCTCTACTAACACCAATACATACCTTGGTTCTCCCATTCACCAAGTCATTCTTTAATGCACAATTCCTACCAAAATTTTGTCATAGTTCACCTACTTTTCTTACATCCTCAAATACACATTCTCTCATCAAATTCAACCTAAAGCTAGCCACACCAAACAAGGGTCCTACCAGCACACAAGGTTCATACAACATTCCTCCAAAGCATATACACAATTCTCCAAGCCCAATACAATGCATTAACATAAATACGTGGCACTTTGGCCCTTACTTTGCAATTCAATTTCACAACTCCCTCCAATACCAAGCAAGCAAATTTTCTCACATGTTTTGGGTTCATTGATTCATTTACCCATCCCATTATCCTAATACATATAGATAGTGTATTAAGATAGGTTTTTCTTACCTTGAGATCACAATTCTCCTTTTAAGTTCTCCACCTCTCCTCTTCTTCATTCTCGGTCAAGTTGAGCCATGGGGTTACCAAACCCCAAGCCAACATTCAAGAACACAAAATAGATACAATTAGACTCCTTAACCCATTGGATAACTCTAATTCAATGAAAGGCTTAAATGCCATTAGTTAGGGTTTTACCTTGGAGCTTCAAGAGAGGTTTTTAAGCCTCGAATACAAAGGAGAGTTCCTCCACCATTGGAGAGTTGAACCAAGCTCAAACAAAGAAGAAAACAAGGCATTACAAGAGGGGCAAAAATCGGCCACTATAGAGAGTGAAGAAAAATGGATTTTTCTTGAAACTTTTTACCCTAGGAGGAAGAGGAGACTCCAAGCTTCGATTTGGTACCATTTCCTCTTCAAATGGGCAAAACCCATGGAGATGAAGTTGCTCATTTTCTGATTTTGAAAAGATAGAAATGTAGAGCTTGAAGAGGGAGTTCAAATATGTATTTTATTTTACATTTGGAGCTCAAATGGAGCTAGAGCATGAAGAGAAAGAAGGGAAGCCATGAAAGCCATGGAGGAGCTTCCAAAATCGGCTGAAAATCAGAGAAGGGAGGAAGGAGAGGAGTGTGCTGTAGAGAGGGGGATTCCGTGAGAGAGGGAGAGGGAAGGGATTGGAGAGAGAATAGGGAAATAAGAGAATAAGAGGAGAGAGGGTGTTATTTACTTTGTACTTTTTACTTTTTGCTTTTTGATTTACTTATTTTTACTTGTGTGTGTGTGTGAGAGAGAGCTGTTTACACCAGTAAAAACCGGCCCCCACTGTTATACTAGCTGGAGCGTTTTTCGTCTTTTACAGAAAACGCTCGTTATTTTACCCGGTTTTGATACTATTCACTAACCGGGCCCGTTTTCCGGAATTTTCTCGTTTCTTTATTTTTATTGGTTATTAAGCTTCCGTTAATGCTTAATAATAGTTGTTTAATGATTTATAATTTTTACGGGTTCGTTTGACCACTTAAAATCACGTTTTTGGGTTTTCTCGAAAAAACGTCGCTAAAGCTCTATTAGCGTTTTAATACCTTCTTTGGATCCGTCTTCTTCGGGAATCATTCCCGTATATTATTTGGGTCTTATTAAGCCCTATGAATCCACATAATACGCTAACCGAGGTCTCGTACCTCCTATGCTTATTTAATGCTTATTTTAACGTTTTCCGCTTTCTAAGCGTTTTCTCATTTCTTTGGATTTATTTTCTTTACCAAAATTACTTAGGCACTGTTAGGCCCTTAAATACGATATAAAAATAATTTAATCACCATTTTTAAGTTCGGGGTGTTTCAGGGGTAAAATAACTAAAATAGGAGAAAGCAAACCTCTAGTTTAATCTGTTATCATCTTTTTCACAGTTTAGTTTCAGTAATATTTCGAGGCTTTAACTACATGACTTGAGGGAATTCGGGGATTCATATTCATGTTGCTGTTGTAGAGCCTTTAAACTGATTACGCAAAGAAGAAAGAGCAGATGAATAGATGTTGAAATTTGCCTAAAATCGCTGAATGCATACTTTTGTTCAATTGCTAAGCCACAGTGCATCTTGTAATATTTATTGGTTAACTGTTCATTCATGATATCTCTGCTTTGCTTCTGAAATATGCTTATTTGATGCGTGAGTGAAAAAAGAAAGGGTTCTGAATTCCTAACAAAGATGGTAGTTAGATACAAATGAGATTAATCTTAATCACCTCTGTAGGTAATGTGGTAGGTCCTCCTGACTTAGAGATGACAATTGTTCGTTGGTTTTGTTTATGCTTGGGACAGGTTAGCATTAGTAAAGCAGAAAAGAGGTTAAAAAAGAAATGTGTTGAGTTTAATCTGTTACACTGATTGTTTTCTCTGAGTTCAAGTGCTTATTTCAGTGGATAGTTTGATGTCTAGACAGCAGACAGAAAGATGTTTAGTGTTTGGCTGTTTAAGAGTAAATCCACAACGTCTCTTCTCCTAATTGACAGATTCACAGTGAAGCAACAACAGAATGATTAGTTTGGGATTCAGCCCTGTAGGAAAGAACGATTAGGAAGAGAGATGTAAATAAACAAAAATAAAACAAGCTGTTTGTCAATTTTGTTTAGGCTTGAATTCTGCTTAATAACCCTTATATTCTCTGTTTGAAATCTCCAATGGTTCCTCAATGTTATTGAACAGATATGTTTCCTTGATTAATTGTTGTTGTCATTCCTGATTGTTTGCTTGATTAACCGTTGCCATCATTCCTGATTGATTGATTATCATGAAGATTTGCCTCTTGTGTTTATTTCTACGCCATGCATGTACTGGTTTCATATAAGACTTTGTTGCAGAATTTCAATTCATCTCTTTGTATCTCTAACTATCTAAGCCCTAGTTATTATGACCTTAGGTCCAAGCCATTAGGATAGAGGGGGTCCCCCATACTTGATTGGTCAATGACCAATCTCTTGGTGGTGACACCCTAAACCTAAAATACACATGTAAGATAGGTATATATATGTAAATATTGAACTCTTCCTTCTCAAACCGGAAAATTCTTCCAAACACCTAACCCAAGTCCACAAATCATTCAAAACCACAGTCCAAATCCAAAGCCCAAGCCTAATCGGCCCATTACCAGGCCCAACCCACTTCAGGCCCAAGCCCCCTTCGGGCCCAAACCCACTTCAAGCCTAAGCCCACTTTAAGCCCAAACCCACTTCAAGCCCAAACCCACTTCGGGCTTAAACCAAACTCGGCCCACAAGCTCAAACTCGGCCCACAAGCCCGAAACTCGGCCCCAAGTCCAAACTTGGCCCACAAGCCCAAACTTGGCCCATCTCCAAACTCAACCCATCCCAAATCGACCCAAAGCCCAATCCGGCCCAATTCCACCAAGCCTGGCCCAAGTCCATAAAACCGGCCATTACCCAAGTCCAAACCCGACCCAATACCCATATCCAACCCAAATTCGGCCCAAACCCGAAGCCCATGGCCCAATACCACATGGCCCGAAAGCTGGCCCAAGCCTAAACCCAACCCAATACCCAAATACGACCTACTACCCAAGCCTGTCCCAGTCCAATGCCCACGGCCCATTACCCGGACTCGGCCCAGACCCAAGCCCACATAGGCCCATTACCCAAATTCGGCCCATTACCCAAATTCGGCCCATTACCCAAATTCGGCCCATTACCCAAATTCGACCCATTACCCAAATTCAGCCCATTACTCAAATTCAGCCCATTACCCACATCGGCCCATAACCCGGTCAAGCCCAAAATTGGCCCAAGCCCACAAAAGTCAAACTGATTTGACCAACCCTGAACCTTGACCAACTCCCAACATTGACCAGACCCAAGTTTTGACCCAAGACTTTGACTTTGAACCCACCCAAGGCCCAAACCGACCCAAGGCCCAAACCAATTCAATCCAAGTCCACAAAAGTCAAACCAAGCCCACAAAGCCTAAGGCCCAAACTCATAAAATTCAAGGCCCAAAATAGGCCCAAGTCCTCAAATCAGCGGACATCAAAAGACCCAAAACAAGGCCCAGTTCAGCCAAAAAAGCCCATGAGCCCAACTTTGACCTAAACTTTGACCTTGACCCCACTTGGACCAAGCCTAAGTTTGACCAACCCAACTTTGACCTTGACCCCACTTGGACCAAGCCCAAGTTTGACCGACCTAACTTTGACCTAAACGTTGACCTTGACCAAAAAACGGTGACCTTGACCAAAAACGTTGACCTTGACCAAAAATGTTGACCTTGACCAAAAAATGTCGACTTTGACCAAAAACTTTGGCCCAAGCATTGACCAATCCCATTCAAACTCAAATTGTAGATTCCATCCAAACTCCAAAAATCTAAAAAAAAACATTCCTCATTATTCAGCTTTAATTCAAAAATCCTGAAAATCTCTTTTCTCAAAATTTCAAGCAATCATTTTATTCAAACTCCATCAAGTTTTCAAAAGAAACCATTTTATGAAATTTTAAAGGAAAAACTCTTCTCACATCACAGAAAACTCTTCTCAAAACGCAGAAGAAAGTTCTTCTCACATATACATAAAGTTTTCTCCTAAAACATTTCACAAAATCAGTGTTTCTTCATCGAGAATTCCGAACAACTTCAAAAGTTTTCCAACTCAGTTTTTTACTCTAGTAAACCGTTTTCAGGGAGCAAGAAATGTCTAACCCCTTCAAAACATTTCCTCCATGGTTAGAACATCGCTTGTCTCTCTTCCCTAAATAAAAATCCGAGGCGGGGCACTGGGGTCATAACCTCCCTTGTCGTAGTCTGGATCTCTTTAGGCGGGGCATTAGGGTGACAAACCTCCCCTAATTGCAGCCTAGATTTTTACAAGGCAGGGTGCTAGGGAAGTAACGACCTTCCTAGTTGCAGCCGGAATTTTAGAATCGTCTAACTCCCTTCTGCTCGATTTCAATGTTTTCGATTTTTAACGTTTTAAAACTCGGGGAGTTAGAGACGTTATTAGGGTTCGACCGAGAACATCTCATTCATGGTGTTTCTCTCTGAACCCTATTTTTCGACATAAATTCATTGCCCCATCTTTCGAGCCTCGCCACTTATTATTAGTTAAGTGTCGTGTTCGAGGGGGTACATAGGGTAATCCCTCGGGATTATCCGCCCCTTTTTACAACAAAAATGATTTTCAGTTTTAAAATTTTAAGAGAGACAATTCTGAACAAATCAATCGAATCCTTCCATTAGAGCTTTAACCCATAGGCATTCCTCAATCCTTTCCTAAGCAAACTCCAAGTCACATAGGACTTCCAGTTCTTAAATGCTCCCGAACAACCTTAGTGGTCAAAAACCCGAAACATCCTCAAAACCCGAACACCTGTAAACCAAATATCCTCTTTCATACTCCATCAACACTTTTGACTTCCTAAATCACCTCAAAGATTTGACCATTCAAAAACCCATACTTTACAAGCACGAAAAACTCCTCAATTCAACCAAAGAATCCGAACACCTCTCAACTTCACAAAATGACCAAAATACCCTTCAGCTCTAAAAATGACCAAAATACCCCCTAAGCTCTACAAATGACCAAAAACTCCTTGACCCCAGCAAGTGATCAAAACACCCCTCGACTCCAAAAATATAATAACCAAAGTACCCTTTTGCTCCTCAAAACTCCCAGCATCCTTTAATCTCGTGAAAGTTGAAACGACCTCAAACCTCTCAGAAACAATCCAAATCTCTCAATATTCAAACCAACTTCACCAATCAATATCTCAAGACCAGCCCATTTCTCCAAACTCTTTGAAATCATCTATTCTTCAGTTCACACTCGATCCTATCCTTTGGCTTTAAATTGAATCTCTCTAATAAGGTTTTGAAAGAAGGCAATCCCGACAATTGGAGACCGAGGTTTCCTCGGGCACCAATCCAAAGTCGTGGTCATTGCCACTTCTGAGGGGCGTAACCCAGTGCGAACCCAACATAGAATCTCTGTAAAATGACCAGATAAGTCCTATCCATAGGGAACAACCTCAGAGTCAACTAACGGTTCTTAGGACCCTTCTTCCTTTCCTTCCTAGTTCCATAGGTCAAACTAGGTGGCGAATCTAGTCAATTTATGTCCTTAGGGCATAAGTCCGCGTGGAGCCCATCAAGAGCGGGTGTAGTGCACACTTACACTCTCCTTTACGCTTTCTGGGAAAGACGGACGATTTAGTAGGTATTTGAGGGATGCCAGAATAACGGGTTTTCACCCTCCACAAAATGGCATCTTTCTAGGGTCTCAACTTTTCAGTCAAACCATATTTAAATAGACCCCCCCATACCGAAAAATCACCCTCCACACTTGGGTGTGGTCATACTTCACAAAGAAAGAAGATCCTAAGAAGATCGGGATATACAAGCAATATTTGCAATAGAGGACTTATATGGGTGGTGAACACGGAACCAGATCCTTTGCAAAGCACTTGAAAACACACAATATCTACAGGATACGGAAAGGGGGCACTAGTGGTCAAATTATGCTTATCGGGTTTACCGAAAGATAACCCTATCTAGGTTATTTTTCGATATGATAGAGAAAGGATGATAGATGGCATGGGTAGATTTATGATTGCTAAACAATTGTCTTTTAACTTTGGTGAAAACTCTTAAATTGAAAAAAATGCACCACATTACAACCATAATGTAGTGAGTGCCTAGGAATACGCTAAACATAGAGCTTTTGCACAACATAAGCAAACTAGAAATAAACTAATTGAAATGAATAAATTTGGTGGTCGTGTTTCCTTGACTAGTGATATGTGGATGTCTACAACTAATGAGATGTTTATTTGTGTTACTTCATTGGATTGATAGTTCTTGGATGTTTAGAAGCGTATTATTGCTTTTGATATTTTTGATGATGCACATACCGACCATAATATTTCTGCAAAACTGATTGAAGTATTATCTGAGTGGAATTTGTTAGACAAGTTATTCTCCCTTTCTTTACATAACGTTTTGAACAATGTTACGTGCACACAATATCTAAAACAAAATGATAAGCTCACACTCTTGCATGATGAATATTTCTTACATGTTCGATGTTTTCACGTGTTTAAATTTGTGTGTGCAAGATGGTTTATGTCACTTGACTACTACACTAAAACCACTTATGCATTTTATGTGAGAAATTAGGAAATCACATCCTGTTAAAAATGAATACAAAAAAAGTGTGAGCAAGCCGGTATACGTCCTCATCATTTTGCACCCAACACCCCCACTAGATGGAACTCCACCTATGATTGTTTGTTAAAACTAAGAAACATCAACCCATAAAATCTCATTTATATAACATTATATGGTTGTTCAATCCAGTGATGAATTAATGACTGGATTTTTGGACAAAGGCTAATGTTGTGTGCAATGTTTTAAAATGTTTAGATAGTACAACTAGGGTCTTTTCATTAGTTTATGAACCTAATGTGTATCTTGTCCTAAATGAATGCATTATTATTTTCAATATTTTGCATGAGATTAAGAATGTTAGTGGCATCGACGAGGTTATTAAGGATATGATGTCTAAATGGTTTACATACTTCAATGAATTTCCTTTTATTTATTGTATTACAACTGCTCTTGATCCGCAAATAAAATTGGATGGTCTAAACAAAAGCTGCTTGATTATTATTATAATATTGTTCCAGGAGGTCCACTCGTGACAGGTTATGTTGAGCAACATGTTGCAAAGTTGATAAAGCCTTGAAAAGGCTACATGATGATTATACTTCAAAGTTTCGTCTGGATGAGATTTCTTTACTTGGTGGTAGTAGTGGTTCCTCTTATAAACCACCAAGCCTTGGTAGCAAAAGAAGCTCTTTGGTTTCTAGTATTTTGAAAAGATTTAAATTTGTTCAACCGAGTTTAGAATTTTGTACTTATGATGATTATCTTAAAGTTCTTAAGTGTTGGCAAGCACATGAAAACAAGTTTCCCATCCTCGTTAGGGTAGCCCAAGATGTGCTACCTTTTTCAGCATCAACCGTTGCTTTTGAGTCAGTGTTTAGTGCAGGCAAACGAGTGTTGAATGAAAAGAGATCAAGCCTTGCACCAAACTCAATCAACATTTGTGTTGAGAAGTATGATTGAGACTTAGCCGAGCTGAGATCCCAAGCACGGACATTGTAGTACAATGGCAACATGATGAGTGATTTGAGATGAATGAAAAAGACACTAGTTAGGACTAGGGATGACAATTTTTACTGCTGGAAAAAAAAGAATAAAAAACGGGCTGTAAAACACGCTTTGTGTAGTAAGCGTTTTTTTACAGTGGCGGGGAACAAATAAAAAACGCTTTATGTAGGAAGCGTTCTTTAAAGTGTATGGCCGGAGCACATAAAAAAGCTTATATTAGGAAGCGTCATTTATAGCTCTTAGTAAGACACTATAAAGAACGCTTCTTAATAGTAAGCGTTCTTTTTAGTCGACTATAAAGAACGCTTCTTAATAATAAGCGTTCTTTATAGTCAACTATAAAGAACGCTATTATTAAGAAGCGTTCTTTATAGTGTATTACTAAGAGCTACAAATGACGCTTCCTAATATAAGCGTTTTTTATAAGTCAAGTTATAATGGACGCGCATTTTGGCTCAAATTTGAACATGCCGCTCTTCTCTCTTCTTAATCTTCCATATATTCTCTTCTGGACGTGGATTTTTGGCTCAAATTTGAACATGCCGCTCTTCTCTCTTCTTAATCTTCCATATATCTCTTCTGGACGTGGATTTTTTTGCTCAAATTTGAACATGCCGCTCTTCTCTCTTCTTAATCTTCCATATATTCTTTTCACTCGCGTTAATTTTTGCAACCTGCGCTGCACCTCTTCAATTCTCTTCTCATGGTTTTTGCAACCATAAACGGCGACCAAGGAACATGGATTGCGCCTCTTCAATACTCTTCAATCATAGAAATTTTGCAACCGGCCATAACTGGCGAACAATGAACATGCTCTGCACCTTTTGCATTCTCTTCACTCATGGTAATTTTGCAACCCTAACTAGTGAACAAGTAATATAATGCTCTGCACCTCTAGCTTCCATTCTCTTCACTCATGTACTCTTGTGCTTGCGAACAAGTAACATACTACTCTGCCTCTATCTTCTCATGGTAATTTTGCAACCCTAATTAATTGTCCAACAAGGAACATGCATGCTCTGCGCCTCTTCCATTCTCTACTCATGATTTTGCAACCCCTGACGAACAAGGAACATGCTCTGCGCCTCTTTAATTCTCTATTCACAATAATTTTACAGGTTTTTGTATGTCGAATATGTGAAAATGCACAGGAAAAGGGAAAATAAAAATTAATAATAATGAAGAACGCTTCCTTATAAAACTGTTCTTTATTCTATAAAAAATATGGCGCCAAGACACTATAAAGAACGCTTCTTATAATAAGTGTTCTTTATAGTCAACTATAAAGAACGCTTATTATAAGAAGTGTTCTTTATAGTGTCTTACTAAGAGCTATAAAGAACGCTTCCTAATATAAACGTTTTTTATAAGTCAAGTATAAAGAACGCTTCTTAAGTGTTCTTTATAACTCTTACTTTTTGCGTCGCTGGCATAAAGAACTCTTTATAAACGTTCTTTTAAAGCCGAAATTAGCGTTTTTTTTTTTTTTCCAGCAGTGTTTATAACGGATACTCGTTAGCCTGATCCACCCAATTTGGTAAATGGATGAAAATCCAAATAAACGGATGACGGATCGGGTGACAGATGATTGGGTGACGGGTTGGGTCGGGTGATGGATGACATCTTTTCTTCTGGCATCCGTTTATCACCCAACCCGTCATCCATTTACAGTTATACCATGTTTTATTTCAAGTAACCATACAAACCGTAAAGCATTAAAAATCTAAAAAAATAGTTGCAGAGTTATAATTCATGGTCCATTTTTATTTGCTCTCATACGACCACAACATGATACTTTACATATTTATTTTTTATTCATATTGGTGGAATATTTATTATGTGGCAGTAACTTTCTTAAAATACAGGAAAATTTTACCTTAACAGTAAAAAACTTTATATTCATTACCATACTAAAAAAATTATTTATGATATAGAAAAAATTTCACCCAATCCACCCGAATCATCCATGGATGACAAGGACGGATGAGTGATAAATAAAGAATAAACGGTTGACGGATGGATGGACGATGGATGAAGATAATAAACAACTCACGGATAGATGGATAATGGGATATATATCTGGGTGACGGATGCGGGTGATGCTTCACCGACCCAAACCTGATCCATTGACATCCATACTTAGGACTTCTATCTTGTAATTTTAAAGTGTATTAGTATTAATTTTATTTCCATGTAATCTTTTTTAGGACTTACAATCATGTAACCTCTTAGTAGTTGTACTCTTTTCTTTTATTAAGGTTTTCCCAATGGGTTTTTATCTAATAAGGTTTTTAACGAGGTAGTGAATCATCATATGTAATAAATTCTCTTTACTCCTCTATTTTTGAAAATTCAATAAAAATTTGAAGTCTTTGTATCTTACAAATTTAGGATTTTAAACTTGAGGATAAATCTATCAAGGAGTAAAGTGGACAAAGAGAGCAGCATGCGTGCGCGTAAATGGATCTCATATCGAAGCTAAAACAAAGAAATTGGAGCTATGGGTCAGTCCCTTGGGTCGGTTGACTCCAGTTTCTCGACACCCAAATTTGGAAACGATATGGAATCGGTATCTGAATCAAAATCAATTTTTGAGTGAATCTAAAGCTGAATACATCCTTTGGAAATGAAATCGAAACCGCCTATCACCGGTTCCAAACCCAAATACACATGTTTCAGAACTGAAACCGGTTGGAACCGGAACTGTGACCAGCTTTAATTTCAAATATATTTTTACTTATGCCCATTCTTTTTGTAGTCAATTATTAGCTGAAGATGGTGTTAGTAGAAGAAAATTTACAAAGAAAGATCATGCATGTGTATACGTTTTGGCCATATGCTCAACACGTTTGCAGCCATCATATTATAATTTGTTTTTTAAAATATTAATTTCAACTGTAAATGATTCTATTTATTTAATAGAGTAAATTACTCGGACCCCGCTTGAGAATTTGGGATAATACGGTTAACCCCTTTGTGTTTATCATATATTATTGGTAACCACCTCGACGTTAAGGTATCTTTGACTATGAGCCCCCGAACTTTAACTTCGTTATCAAGACGTTAACTACGTGCTGACTCGTCAGCTTAATCACATTAATAATGACAAGCTGGAAAAAAAAAACAATGCTTACTCAGCATTGTTATTGTCTAAAAAACATCAACCCTACCTCAAAAATGCATCTGAAGTAGGATGAGGGAGAGTAGACGATGATGTGATTTAGAAGTTTTGGTGTGTAGCCTGACATTATTAATGTGATTAAGCTGGCAGGTCAACATGTAGTTAACTTCCTGATAACAAAGTTATAGTTCGGGGGCTCATAGTCAAAGATACCTTAACCTCAAGGTGGGTACCAATAATTATGATAAACACAAGGAGGCTAACTGTATTATCCCAAACCTCAAGAGAGTTCCCAGTAATTTACTCTATTTAATAATTATATTTGTAAAATAAAAATCAAATAATTATAGAAGGGTATAATAGTTTTACAATTAAGATTTCAATAACTATTTTTCCACTAATAACTACCCCCATCATTGAGCTATATGGTAAAAACAAAAATACTCATATTACATAAGTTTCTTCTTCATCGATTATCAACTTCCTTCAATAATTTTTTCCCATTGTAGGATCGGGTGGCTAACTCAAACCAACCAAAGGTGTGAGTCTAAGAGTTGGTTTAACTCAATCAGTCTTTGTGGGTGAGAAACACTCTGTGATGTAGAGACACTCAATCGAATTGTTTAAACTAAGGGTACGGAAGACTTTGAAGTAATTGAAATGAAATGATGCTAGAAAGATAGAAGGACTCTGTGGAACTCAGCAAGATACACAAATAAGCTATTTCATTTCCTGGTCAAATAAAACAACTTACAAATGCCCACTAAGTAGAAGGGATCTACTTAGCGGTTTTTCACTCACTCACCCGATACACTTTCTGATCAGATCGATGGTAAGCGTAGTGAAACTAGGATCTTCCTAGGCAGAGTCTATCTAGATGCGCTAACTAACTTGGTACGTATTCTCTCTCTTTCTCACTTACAAAGCAGTTCTCTCTCTCTCAAAACTTTGAAATATATATCAATAAAAGCACACTTGAAACTAGCTATTACATAACCTATTTATACTAGCATTACAACGGGTAGGTCGAGGGAGTTAGTTCCGAAAATACCAGAACTAACTTAGTTGAGCAACGTCCAACGTCTTTGAGTGGTCTTCTTACTTGGGCCGCGAACTTCGAGTGTTTAAGGGAGGACTTTATGACCGTTGTGGCGTTGAGGCATTCCTGAGTTGACTCCTTATTATTCGCAACAGCACGGGAGAGTCTGTGAAGCCTCCTTAGTTGCGCGGACTCCATTGAAGTGGCTCACTCTTTGTGTCTGACTAAGGATGATTGACTCTGTCGAGGTGATTGGCTATCTCTTCAACACTCTGATGTCCCAACAGTTTCCCCCTTGTTGCTGATGATAGCAAACCTCCGTGAATCCCGATGGAGTCAATCCTGAAACAGAAACACAAAGAACTAGGGGAGCCGACCCTGTCAAAGTTCCCCCTGAATAGCAGCAGTAGTAATTGAGTTCAAAGACTCCATTTAGGTTCCCCTTAATCGTAGAGGGACTCCAGGCAAGCCAGTAATGAATAGGAAGTGTAACAGGCATGA
Organism: Limonium bicolor; assembly: GCA_023374045.1. Lineage (NCBI taxonomy): Eukaryota > Viridiplantae > Streptophyta > Magnoliopsida > Caryophyllales > Plumbaginaceae > Limonium > Limonium bicolor. The sequence goes on along the minus strand of CM041777.1, from coordinate 319,637,918 downwards.
TAAGGCATATTATATAAAGCAGTTATAGTACTAGACCACACGGTCCAGCAGCAAAAATCCGAAAGCAGTTTAAAGCAACAACAGAGTCACCCGTACACCAGACGGGATTCACCGCTTCCCCCTTTTGCTGTCATCAGAGGCAAGCCCAAAGTCACGAAAGAGTTAGTAAAAAATTCACACACAAACCAGCAAAAAGTGTTTAGAACTTAAAAACAGCCTAAGTCCTAACACTACACACACACGTTATGGCTAAGGGTTGGGGTTGGGGTCAGGGAGGCTTGGATATCAAGGAGTTGTTCTTGCAAGGCCGCCACAGTCGTCTCGATCCCAGCGAGTCGGTCCATCATCCGCGTTTGGCCCTGAATCAACTTTGCTGCTGCTGCACGAGGAGCCGCTCCACTTTCTCTAGAGGGGGGGTAGGAGAGAAGCTTGAGGGACTACCTCTTGAGAAGTGGAAGTTCCCGCCGTCGTTGGAGTTGATGGTGGGGGCAGCAGCTTGGATTTGTCGATAGATGTCAGCCGATTCAGATAGCGGAGGTTGATGGTGTCTGCCTCTTCGATGGACTCTGGCGTCGATGTCGCCAGGGGTACCTGAAAGAATTGGAGAGTCCGAGGCAGCCAGAACACATACCCCAGGGAGTGTTTCGGGGTGTTGACAGACTGGGCTAAACGATGGAGAACGATGTGGGCCAGATTAATAGAATGACGATTGATTATGCAGTACATTATGGTGAGGTCCAAGCAGTTGACCATTTTTCCTTCTTTTCGGGGGACAATGTTTTTGATGACAAGTATGTGTAGGAGTTGGTGGAGGATTGAAAGATCGCCTCGGGGTATTGGGGAGCCCACTTTTTTCTTTGAGGAGAAAAAGTGAGAAAAAAGCGGTAGATCTTATTTTGAGGGACCCCGGGGATTTCTGGAAGTACTCCTTTTTCATAAAAAGACAGACCGGTATGAGGGACTCCAAGAATTTGAGACAGTTTTTCAAGATTAAAGAAAATGGGAGTGGAATTAACGAAAGACTGTGCGGCACCGTTTCTGATAACAAGATTTTGAAAGAAATCGACACACTCTTGGGGATACCACTCCATTATCTCACAGAAAAGGTGTTTCCACCCTTGAACCTCTAGCATGGTCACCAACTCCCCCAGGTTTGAAGACAGGGCCCATGAGAAATCGAGGAACTTACCCCTGACGATATTTCGTTCTGAAGCAGGGTCACCGAGCATGTAGCGCTGGTTGAAGGGGTCTATCTTCGCACATCTTCGGTGCGGCTTGGGAGGTTTCTGGTCCCTGGTTGAGGTGGCGCCAGTAGATGCATCGTGACTGACGGTGGGCAATTCTTGTACTGGTGAAGATTCGCCGGAACCAGAGGAGACTGGTTGGGCCTTGACAGAAGAACGGAGAACTCTTTTGGCTGTGGGTCTAGTGGAGGTTTGAGCTTTTCTCTTGTGGGTTTTAGGTTTAGGAGATTTTGGAGGTGTTGTTGCGGATTTTTTGGGAGATGCAGGTGGGGTTGGTGTTGGAGATTTTTTCGGTGAGGCTTGCGGTTGAACAGTAGCTTGGGTTTCGGTAGTAGGGTTTGGTGTTGAGGAGGTGGAGATGGTGGCAAAGTTTGTAGCAGGGTGACTTCCTCGACATCTGTTTCAAGAATGTCGGTCTTGGCTATAGAGGGTGGTGGTGTTTGATGGAGGGATGTATCGTGGGTGGTTGGCGGTGGTGTGGCAGAGTAGAGTGTGTGGGAGATGAGCTAGGTAGCAGTGGTTTTAGTGGGAGAGTGAGTGGTGGTGGTGGTGAGTGGAGATGGGTTCGTGTGGCCATTGATTGGAGGTACGCCTGAAGGCGGATGGGATCTTGAAAAGCATCGGCCGGGATATTGATACCATTGAGATTAATGCCTGCCATTTGGAGATTGTAGTATACTTGGGTGTAAAGGGGATGGAAGTGAGAGAGATGGAGTAGACGGGTAATGGATATAAAGGCTGGAATGTCTGCGGAAGTTGCAGGGATGGCGTGTGTCACGAGAGATAAATAAGGGAACGCCAAGGGTTAGCGAGATTAACGGCGAGGATTTAGGCGGGGTTGGTTTGGATAGATGACGGTGGGTGTAGTGCCAAAATTATAGACGTTCTAAGCAGTAAAAACCATTTCACAGATTCAAGTGCAAACAAAGACAGACTCGATGAGACATGAGGGAGTATCTGCTGAAGATTGCGGTAGGGGCAAGGAGATGCGACCGTCTAGGTAGACGGAGTCAACCCGATTGCTGATCGCAGTGCTTCAAATTGTGCTGTAGATAAGGGTTTAGTAAAGATATCCGCAAGTTGATCTTCTGTGGGCACAAAGTCAAGTTGGATGAGCTTTTTCTCGACACAGTCTTTCAAGAAGTGAAAACGAATTTCAATGTGTTTGGTTCTTGAGTGTTGGACTGGGTTTTTGGATATTTTGATCGTGCTTTGTTGTCATAAAGATTGGGATTTGTTCTGGGTGACATGATAGTCTTGAAGTTGTTGTTTCATCCAAAGGAGTTGGGAGCAACAGGCTGCAGTAGAGACATACTCTGCCTCCGCTGTAGAGAGTGCTACAGAGTTCTGTTTTTGGAGGACCATGAAACAAGGCAAAGACCCAAGAAATGCGCATTACCTGAAGTACTCTTTCGATCTTAGAGGGAACCAGCCCAATCAGAGTTACTATATCTAGATAAAGTAAAAGTAGGAGATCGTGGATACCGTAGATAGAGTGTACTTGTACCTTTAAGATAACGGAAGCTACACTTGACTGCTTTGAGTGAGTGAGACTGCTTTGGTGCTGCTTGGAAGCGAGCACAAAGACAGACTGCGTGAAGAATGTCGGGGCGACTGGCAGTCAGGTACAAGAGGGACCTAATCATTCCTCTATATTCTGTGGCATTGACACCGACTCCGTCATCATCAAGATGAGGTTTGGCAGATGTACAACTTGGTGTGGACATACTCTTGGCATTTTTGAGGTTGTACTTGTCAAGGAGTTCCTTGATGTACTTTTGTTGATGGATCTTGATCCCTTCCTTTTTGTTGAATTTGTAATCCTAAGAAGAACTTGGCTCACCTAACTCGTTCATGGAAAACTCTTGCTTCATGAGGTTAGCAAAATGGTCACAGAGGGTGTTACTTGTAGAGCCATAAATGATATCATCAACATAAATCTGTACTAGAAGTAATTCATGCGATGAGTGAAGAATGAAGAACGTTTTATCTATGTTACCTCGAGAGAATCCATTTTGCAATAAATATGTAGACAGTCTTTCATACCAGGCGCGCGGAGCCTGTTTCAGTCCATAAAGGGCCTTACACAGTTTGTAGACGTAGTCGGGATGGACGGAGTCTGTGAACCCTGGAGGTTGCTTGACGTAGACTTATCTATCAATATAGCCATGGAGGAAGGCTGTCTTAACATCCATTTGATATAATGTGAAACCTTTGAATACAACAAACACAATTAACATGCGAATTGCTTCAAGACGAGCTACGGGTGCGAAGGTTTCATCATAGTCAATCCCTTCTTCTTGATTGTAGCCCTGGACAACCAATCGAGCTTTATTCCTGAAAACTTGTCCTACATCATCAAGTTTATTACGAAAGACCCAACGAGTACCAATTGTTTGTTGATGTGTGGGTCAAGGAACTAACTCCCAGATGGCATGTCTTTGGAGAGAATTTAGTTCCTCCTGCATTGCGATGACCCAATCACTATCAAGGAGTGCTTCTTGACATTTCTTGGTTCAGTGCTGGAGAGAAAAGCACCAAAGGCACAGAGGTTTTACATAGCTTGGAGGCGTGTTTGAACACCTGAGTTTGGGTCTGTTATGATGTTTTCAGGAGGGTGGGCTGATTTTTGTTGGAACTGTCGACGTGAAGCAGGGGGGTGTGTCTTGTCAGAGGAGTCAAAGTTCAAGTTTTGTGGTAAGGGTGTCTCAGGGTTATTGTCAGTCAGTCAGTAGAGTCAGATGTATTGTTTTTGTTTTCCGGAGAGTCATTAGGTGTGATGGATTGGGAGTCGGGGAGTCTTCCTATGGGGACAGTGATGAAGTGTGGATCAGTAAGGAAATCGTCGGGAGCAAAGTCAAGTTGATCAGAAGATGAGCCAACGTTATGGGACTCATCGAACTTGACATGGGGACTCTCTTCTAAACATTGAGTCCTCAGATTGATAACACGATAAGCTTTGCTTTTAGAAGAGTAGCCAAGAAAAATACCTTCATCACTTTTAGGAGAGAACTTACCCAAGTTATCCTTACCATTATTGTGGATAAAGCACTTACATCCGAAACGCCTGAGATGAATGAGACTTGGTTTACGTTGACGGAGTAGTTCATAGGGTGTCTTGTGAAGGAACGGATGAATCAGTGCACGATTTAACACATAGAATGCTGTGTTAATGCTTCTGCCCAGTATGATGGAGTGAGTTGACTGTCAATGAGCATGGTGCGTGCCATTTCTACCAAAGTTCTATTCTTTCGTTCAACCACTCCGTTTTGTTCCGGAGTGCGTGCGGATGAGATTTGGTGATCAACTCCGTTGTCCTTGCAAAACTCATCATCAAACGACTTGTTGCAAAATTCAGTACCCTGGTCTGTTCTCAGGGTTTTCAAGGTAAACGAAAATTTGTTGATAAGCATTTCATGGAGTTTGACGAACTCCGTAAAAGTTTCATCCTTAGTAGATAGAAAAATGACCCAAGTCCACCTAGAATATCATCGACTATGACCAGAATGTACCTCTTACCACTTCTGCTTTGTGTACGCATGGGACCGACAAGATCCATGTGGAGCAATTCTAACGGAGAGTTAGTAGAGAGAGTCGACTTACTTTTGAAGGAAGACCGGGTGTGTTACCTTTTACACATGCTTCACAGACAGAGTCTGTGTCAAAGTTTGTGTCGGGTAAACCAATCACCAAGTCCTTGCTTTTGAGTTTGTTCAACAGCCTGTGATTTGCGTGACCAAGTCTGGAGTGCCACAGCAATGAGTTTTTGGAATGCACGTTGAGACAGACTTGATCATCTGGATTAATGGAGTTTAAGAAAATTTTGTAGAGATTTCCTTCTCTACGACCCACAACTCTTATGAACCTATACGCTCATCATAAACCTTACAATCCGAAGAGGAGAAAAGTACCAAATTGAATCTATCACAAATTTGAGAAATACTTAGTAAACTATGTTGAAGTCCAGTGACCAGATGGACTCCATCAATTTTAAATTTGAGCGGTTACCTACGGAGCCAAATCCCACGATTTCACCCTGGTTGTTGTTTCCAAAAGTAACCTTACCTCCTTGGTAGGATGAAAGCGAATTGAATTGATTTGGATCTCCAGTCATGTGACGAGAGCATCCACTGTTCAAGTACCAGCTGTCTCCATTCGCCTTCACCTACAAAATAACAGATCATTTGTTAGATTTGGGAACCCAGATGTACTTGGGTTCCCTTTTCGAGCCAGATCTTTTTAATTCTTCTCGTGCTGCAAGTATCAATTTAACACGTTGACATTAAACGAAAGATCTTTATTCAATTTATCACATGCACTGCCCCTATGTCCAAGACTCCCACAGTAGCCACAAATTTGGTTGGAGGAAGATTGACGTATTTCTGTTTGTCCTTTCCACCAGGAGTCAAACTTCTCCTTTTCTTGATATCGTTTGGCTCTATTGTCGGACTTGGAAATATTCTTTGGGATATCGAACTTACCCTTGTGCCACTTGGGCTTGGATGGAGTGGATCGAACTCCGGATTGTAGATTCACAATCTCTTGAGAGAGTTGTTCTACTTTAGAGCGAAGATCATCTCGATCTTGGCTAACTTCCTTGATCTTGGAGTTGGCCCACTCAGGTAGTTCGGAGGAGGTGCTTGTTTGATAAATTTGACTAGCTTGAGAGAGAGAGCATGCTCCTTTTCTTCAATTTTTGAGTGTTGTTTTTGATAGTGGTGTTCAGAGATATGTTTTTGGATTCAGAGGCATTTAGATCATATTGAGAGAACAACACTTATCAGTAAAGATGGTGAGGTCTTGCTTGAGAGAGTCGATCAGGGTGAGAGACTCGAGAACTCTTTTTTTTGCCTAAAATCGCTGAATGCATACTTTTGTTCAATTGCTAAGCCACAGTGCATCTTGTAATATTTATTGGTTAACTGTTCATTCATGATATCTCTGCTTTGCTTCTGAAATATGCTTATTTGATGCGTGAGTGAAAAAAGAAAGGGTTCTGAATTCCTAACAAAGATGGTAGTTAGATACAAATGAGATTAATCTTAATCACCTCTGTAGGTAATGTGGTAGGTCCTCCTGACTTAGAGATGACAATTGTTCGTTGGTTTTGTTTATGCTTGGGACAGGTTAGCATTAGTAAAGCAGAAAAGAGGTTAAAAAAGAAATGTGTTGAGTTTAATCTGTTACACTGATTGTTTTCTCCTGAGTTCAAGTGCTTATTTCAGTGGATAGTTTGATGTCTAGACAGCAGACAGAAAGATGTTTAGTGTTTGGCTGTTTAAGAGTAAATCCACAACGTCTCTTCTCCTAATTGACAGATTCACAGTGAAGCAACAACAGAATGATTAGTTTGGGATTCAGCCCTGTAGGAAAGAACGATTAGGAAGAGAGATGTAAATAAACAAAAATAAAACAAGCTGTTTGTCAATTTTGTTTAGGCTTGAATTCTGCTTAATAACCCTTATATTCTCTGTTTGAAATCTCCAATGGTTCCTCAATGTTATTGAACAGATATGTTTCCTTGATTAATTGTTGTTGTCATTCCTGATTGTTTGCTTGATTAACCGTTGCCATCATTCCTGATTGATTGATTATCATGAAGATTTGCCTCTTGTGTTATTTCTACGCCATGCATGTACTGGTTTCATATAAGACTTTGTTGCAGAATTTCAATTCATCTCTTTGTATCTCTAACTATCTAAGCCCTAGTTATTATGACCTTAGGTCCAAGCCATTAGGATAGAGGGGGTCCCCCATACTTGATTGGTCAATGACCAATCTCTTGGTGGTGACACCCTAAACCCTAAAATACACATGTAAGATAGGTATATATATGTAAATATTGAACTCTTCCTTCTCAAACCGGAAAATTCTTCCAAACACCTAACCCAAGTCCACAAATCATTCAAAACCACAGTCCAAATCCAAAGCCCAAGCCTAATCGGCCCATTACCAGGCCCAAGCCCACTTCAGGCCCAAGCCCCCTTCGGGCCCAAACCCACTTCAAGCCTAAGCCCACTTTAAGCCCAAACCCACTTCAAGCCCAAACCACTTCGGGCTTAAACCAAACTCGGCCCACAAGCTCAAACTCGGCCCACAAGCCCGAAACTCGGCCCACAAGTCCAAACTTGGCCCACAAGCCCAAACTTGGCCCATCTCCAAACTCAACCCATCCCAAATCGACCCAAAGCCCAATCCGGCCCAATTCCACCAAGCCTGGCCCAAGTCCATAAAACCGGCCATTACCCAAGTCCAAACCCGACCCAATACCCATATCCAACCCAAATTCGGCCCAAACCCGAAGCCCATGGCCCAATACCACATGGCCCGAAGCTGGCCCAAGCCTAAACCCAACCCAATACCCAAATACGACCTACTACCCAAGCCTGTCCCAGTCCAATGCCCACGGCCCATTACCCGGACTCGGCCCAGACCCAAGCCCACATAGGCCCATTACCCAAATTCGGCCCATTACCCAAATTCGGCCCATTACCCAAATTCGGCCCATTACCCAAATTCGACCCATTACCCAAATTCAGCCCATTACTCAAATTCAGCCCATTACCCACATCGGCCCATAACCCGGTCAAGCCCAAAATTGGCCCAAGCCCACAAAAGTCAAACTGATTTGACCAACCCTGAACCTTGACCAACTCCCAACATTGACCAGACCCAAGTTTTGACCCAAGACTTTGACTTTGAACCCACCCAAGGCCCAAACCGACCCAAGGCCCAAACCAATTCAATCCAAGTCCACAAAAGTCAAACCAAGCCCACAAAGCCTAAGGCCCAAACTCATAAAATTCAAGGCCCAAAATAGGCCCAAGTCCTCAAATCAGCGGACATCAAAAGACCCAAAACAAGGCCCAGTTCAGCCAAAAAAGCCCATGAGCCCAACTTTGACCTAAACTTTGACCTTGACCCCACTTGGACCAAGCCTAAGTTTGACCAACCCAACTTTGACCTTGACCCCACTTGGACCAAGCCCAAGTTTGACCGACCTAACTTTGACCTAAACGTTGACCTTGACCAAAAAACGGTGACCTTGACCAAAAACGTTGACCTTGACCAAAAATGTTGACCTTGACCAAAAAATGTCGACTTTGACCAAAAACTTTGGCCCAAGCATTGACCAATCCCATTCAAACTCAAATTGTAGATTCCATCCAAACTCCAAAAATCTAAAAAAAAACATTCCTCATTATTCAGCTTTAATTCAAAAATCCTGAAAATCTCTTTTCTCAAAATTTCAAGCAATCATTTTATTCAAACTCCATCAAGTTTTCAAAAGAAACCATTTTATGAAATTTTAAAGGAAAAACTCTTCTCACATCACAGAAAACTCTTCTCAAAAACGCAGAAAGTTCTTCTCACATATACATAAAGTTTTCTCCTAAAACATTTCACAAAATCAGTGTTTCTTCATCGAGAATTCCGAACAACTTCAAAAGTTTTCCAACTCAGTTTTTTACTCTAGTAAACCGTTTTCAGGGAGCAAGAAATGTCTAACCCCTTCAAAACATTTCCTCCATGGTTAGAACATCGCTTGTCTCTCTTCCCTAAATAAAAATCCGAGGCGGGGCACTGGGGTCATAACCTCCCTTGTCGTAGTCTGGATCTCTTTAGGCGGGGCATTAGGGTGACAAACCTCCCCTAATTGCAGCCTAGATTTTTACAAGGCAGGGTGCTAGGGAAGTAACGACCTTCCTAGTTGCAGCCGGAATTTTAGAATCGTCTAACTCCCTTCTGCTCGATTTCAATGTTTTCGATTTTTAACGTTTTAAAACTCGGGAGTTAGAGACGTTATTAGGGTTCGACCGAGAACGAGAACATCTCATTCATGGTGTTTCTCTCTGAACCCTATTTTTCGACATAAATTCATTGCCCCATCTTTCGAGCCTCGCCACTTATTATTAGTTAAGTGTCGTGTTCGAGGGGGTACATAGGGTAATCCCTCGGGATTATCCGCCCCCTTTTTACAACAAAAATGATTTTCAGTTTTAAAATTTTAAGAGAGACAATTCTGAACAAATCAATCGAATCCTTCCATTAGAGCTTTAACCCATAGGCATTCCTCAATCCTTTCCTAAGCAAACTCCAAGTCACATAGGACTTCCAGTTCTTAAATGCTCCCGAACAACCTTAGTGGTCAAAAACCCGAAACATCCTCAAAACCCGAACACCTGTAAACCAAATATCCTCTTTCATACTCCATCAACACTTTTGACTTCCTAAATCACCTCAAAGATTTGACCATTCAAAAACCCATACTTTACAAGCACGAAAAACTCCTCAATTCAACCAAAGAATCCGAACACCTCTCAACTTCACAAAATGACCAAAATACCCTTCAGCTCTAAAAATGACCAAAATACCCCTAAGCTCTACAAATGACCAAAAACTCCTTGACCCCAGCAAGTGATCAAAACACCCCTCGACTCCAAAAATATAATAACCAAAGTACCCTTTTGCTCCTCAAAACTCCCAGCATCCTTTTAATCTCGTGAAAGTTGAAACGACCTCAAACCTCTCAGAAACAATCCAAATCTCTCAATATTCAAACCAACTTCACCAATCAATATCTCAAGACCAGCCCATTTCTCCAAACTCTTTGAAATCATCTATTCTTCAGTTCACACTCGATCCTATCCTTTGGCTTTAAATTGAATCTCTCTAATAAGGTTTTGAAAGAAGGCAATCCCGACAATTGGAGACCGAGGTTTCCTCGGGCACCAATCCAAAGTCGTGGTCATTGCCACTTCTGAGGGGCGTAACCCAGTGCGAACCCAACATAGAATCTCTGTAAAATGACCAGATAAGTCCTATCCATAGGGAACAACCTCAGAGTCAACTAACGGTTCTTAGGACCCTTCTTCCTTTCCTTCCTAGTTCCATAGGTCAAACTAGGTGGCGAATCTAGTCAATTTATGTCCTTAGGGCATAAGTCCGCGTGGAGCCCATCAAGAGCGGGTGTAGTGCACACTTACACTCTCCTTTACGCTTTCTGGGAAAGACGGACGATTTAGTAGGTATTTGAGGGATGCCAGAATAACGGGTTTTCACCCTCCACAAAATGGCATCTTTCTAGGGTCTCAACTTTTCAGTCAAACCATATTTAAATAGACCCCCCCATACCGAAAAATCACCCTCCACACTTGGGTGTGGTCATACTTCACAAAGAAAGAAGATCCTAAGAAGATCGGGATATACAAGCAATATTTGCAATAGAGGACTTATATGGGTGGTGAACACCGGAACCAGATCCTTTGCAAAGCACTTGAAAACACACAATATCTACAGGATACGGAAAGGGGGCACTAGTGGTCAAATTATGCTTATCGGGTTTACCGAAAGATAACCCTATCTAGGTTATTTTTCGATATGATAGAGAAAGGATGATAGATGGCATGGGTAGATTTATGATTGCTAAACAATTGTCTTTTAACTTTGGTGAAAACTCTTACATTGAAAAAAATGCACCACATTACAACCATAATGTAGTGAGTGCCTAGGAATACGCTTAAACATAGAGCTTTTGCACAACATAAGCAAACTAGAAATAAACTAATTGAAATGAATAAATTTGGTGGTCGTGTTTCCTTGACTAGTGATATGTGGATGTCTACAACTAATGAGATGTTTATTTGTGTTACTTCATTGGATTGATAGTTCTTGGATGTTTTAGAAGCGTATTATTGCTTTTGATATTTTTGATGATGCACATACCGACCATAATATTTCTGCAAAACTGATTGAAGTATTATCTGAGTGGAATTTGTTAGACAAGTTATTCTCCCTTTCTTTACATAACGTTTTGAACAATGTTACGTGCACACAATATCTAAAACAAAATGATAAGCTCACACTCTTGCATGATGAATATTTCTTACATGTTCGATGTTTTCACGTGTTTAAATTTGTGTGTGCAAGATGGTTTATGTCACTTGACTACTACACTAAAACCACTTATGCATTTTATGTGAGAAATTAGGAAATCACATCCTGTTAAAAATGAATACAAAAAAAGTGTGAGCAAGCCGGTATACGTCCTCATCATTTTGCACCCAACACCCCCACTAGATGGAACTCCACCTATGATTTGTTTGTTAAAACTAAGAAACATCAACCCATAAAATCTCATTTATATAACATTATATGGTTGTTCAATCCAGTGATGAATTAATGACTCTGGATTTTTGGACAAAGGCTAATGTTGTGTGCAATGTTTAAAATGTTTAGATAGTACAACTAGGGTCTTTTCATTAGTTTATGAACCTAATGTGTATCTTGTCCTAAATGAATGCATTATTATTTTCAATATTTTGCATGAGATTAAGAATGTTAGTGGCATCGACGAGGTTATTAAGGATATGATGTCTAAATGGTTTACATACTTCAATGAATTTCCTTTTATTTATTGTATTACAACTGCTCTTGATCCGCAAATAAAATTGGATGGTCTAACAAAATTGCTTGATTATTATTATAATATTGTTCCAGGAGGTCCACTCGTGACAGGTTATGTTGAGCAACATGTTGCAAAGTTGATAAAGCCTTGAAAAGGCTACATGATGATTATACTTCAAAGTTTCGTCTGGATGAGATTTCTTCTACTGGTGGTAGTAGTGGTTCCTCTTATAAACCACCAAGCCTTGGTAGCAAAAGAAGCTCTTTGGTTTCTAGTATTTTGAAAAGATTTAAATTTGTTCAACCGAGTTTAGAATTTTGTACTTATGATGATTATCTTAAAAGTTCTTAAGTGTTGGCAAGCACATGAAAACAGTTTCCCATCCTCGTTAGGGTAGCCCAAGATGTGCTACCTTTTTCAGCATCAACCGTTGCTTTTGAGTCAGTGTTTAGTGCAGGCAAACGAGTGTTGAATGAAAAGAGATCAAGCCTTGCACCAAACTCAATCAACATTTGTGTTGAGAAGTATGATTGAGACTTAGCCGAGCTGAGATCCCAAGCACGGACATTGTAGTACAAATGGCAACATGATGAGTGATTTGAGATGAATGAAAAAGACACTAGTTAGGACTAGGGATGACAATTTTTACTGCTGGAAAAAAAAGAATAAAAAACGGGCTGTAAAACACGCTTTGTGTAGTAAGCGTTTTTTTTACAGTGGCGGGAACAAATAAAAAACGCTTTATGTAGGAAGCGTTCTTTAAAGTGTATGGCCGGAGCACATAAAAAACGCTTATATTAGGAAGCGTCATTTATAGCTCTTAGTAAGACACTATAAAGAACGCTTCTTAATAGTAAGCGTTCTTTTTAGTCGACTATAAAGAACGCTTCTTAATAATAAGCGTTCTTTATAGTCAACTATAAAGAACGCTTATTATTAAGAAGCGTTCTTTATAGTGTATTACTAAGAGCTACAAATGACGCTTCCTAATATAAGCGTTTTTTATAAGTCAAGTTATAATGGACGCGCATTTTTGGCTCAAATTTGAACATGCCGCTCTTCTCTCTTCTTAATCTTCCATATATTCTCTTCTGGACGTGGATTTTTTGGCTCAAATTTGAACATGCCGCTCTTCTCTCTTCTTAATCTTCCATATATTCTCTTCTGGACGTGGATTTTTTTGCTCAAATTTGAACATGCCGCTCTTCTCTCTTCTTAATCTTCCATATATTCTTTTCACTCGCGTTAATTTTGCAACCTGCGCTGCACCTCTTCAATTCTCTTCTCATGGTAATTTTGCAACCATAAACGGCGACCAAGGAACATGGATTGCGCCTCTTCAATACTCTTCAATCATAGAAATTTTGCAACCGGCCATAACTGGCGAACAATGAACATGCTCTGCACCTTTTGCATTCTCTTCACTCATGGTAATTTTGCAACCCTAACTAGTGAACAAGTAATATAATGCTCTGCACCTCTAGCTTCCATTCTCTTCACTCATGTACTCTTGTGCTTGCGAACAAGTAACATACTACTCTGCCTCTATCTTCTCATGGTAATTTTGCAACCCTAATTAATTGTCCAACAAGGAACATGCATGCTCTGCGCCTCTTCCATTCTCTACTCATGATTTTGCAACCCCTGACGAACAAGGAACATGCTCTGCGCCTCTTTAATTCTCTATTCACAATAATTTTACAGGTTTTTGTATGTCGAATATGTGAAAATGCACAGGAAAAGGGAAAATAAAAATTAATAATAATGAAGAACGCTTCCTTATAAAACTGTTCTTTATTCTATAAAAAATATGGCGCCAAGACACTATAAAGAACGCTTCTTAATAATAAGTGTTCTTTATAGTCAACTATAAAGAACGCTTATTATTAAGAAGTGTTCTTTATAGTGTCTTACTAAGAGCTATAAAGAACGCTTCCTAATATAAACGTTTTTTATAAGTCAAGTATAAAGAACGCTTCTTAAGTGTTCTTTATAACTCTTACTTTTTGCGTCGCTGGCATAAAGAACTCTTTATAAACGTTCTTTTAAAGCCGAAATTAGCGTTTTTTTATTCTTTTTTTCCAGCAGTGTTTATACGGATACTCGTTAGCCTGATCCACCCAATTTGGTAAATGGATGAAAATCCAAATAAACGGATGACGGATCGGGTGACAGATGATTGGGTGACGGGTTGGGTCGGGTGATGGATGACATCTTTTCTTCTGGCATCCGTTTATCACCCAACCCGTCATCCATTTACAGTTATACCATGTTTTATTTCAAGTAACCATACAAACCGTAAAGCATTAAAAATCTAAAAAAATAGTTGCAGAGTTATAATTCATGGTCCATTTTTATTTGCTCTCATACGACCACAACATGATACTTTACATATTTATTTTTTTATTCATATTGGTGGAATATATTTATTATGTGGCAGTAACTTTTCTTAAAATACAGGAAAATTTTACCTTTAACAGTACAAAAACTTTATATTCATTACCATACTAAAAAAATATTATTTATGATATAGAAAAAATTTCACCCAATCCACCCGAATCATCCATGGATGACAGATGGACGGATGATGGATAAAGAATAAACGGTTGACGGATGGATGGACGATGGATGAAGAATAAACAACTCACGGATAGATGGATAATGGATGATATATCTGGGTGACGGATGCGGGTGATGCTTCACCGACCCAAACCTGATCCATTGACATCCATACTTAGGACTTCTATCTTGTAATTTTAAAGTGTATTAGTATTAATTTTATTTCCATGTAATCTTTTTTAGGACTTACAATCATGTAACCTCTTAGTAGTTGTACTCTTTTTTCTTATTAAGGTTTTCCCAATGGGTTTTTATCTAATAAGGTTTTAACGAGGTAGTGAATCATATCATGTAATAAAATTCTCTTTACTCCTCTATTTTTGAAAATTCAATAAAAATTTGAAGTCTTTGTATCTTACAAATTTAGGATTTTAAACTTGAGGATAAATCTATCAAGGAGTAAAGTGGACAAAGAGAGCAATGCGTGCGCGTAAATGGATCTCATATCGAAGCTAAAACAAAGAAATTGGAGCTATGGGTCAGTCCCTTGGGTCGGTTGACTCCAGTTTCTCGACACCCAAATTTGGAAACGATATGGAATCGGTATCTGAATCAAAATCAATTTTTGAGTGAATCTAAAGCTGAATACATCCTTTGGAAATGAAATCGAAACCGCCTATCACCGGTTCCAAACCCAAATACACATGTTTCAGAACTGAAACCGGTTGGAACCGGAACTGTGACCAGCTTTAATTTCAAATATATTTTTACTTATGCCCATTCTTTTTGTAGTCAATTATTAGCTGAAGATGGTGTTAGTAGAAGAAAATTTACAAAGAAAGATCATGCATGTGTATACGTTTTGGCCATATGCTCAACACGTTTGCAGCCATCATATTATAATTTGTTTTTTAAAATATTAATTTCAACTGTAAATGATTCTATTTATTTAATAGAGTAAATTACTCGGACCCCGCTTGAGAATTTGGGATAATACGGTTAACCCCTTTGTGTTTATCATATATTATTGGTAACCACCTCGACGTTAAGGTATCTTTGACTATGAGCCCCCGAACTTTAACTTCGTTATCAAGACGTTAACTACGTGCTGACTCGTCAGCTTAATCACATTAATAATGACAAGCTGGACAAAAAAAACAATGCTTACTCAGCATTGTTATTGTCTAAAAAACATCAACCCTACCTCAAAAATGCATCTGAAGTAGGATGAGGGAGAGTTAGACGATGTTGATTTAGAAGTTTTGGTGTGTAGCCTGACATTATTAATGTGATTAAGCTGGCAGGTCAACATGTAGTTAACTTCCTGATAACAAAGTTATAGTTCGGGGGCTCATAGTCAAAGATACCTTAACCTCAAGGTGGGTACCAATAATTATGATAAACACAAGGAGGCTAACTGTATTATCCCAAAACCTCAAGAGAGTTCCCAGTAATTTACTCTATTTAATAATTATATTTGTAAAATAAAAAATCAAATAATTATAGAAGGGTATAATAGTTTTACAATTAAGATTTCAATAACTATTTTTCCACTAATAACTACCCCCATCATTGAGCTATATGGTAAAAACAAAAATACTCATATTACATAAGTTTCTTCTTCATCGATTATCAACTTCCTTCAATAATTTTTTCCCATTGTAGGATCGGGTGGCTAACTCAAACCAACCAAAGGTGTGAGTCTAAGAGTTGGTTTAACTCAATCAGTCTTTGTGGGTGAGAAAACACTCTGTGATGTAGAGACACTCAATCGAATTGTTTAAACTAAGGGTACGGAAGACTTTGAAGTAATTGAAATGAAATGATGCTAGAAAGATAGAAGGACTCTGTGGAACTCAGCAAGATACACAAATAAGCTATTTCATTTCCTGGTCAAATAAAACAACTTACAAATGCCCACTAAGTAGAAGGGATCTACTTAGCGGTTTTTCACTCACTCACCCGATACACTTTCTGATCAGATCGATGGTAAGCGTAGTGAAACTAGGATCTTCCTAGGCAGAGTCTATCTAGATGCGCTAACTAACTTGGTACGTATTCTCTCTCTTTCTCACTTACAAAGCAGTTCTCTCTCTCTCAAAACTTTGAAATATATATCAATAAAAGCACACTTGAAACTAGCTATTACATAACCTATTTATACTAGCATTACAACGGGTAGGTCGAGGGAGTTAGTTCCGAAAATACCAGAACTAACTTAGTTGAGCAACGTCCAACGTCTTTGAGTGGTCTTCTTACTTGGGCCGCGAACTTCGAGTGTTTAAGGGAGGACTTTATGACCGTTGTGGCGTTGAGGCATTCCTGAGTTGACTCCTTATTATTCGCAACAGCACGGGAGAGTCTGTGAAGCCTCCTTAGTTGCGCGGACTCCATTGAAGTGGCTCACTCTTTGTGTCTGACTAAGGATGATTGACTCTGTCGAGGTGATTGGCTATCTCTTCAACACTCTGATGTCCCAACAGTTTCCCCCTTGTTGCTGATGATAGCAAACCTCCGTGAATCCCGATGGAGTCAATCCTGAAATAGAAACACAAAGAACTAGGGGAGCCGACCCTGTCAAAGTTCCCCCTGAATAGCAGCAGTAGTAATTGCGTTCAAAGACTCCATTTAGGTTCCCCCTTAATCGTAGAGGGACTCCAGGCAAGCCAGTAATGAATAGGAAGTGTAACAGGCATGATAAGGCATATTATATAAAGCAGTTATAGTACTAGACCACACGGTCCAGCAGCAAAAATCCGAAAGCAGTTTAAAGCAACAACAGAGTCACCCGTACACCAGACGGGATTCACCGCTTCCCCCTTTTGCTGTCATCAGAGGCAAGCCCAAAGTCACGAAAGAGTTAGTAAAAAAATTCACACACAAACCAGCAAAAAGTGTTTAGAACTTAAAAACAGCCTAAGTCCTAACACTACACACACACGTTATGGCTAAGGGGTTGGGGTCAGGGAGGCTTGGATATCAAGGAGTTGTTCTTGCAAGGCCGCCACAGTCGTCTCGATCCCAGCGAGTCGGTCCATCATCCGCGTTTGGCCCTGAATCAACTTTGCTGCCTGCACGAGGAGCCGCTCCACTTTCTCTAGGAGGGGTAGGAGAGAAGCTTGAGGGACTACCTCTTGAGAAGTGGAAGTTCCCGCCGTCGTTGGAGTTGATGGTGGGGGCAGCAGCTTGGATTTGTCGATAGATGTCAGCCGATTCAGATAGCGGAGGTTGATGGTGTCTGCCTCTTCGATGGACTCTGGCGTCGATGTCGCCAAGGGGTACCTGAAAGAATTGGAGAGTCCGAGGCAGCCAGAACACATACCCCAGGGAGTGTTTCGGGGTGTTGACAGACTGGGCTAAACGATGGAGAACGATGTGGGCCAGATTAATAGAATGACGATTGATTATGCAGTACATTATGGTGAGGTCCAAGCAGTTGACCATGAGATTTCCTTCTTTTCGGGGGACAATGTTTTTGATGACAAGTATGTGTAGGAGTTGGTGGAGGATTGAAAGATCGCCTCGGGGTATTGGGGAGCCACTTTTTTCTTTGAGGAGAAAAAGTGAGAAAAAAGCGGTAGATCTTATTTTGAGGGACCCCGGGATTTCTGGAAGTACTCCTTTTTCATAAAAAGACAGACCGGTATGAGGGACTCCAAGAATTTGAGACAGTTTTTCAAGATTAAAGAAAATGGGAGTGGAATTAACGAAAGACTGTGCGGCACCGTTTCTGATAACAAGATTTTGAAAGAAATCGACACACTCTTGGGGATACCACTCCATTATCTCACAGAAAAGGTGTTTCCACCCTTGAACCTCTAGCATGGTCACCAACTCCCCCAGGTTTGAAGACAGGGCCCATGAGAAATCGAGGAACTTACCCCTGACGATATTTCGTTCTGAAGCAGGGTCACCGAGCATGTAGCGCTGGTTGAAGGGGTCTATCTTCGCACATCTTCGGTGCGGCTTGGGAGGTTTCTGGTCCCTGGTTGAGGTGGCGCCAGTAGATGCATCGTGACTGACGGTGGGCAATTCTTGTACTGGTGAAGATTCGCCGGAACCAGAGGAGACTGGTTGGGCCTTGACAGAAGAACGGAGAACTCTTTTGGCTGTGGGTCTAGTGGAGGTTTGAGCTTTTCTCTTGTGGGTTTTAGGTTTAGGAGATTTTGGAGGTGTTGCGGATTTTTCGGGAGATGCGGGTGGGGTTGGTGTTGGAGATTTTTTCGGTGAGGCTTGCGGTTGAACAGTAGCTTGGGTTTCGGTAGTAGGGTTTTGGTGTTGAGGAGGTGGAGATGGTGGCAAAGTTTGTAGCAGGGTGACTTCCTCGACATCTGTTTCAAGAATGTCGGTCTTGGCTATAGAGGGTGGTGTTTGATGGAGGGATGTATCGTGGGTGGTTGGCGGTGGTGTGGCAGAGTGTGTGGGAGATGAGCTAGGTAGCAGTGGTTTTAGTGGGAGAGTGAGTGGTGGTGGTGGTGAGTGGAGATGGGTTCGGTGTGGCCATTGATTGGAGGTACGCCTGAAGGCGGATGGGATCTTGAAAAGCATCGGCCGGGATATTGATACCATTGAGATTAATGCCTGCCATTTGGAGATTGTAGTATACTTGGGTGTAAAGGGGATGGAAGTGAGAGAGATGGAGTAGACGGGTAATGGATATAAAGGCTGGAATGTCTGCGGAAGTTGCAGGGATGGCGTGTGTCACGAGAGATAAATAAGGGAACGCCAAGGTTAGCGAGATTAACGGCGAGGATTTAGGCGGGGTTGGTTTGGATAGATGACGTGGGTGTGTAGTGCCAAAATTATAGACGTTCTAAGCAGTAAAACACATTTCACAGATTCAAGTGCAAACAAAGACAGACTCGATGAGACATGAGGGAGTATCTGCTGAAGATTGCGGTAGGGGCAAGGAGATGCGACCGTCTAGGTAGACGGAGTCAACCCGATTGCTGATCGCAGTGCTTCAAATTGTGCTGTAGATAAGGGTTTAGTAAAGATATCCGCAAGTTGATCTTCTGTGGGCACAAAGTCAAGTTGGATGAGCTTTTTCTCGACACAGTCTTTCAAGAAGTGAAAACGAATTTCAATGTGTTTGGTTCTTGAGTGTTGGACTGGGTTTTTGGATATTTTGATCGTGCTTTTGTTGTCATAAAAGATTGGGATTTGTTCTTGGGTGACATGATAGTCTTGAAGTTGTTGTTTCATCCAAAGGAGTTGGGAGCAACAGGCTGCAGTAGAGACATACTCTGCCTCCGCTGTAGAGAGTGCTACAGAGTTCTGTTTTTTGGAGGACCATGAAACAAGGCAAAGACCCAAGAAATGCGCATTACCTGAAGTACTCTTTCGATCTTAGAGGGAACCAGCCCAATCAGAGTTACTATATCTAGATAAAGTAAAAGTAGGAGATCGTGGATACCGTAGATAGAGTGTACTTGTACCTTTAAGATAACGGAAGCTACACTTGACTGCTTTGAGGTGAGACTGCTTTGGTGCTGCTTGGAAGCGAGCACAAAGACAGACTGCGTGAAGAATGTCGGGGCGACTGGCAGTCAGGTACAAGAGGGACCTAATCATTCCTCTATATTCTGTGGCATTGACACCGACTCCGTCATCATCAAGATGAGGTTTGGCAGATGTACAACTTGGTGTGGACATACTCTTGGCATTTTTGAGGTTGTACTTGTCAAGGAGTTCCTTGATGTACTTTTGTTGATGGATCTTGATCCCTTCCTTTTCTTGTTGAATTTGTAATCCTAAGAAGAACTTGGCTCACCTAACTCGTTCATGGAAAACTCTTGCTTCATGAGGTTAGCAAAATGGTCACAGAGGGTGTTACTTGTAGAGCCATAAATGATATCATCAACATAAATCTGTACTAGAAGTAATTCATGCGATGAGTGAAGAATGAAGAACGTTTTATCTATGTTACCTCGAGAGAATCCATTTTGCAATAAATATGTAGACAGTCTTTCATACCAGGCGCGCGGAGCCTGTTTCAGTCCATAAAGGGCCTTACACAGTTTGTAGACGTAGTCGGGATGGACGGAGTCTGTGAACCCTGGAGGTTGCTTGACGTAGACTTATCTATCAATATAGCCATGGAGGAAGGCTGTCTTAACATCCATTTGATATAATGTGAAACCTTTGAATACAACAAACACAATTAACATGCGAATTGCTTCAAGACGAGCTACGGGTGCGAAGGTTTCATCATAGTCAATCCCTTCTTCTTGATTGTAGCCCTGGACAACCAATCGAGCTTTATTCCTGAAAACTTGTCCTACATCATCAAGTTTATTACGAAAGACCCAACGAGTACCAATTGTTTGTTGATGTGTGGGTCAAGGAACTAACTCCCAGATGGCATGTCTTTGGAGAGAATTTAGTTCCTCCTGCATTGCGATGACCCAATCACTATCAAGGAGTGCTTCTTTGACATTTCTTGGTTCAGTGCTGGAGAGAAAAGCACCAAAGGCACAGAGGTTTTACATAGCTTGGAGGCGTGTTTGAACACCTGAGTTTGGGTCTGTTATGATGTTTTCAGGAGGGTGGGCTGATTTTTGTTGGAACTGTCGACGTGAAGCAGGGGGGTGTGTCTTTGTCAGAGGAGTCAAAGTTCAAGTTTTGTGGTAAGGGTGTCTCAGGGTTATTGTCAGTCAGTAGAGTCAGATGTATTGTTTTGTTTTCCGGAGAGTCATTAGGTGTGATGGATTGGGAGTCGGGGAGTCTTCCTATGGGGACAGTGATGAAGTGTGGATCAGTAAGGAAATCGTCGGGAGCAAAGTCAAGTTGATCAGAAGATGAGCCAACGTTATGGGACTCATCGAACTTGACATGGGGACTCTCTTCTAAACATTGAGTCCTCAGATTGATAACACGATAAGCTTTGCTTTTAGAAGAGTAGCCAAGAAAAATACCTTCATCACTTTTAGGAGAGAACTTACCCAAGTTATCCTTACCATTATTGTGGATAAAGCACTTACATCCGAAACGCCTGAGATGAATGAGACTTGGTTTACGTTGACGGAGTAGTTCATAGGGTGTCTTGTGAAGGAACGGATGAATCAGTGCACGATTTAACACATAGAATGCTGTGTTAACTGCTTCTGCCCAGTATGATGGAGTGAGTTGACTGTCAATGAGCATGGTGCGTGCCATTTCTACCAAAGTTCTATTCTTTCGTTCAACCACTCCGTTTTGTTCCGGAGTGCGTGCGGATGAGATTTGGTGATCAACTCCGTTGTCCTTGCAAAACTCATCAAACGACTTGTTGCAAAATTCAGTACCCTGGTCTGTTCTCAGGGTTTCAAGGTAAACGAAAATTTGTTGATAAGCATTTCATGGAGTTTGACGAACTCCGTAAAAGTTTCATCCTTAGTAGATAGAAAAATGACCCAAGTCCACCTAGAATAGTCATCGACTATGACCAGAATGTACCTCTTACCACTTCTGCTTTGTGTACGCATGGGACCGACAAGATCCATGTGGAGCAATTCTAACGGAGAGTTAGTAGAGAGAGTCGACTTACTTTTGAAGGAAGACCGGGTGTGTTACCTTTTACACATGCTTCACAGACAGAGTCTGTGTCAAAGTTTGTGTCGGGTAAACCAATCACCAAGTCCTTGCTTTTGAGTTTGTTCAACAGCCTGTGATTTGCGTGACCAAGTCTGGAGTGCCACAGCAATGAGTTTTTGGAATGCACGTTGAGACAGACTTGATCTGGATTAATGGAGTTTAAGAAAATTTTGTAGAGATTTCCTTCTCTACGACCCAAACTCTTAATGAACCTATACGCTCATCATAAACCTTACAATCCGAAGAGGAGAAAAGTACCAAATTGAATCTATCACAAATTTGAGAAATACTTAGTAAACTATGTTGAAGTCCAGTGACCAGATGGACTCCATCAATTTTAATTTTGAGCGGTTACCTACGGAGCCAAATCCCACGATTTCACCCTGGTTGTTGTTTCCAAAAGTAACCTTACTCCTTGGTAGGATGAAAGCGAATTGAATTGATTTGGATCTCCAGTCATGTGACGAGAGCATCCACTGTCAAGTACCAGCTGTCTCCATTCGCCTTCACCTACAAAATAACAGATCATTTGTTAGATTTGGGAACCCAGATGTACTTGGGTTCCCTTTTCGAGCCAGATCTTTTTAATTCTTCTCGTGCTGCAAGTATCAATTTAACACGTTTGACATTAAACGAAAGATCTTTATTCAATTTATCACATGCACTGCCCCTATGTCCAAGACTCCCACAGTAGCCACAAATTTTGGTTGGAGGAAGATTGACGTATTGTATTTTGTCCTTTCCACCAGGAGTCAAACTTCTCCTTTTCTTGATATCGTTTGGCTCTATTGTCGGACTTGGAAAATTCTTTGGGATATCGAACTTACCCTTGTGCCACTTGGGCTTGGATGGAGTGGATCGAACTCCGGATTGTAGATTCACAATCTCTTGAGAGAGTTGTTCTACTTTAGAGCGAAGATCATCTCGATCTTGGCTAACTTCCTTGATCTTGGAGTTGGCCCACTCAGGTAGTTCGGAGGAGGTGACTTGTTTGATAAATTTGACTAGCTTGAGAGAGAGAGCATGCTCCTTTCTTTCAATTTTTGAGTGAGGTTTTTGATAGTGGTGTTCAGAGATATGTTTTTGGATTCAGAGGCATTTAGATCATATTGAAGAGAACAACACTTATCAGTAAAGATGGTGAGGTCTTGCTTGAGAGAGTCGATCAGGGTGAGAGACTCTTTCTGATCGCCCTGGCTAGATTGAGTTTGTTGTTCTAAGGTATCATGGAGTTCCTTTTGAAGGGAATCAACATGACGCCTTGATTCTTGAAGATCTAGTCTAAGAGAGCAAGAGATGGTCTTGTGTTCCTCAGCTTCATCTCTCAGGGCATACATAAGACCTCTTGAGATTTCGAGTTCCTCAGATAACTCGGTTATTTTGCTGGTGAGACTTGCTTTGAGAGAGTTAGTCTCGGAGACAATTTTAGCAATTAAAGTCATAAATCCCATAGAAGAAATGCGGTAAAGATCTATTTCAAGGTGAGAACGAGTTACCTCATTGTCGGGGATCATGGACTCCGTCGTATCATGTGCCATGAGACATACCAAGCCGCTGGACTCTGTGTCTGGATCGTCGGAGTCTGAATCACCCCAGCCAACGGTTGCCATCAGCGATCTCCCTTGAGATTTTC
Source organism: Limonium bicolor (assembly GCA_023374045.1). NCBI lineage: Eukaryota > Viridiplantae > Streptophyta > Magnoliopsida > Caryophyllales > Plumbaginaceae > Limonium > Limonium bicolor. The sequence continues at coordinate 319,614,499 of CM041777.1, read as the reverse complement.
CATACTGGTTCTTGAGTAAGAGACAGTCCTTCTTGAAGTGACCAGATTTATTGCAGTTGAAACATGTGACATAATTGAAGACTTGTTTGGAGGCGTTTGAGAACGACCGACTCTGTCAATTTGGTTGGTTACACATGAATTTCCGGAAGTTCTTGACTATGAAGACAAAGTCTTCCATAGTTTCAGCCTCACTTTCTTCAACAATAATATCCACCAGCTCAGCCTTAGCTTGTCTGATTTGAGTATCAGCGACATAGGCTCCTTCTTGAGTGTACTGAGTCGAATTGACCTGCAAGGCTTGGTCATTCAAAGTAGTAATCTTACTAGAAGAAGAAGAAGATGCATTACCACATTTCTTTCGAACATTCTTCTTGTATTTATCTATGGATTGTAGATAGGAACCTAGGTCTTGACAACTCCATTTGGATAGATCCTTGCATGCTTTGGTGGAGATTACCATTTCTGCCCATTCTTCTCGGAGACTGTCTAGCAGCTTGTGCAAGACACTCTCTCTATCCGGTAAGATGTTCATTTCCTGCATAGTAGTAGTTAGTAAATAGAAACGATCAAGCACTTCTTCTAGAGACTCACCGGGCTTTTGCAGAAAATTTTCATAGTCCATTCGAAGTTCTTGAGCTTTGCATTTCTTGAGTTCAGTGACTCCTTCGTGAGTAGCTTGAAGGAGTGTCCATATCTCGTTTGCGGACTTACAGTGGTTGACTCTCCTTTGTTCTGGGATGGACAGGCAAGTGTATATTGCGCGTGATGCTTGTATATTCAGCTCGTACCTTTTGCGATCTGCAGTAGTCCATGTTGATTGATCTGGATTGACTGCAAGATCTCCTCCAGTGACTATCTCCCAAAGCTCAGAGTTGACTGACTCAATGTGTTGCTCGATCTTGTTTTTCCAATGGTCGTAGTTGGTGGAGGTGAGTCTGGGGTGCTTGAAGTGCATTTTGTTATTTTGATTGGCGAAGAGGTCTGCCATTGCTTCGTTGATTGACGGTTAGCCTAAGCAAGGCTCTAATACCACGTGTAGGATCGGGTGGCTAACTCAAACCAACCAAAGGTGAGAGTCTAAGAGTTAGTTTGACTCAATCAGTCTTTGTGGGTGAGAAACACTCTGTGATGTAGAGACACTCAATCGAATTGTTTAAACTAAGGGTGCAGAAGACTTTGAAGTAATTGAAATGAAATGATGCTAGAAAGATAGAAGGACTCTGTGGAACTCAGCAAGATACACAAATAAGCTATTTCATTTCCTGGTCAAATAAAACAACTTACAAATGCCCACTAAGTAGAAGGGATCTACTTAGCGGTTTTTCACTCACTCACCCAATACACTTTCTGATCAGATCGATGGTAAGCGTAGTGAAACTAGGATCTTCCTAGGCAGAGTCTATCTAGATGTGCTAACTAACTTGGTACGTATTCTCTCTCTTTCTCACTTACAAAGCAGTTCTCTATCTCTCTCAAAACTCTGAAATATATATCAATAAAAGCACACTTGAAACTAGTTATTACATAACCTATTTATACTAGCATTACAACGGGTAGGTCGAGGGAGTTAGTTCCGAAAATACCGGAACTAACTTAGTTGAGCAACGTCCAACGTCTTTGAGTGGTCTTCTTACTTGGGCCGCGAACTTTGGGTGTTTATGGGAGGACTTTATGACCGTTGTGGTGTTGAGGCATTCCTGAGTTGACTCCTTATTATTCGCAACAGCACGGGAGAGTCTGTGAAGCCTCCTTAGTTGCGCGGACTCCATTGAAGTGGCTCACTCTTTGTGTCTGACTAAGGATGATTGACTCTGTCGAGGTGATTGGCTATCTCTGCAACACTCTGATGTCCTAACACCCATTAATAGATTTCACCACTATTATTGATGTTTTATCTTTTCTTTTTTAAATTCGATTGTGGGAATATATAATCTCATCTAATATTACTTCATTATTTAAGTAAAAGTGTTTATAAAAGCATGAAGAAGTTAGATTGTAAAAACTGAACATAGAATAGCTCAGGATCTTCCACCAATTTCATTCCTTGACCTTTGGATGACAAGGGGTGTGAAGTAATGCCCAATTTCGCAATATCTTTCAACACCACGTACTCATGATGATCAAAATAAGAAATTTGCAATAAACATTCAAATTTTAAGGGCTTTCCTATCTTTGTATATTTATTTTCTTATTTTCTGCACAATTGTTTTCATTCCCCAAACTTTTCTCTTTATCCCAATAACTGTGTTAGACCTCCTATCCTAGATCACAAGACCTTAGGTAGATTGGTGATGAGGTACCCCATAGACTTAATAACCGGATAAATGGGACCTGTTTTGGTTCAAAATTCATGATCAGAGGAGTACCATGCCTTATCCTTCATACCAAACTTTCATATCATTCCCAAAGCCACCAAGCCAAACTAATTTAATTAGCGCAATCAGCTAATCCACCAAATTTCAGTGAAAATAGAATTAATTTGAAGAAAACAATACATATGAACGACTTTAAGCAAAAAGATTATTGAGGTTGTCGTCAGGCTCGATTTCAAAAACATCCACAAAAATTATCACCCAAAAGTTCAACATTTATTGGCACTAAAATAAGCTCATTCATCATAGCAAGAGAATAATTAAAAACTCGTGTGGTATTAAGTAAAGCTGGCATATTTTCAGGGAAAAGTCTTCATTTCTTCGCACTTAAGAGGAGCAATGTCCTCATTATTCACAAAATAAAATCAAGAAAAAAAACCTTTCAAAATATGACAGATTCATGATGAATTTCATTCAAGACTCCACATATATTAAACATTAAAATCACGATAGGCTAAACTCAAGCAATAAAGATTGAAAAATTGAAACTCCCCTTATATCTTTAGATTAAGGAAGCTTCCCTTTCTCACACTTAAGGTCAAACAGAGGTGTAGAAGTGTTCCTTACACTTGCGTCCAAGCAAGTGTCCAGCCTTGGAGAGATAGGAATACCAAAGAAATTGCACCTACACACTTTGTAAAACACCAAGTAACGCTAGAAGCATTGCAGTAGTAACATAGACACCACCGCCACTTCTAACTAAAATAAAACTAAATAATTCTATAGACAACATAAAACATGAAAAATACAAAACAAAAACTTTACCACTGGGTTGCCTCCCAGTCAGCTGCCCAGATTTGAAGTCCTTGGCTTGACTTTCTCTTTGTTACCCCAGATCAAAAATAAAAGTCGAAAGTGGCATCAACGGGAATACGAAGTGGCCAACAATCAGGATTAAACCTCTTGGATCAAAACAAAACAATACCTCAATAAATATAATAAAAAATAAATACTTCACAAAACCTGGTGTTTGAGGAGGTATTGACAGTAACGGGTCTCAAGCAGAAGACTAGGCGTTGATTGTTGTTCTTCCTCAAATTGGAGGAAGTAAACATCATCTAACTATGGGTGAGACTCAAAGAAACCGTGATAATGGCAGAGCAGTGGTGGCTCTTCCCAAGCAAAATCTAGGATGTGGACATCCTCTGTAGGAACGAACAACTGACTCAAACCAACTCAAGGTGTTAGTCTGTGAGATGGTTTGACTTAATCGAACTAAGTATGCAGAGGTACTGATGATGTGGAAACACTCAGTCGAACTAAGTGAGTGGAAGCAGTTACTCGAACTTGTAATTTAGAACGGACTCAGAAGAACTGATTTGGAACAACACTTGAAAGATTGAAGGACTCAGTGGAACTCGGCAAGATACACAAAATAAGCTATTTTATTTCCTGGTAAAAAACAAAACAACTTACAATGCCCACTCCATAGATAAAATCTATACTTCGGGGTTTCACTCACTCACCCAATACAATTTCTGATCAGCTCGATGACAAGTGTAGTGAAACTAGGATCTTCCTAGAAAGAGTCTATTTAGAAGCTCCAACTGAATTTGGTATGAATTCTCTCTCTAAATCGGAAAGTAGCTCTCTCTCTAATCTCTTACAATTTCTCAATCAGAAAGCACACTTAGAACTAACAGATGCATCTCTATTTATAATGTCTACAAGTTAAACGGCTAAGAGAGTTAGTGTAGACAACAAAAATTCTCACCCCATAAAACAAATTCCAGAATAAGAAATACAATAAGAGGGGTCGTCGCCTTTCTTTTTCAAAAACGTATTGACGTGCGTGCCAAAATGAAACCATCGTTTTACGACAAAATTTCAAACCAATTTTTCAAGCATTTTAGAAAAACCCAATTTTTACAGAAATTTTCAAACAATAATTTGTTTTAGACTTACGCTTTTATTTTATTTAGTTATTGTCAGTTATATTTCCTTAGTCGTGGGCATTTCATTTACTCTATTTACTTATATTATTTCATCATTTTTCATGTTGTTATTCTGTAAAAAAAGCATTTCATTTTTATTGACTAAACCTTTTTAGTTTTATTCTGTATATACATTTTTTTAAACATTAGCTTTTCTGATGATTTTCCTCATGTCGAGTTATAGCTTTTTGTTTTCCTTCCATAGGTTTTGTATGAAGTTCCATTGTAATTATTCTTTTCCTTTCTCATTTTTTTCGGTGGACCAAACTTGGTCTTAATCCAATCTTCAGTCAAACCCAACAGCCCAAGCCCAAGTTCATCCTATCCAAGCTCACAGCCAAAAACGAAGAAGCCCACATTAAAACCCAACCCATCTCCTAAACCCTAAATCCATCCTCTAATTATAAAACAACAACAAAAAAAACCTACAGTAGCCCGCCGTTCATTATCTTCTTCCCCAACTCACGCCAGAAGAACAACTCCCACACACTCTTGAGTACGAAGAAATCAAACCCAGAGGAACACCATTCCTGAGTTTTCTTTTCTTTCATCCAAAAAATTCCTCAACAGAGCAGTTGCCTGCTATCTATCGCCTCCACATTTCCCGATCGAAACCGAGGAAGAAAACCCAGCAAAACCCCACTCTCTGATTTATTCCCAAAATCATTTCCCGAAGAAAACAGAAGACCCTGGCTGATATTCTCTTCCTCTCAATCGCCTACCATCACCTTCCATACACCGAGTAAGTTGAGCCTCGATTCGAAGCAGTAAACCTCCAGGCTCTCTCTTTTGATCCCGTCTCCCTCGAGTCTGTTCTTCTTCCTCATTCGCTTTGTGGGGAGATATATGACTGTAATGGAAATCTATTTCTGAAACTTGTGCCAACTCTTATCTGGCTTTCCTCTGTATTTTGTGAGTTTCCGGCGTTTGAATTCCTGGGTTCACGTTGTGCGTACATTCCCTGGATGAACGCGAGACTGAGACGAAAATCCCTCAATTTCTCGTCAGTTCGCTACCATTTTGTTTCTTATACAGGTTCTCAGAAGGATCGATGTTCTTAATCTTCTTACCATCTGCTTTCTTTTTCTCTGTTTAACCTATACATCTCGATCTCTGTTATAAAAAATCATTCAATTGTAGAAGAATGTAATTCTCTTGTTGTTTATGATTGTCGATTGATAATGTCTGGTTTAAGGGGATCAGATGGGAATCATACGTGTATCTCGTCGGGATGTCATTGGAGACTCGAGTCTCTGCATATATCGGTTCAGGATGTTCGAATCATTTGTTTTTGAGTGGTTATGTCCTCAATGGGTCCTTGTTCGATTCAAGCCCATCGAAGCATATAAAGTGCAGGATAGTGTTACTCCTTGCTCGAGTATTTTCTGTCTGATATTCCGATTACATTTGTGAGTGACCCGTATCTAACCTTTCACTTTGTTTTTTTTCTTTCCTGTTAAGCTTCATTTTGCAGGAAATTCATATCTGTCTTTGATCTGGTATATAAACTGGCTTGAGAGGAGACCTGTGCTTAGGTTGATTTGTCGTGACCGAATTTCGCTCTAATCAAATTGTTTGCTAGCTATCGCAACTGGGTTTCGTTTTATGTCATTGTTGTGGCCGCATATGTTTGGCTTGTTTTCTGTACGTGTTTTTGATGGTGCGATGTTGTCATGAGCTCGATATTTAGTATATGTCTGAGGCACGTGGACTTTGAGATTCGATTTTCTTTTTTTGAGGTAATTACTGGCGTGAATTGTCTCTGGTTTAGCTGTCATTTGTCTCCTCTTAGCCAGCTTACATTCTCATATGCGGTTCTGTTGGGTTTGATACCTGTTCAGCTTAGATGTGGCCTTGTTTCATCGCATACTAACATTCTGATATTGGCTTGAATCATCGGAAGTTCAGCTTGGTTTCTCCCCTTAAGTATTTGGCTGTTGGTTTCGCTGATCGATTATACTCTAGCTGGATTATTCTCTATGTCCTCCACATTTTGTTATGGTCTAGTATTCAGTTCGGTAACAGCACACTTGTTATTGTTAGCTTCTTACTTTGCCTTATGCCTTGGCTGAGGTACCTGTGTGCGATTGAGCATTGGCTGCGGTTTTTGATTGAACGGCGCCGGTATGACTTTGAATAATGCACTTTGACAACACCCGTGTGCTTTGGTGTGACCGAGATTGATGTCTGCTCATTATTGCTGAGATGGGTCAGGCCACCCGTCGGTCGGTATTCTATCATCTACAACTCCTTTTGGTTATGACATACAATTCGTTTTCATTCTATGTTTTGTACCTTGGGCATCTGTTATTGACTTTGAAATCATGTAATTTTTGGCATTTGAATATGTCCCTTGTGTATTGTCATTGTTTTGATGTCACATTGCTTTCGGCATGAGCTTATCTATTACTCATTGATATCGGTTTGAAAAATTGTTCTCACCTCACAATCTGTTGTATCACTCTTTCTTATTCTTTTATTATTGATTTACAATTCGGAATTTGTTTCAACTTGGTACAGATAATGCTTGTTTTAATAATGCATGTTCAGCCTAGTTATTATCCTTTAGGACCAAGCTTTAGGATAGAGGGTGAACCCTAAGATTTAGGTGAGCCATGGTCCCACCTAATAAACTGGGTAATCCCTAGACCCGAACCACATCTTATTATAATAACATGTATTAATAAAAACACTTCCTCCAAATTCATCTCAATTTGATTCATCATTTCTTCCCAAATTTTCCAAAGCCCGTCAAAGTTCAAAACAACTCAAACAAGGCCCAAAACCAAATCAAGCCCAAAAATCAATAAGCCTCATCTTTGACCCATTTCTCAAAAATCCAAATTGCTTCAAATAAAAAGTCCAAGGCTTAGATCAAGCCCAAAAATCAAAAGCTCACTTCAATCCAAAAATCAAAAGCCTATTTCAAGGCCCATTTCAAAGCCCATTTCGAGGCCCAATCCAAGGCCCAGTTCGAGGTCCAATCCAAAGCCCATTTCAAGGACCGTTTCAAGGCCCATTTCAAAGCCTATTTCAAGGCCCATTTCAAGGCCCATTTCAAAGCCCATTTCGAGGCCCAATCCAAGGCCCAGTTCGAGGTCCAATCCAAAGCCCATTTCAAGGACCATTTCGAAGCCCATTTCAAGGCCCATTTCAAAGCCCATTTTGAGGCCCAATCCAAGGCCCAGTTCGAGGTCCAATCCAAAGCCCATTTCAAGGACTGTTTCAAGGCCCATTTAAAAGCCTATTTCAAGGCCCATTTCAAGGCCCATTTCAAAGCCCATTTCGAGGCCCAATCCAAGGCCCAATCCAAAGCCCATTTCAAGGACCATTTCGAGGCCCATTTCAAAGCCCATTTCAAAGCTCAATTCAAGACCCATTCCAAGGTCCCAATTCGGCCAAACTTCTAAGGCCCATTTCGACCCATATCTTAAGGCCTAAGCCAGACCCATCAGTTCAAAGTTGGCACCCAATCAATCCAAAAACCGATTCAGTCCCATCTCAAATTCAAACCCAAAATCAATTCAATTTAGCCCAAATTCAACCCGACTTGTAAATTCCAATTCGATTCAAAAAACTTCATTCATTCATTCAAAAATTTAATTCAATTCAATTCTCATTCAATTAAATTCATTTCCAACTTCAATTTCAATTCAATTCCATTTTCGCCCACATTCGAATGTCTCACAGACCCGAGCGTCTCACAGACTTTGTTATTCTAATGATTCGAATATCTCACAGACCAGAGCATCTCATAGACCCGAGCGTCTCACAGATCCGAGCGTCTCATAGATTTCGACATCTTAAGATTTCAAACGTCTCATAGACCCGAGCGTCTCACAGACTATAACATCTCACACATCAAACATCAAAACTCCAAAAACTTGAACTACGTAAGGTCTGATCTCAGTAGGGAGTTGAGTACGTAGGCAGCCCATCCAGGGTGCAACCCCATTCAAAACAAAAACCCCTTTCCCCCTCTAAGGTGTTCTTCATACCTCTCGAAACTCTCAACCCTTCAACCAAACTAACTCCAAGACCAGCCTATTCTTCAAATCTTCTAAATCATCTAATCCTCAACCCACACTCAATCCTATCCTTTGGCTTTTAAATGAATCTCTCTAAAAGGTTTTGAAAGTGGGCAATTCCGATAATTGGAGACCGAGGTTTCCTCGGGCACCAATCCGAAGTCGTGGTCGTTGCCACTTCTGAGGGGTGTAAACCAGTGCGAACCCATAATAGAATCTCTGATCTGACCAGATAAGCCCCATCCATAGGCAACAAATCACAGAGTCAATTAACGGTTCTTCAGAACCCTTCTCCTCCCTTCCTAGTTCCTTAGGTCAAACTAGGTGGCGACTCTAGTCAATTCCGCCTTATAGAGGCATAAGTCCGGGTGGAGCCCATTGAGAGCGGATGTAGTGTTCACTTGCACTCCCCTTTATGCTTTCGGGGAAAGACGGACGATTTAGTAGGTTTGAGGGCTGCCATGAATAACGGGTTTTCACCCTTCACAGAATGGCATTTTCTAGGGTCTTGGCTTCTCAGTCAGACCATATTTAGATAGACCCCCCCCTCATACCGAAAAATCACCCTCCACAGAATGGCGACTCTACTGGGGAAAACTTGAGTAAGTTTTTCTCAAACTCAAGGAAGACTGAACTCCATTCAAAATTGTCGGGACTTCCCCACTTCTTTCAAAACCTTTGAAAGATTCATTTCAAGCCTCTAGGATTATTCTACTCCACTCTTAGAGTGTGTATCTGAGGAGGACAGATAGGATTTATTAGATCCTCAACAAACATGACAACAATTGGGTTAATAATTAGCTCACGATTAGAAAGAGACACTTAGGATTGATTGATGAAGCCAACTTCCCTTTAGGTTAATAAACAACCAACTTGGAATCACTTTCAAGATAAAACTCTTAGCAAATAGGATGATATTGACTTCATCTCTCTTATATTTATGTTATGATTGTGGGGTGCATTGGGTGGGTAGCTTAGGACATGCATTCCTCTGTGTCACCCGATCTATCCACGAGTCACGGAATCCTGACCGGTCCACGGTTGATTTCCCAGGAGCTGGGTCATTTATATAAATGGCTAACCCACGGGGCAAGATGGTCATCGACCTACGCCCTGTAGGCTCATGATCCAAAAATACCCTCCATTATCCGAGTCTAAGCCAGCATATAGTGAACCATGAGCCTTCAGTGTCCAGCTGCCTAATCCGGTGTCTAAGACGGGTTTTATGGGTAGTCACCCCCTTGTATGCCGTCTGTCTGACCACCCTTTTGTCTTACCCTGAAGATTGCATGGGCTCAGTCCTCCAAGTGTCCTCTGCACCACGGGTGTCTCTAAAGCCTGATGTCACTCTACACGTCCATAGAGGATCCCGTATTTACCGGATACCCATACATGGCACAACGTAGTCAGTGAATAATTTGGACTTTAGACACACCTGACCGTGCAGACGATGGGAGACCCGACCCCATGCAGTACTTCCCCAAGTTTTCCAAAAGTGGGTATGTTGTGATAATCACCGGCCGTGGCTCGTGTGACTGTATCACTTTGGGTATCCTGACCTTTCGAACTTAAGCACTCCGGACTTTCTTGATGACGTGCCCCACAAGGCATAACATAGATAAATCCCGAGAGATGAACAATGAAGGAACGACGGTTCCCCCGGTGGTATGGAAGCATTGATTGACCTGGAAGGTGATTATCCCAACATTAACACTTACAACTCCACATTAAATACAGCCACGATTTACTTCTTGCTATGCATGTGTGCAAACCGCTTTTTCCAACCAATCTGTTTCAAAACGTTCGGAATTCTCTTTTGCACATCTCTTAAAGCTGTTTTACGAGCTCGTTTAATTTCAAATCCCACCTAAAATTTTACTCATAAACATTCATGGTTTTTTGTTTTAATCTTGCGCTTCACCTTTAGAATGTTATTCCAAAACAATTTTCATAAATAGATTTCGAAAACCTACTTTCTACAAACCTACTTTCTACAAATGAATTTCAAACAACATTTTTCACCAACATTATTTCAAAATAGTTTTCGAAAACGGTTTTCAAAGTTGATTTTCACAAACGTATTCCAAAATAAATGATTTAGTCCCCATGTTGTGACCCACTATTTTTGAAGTTCTACCCACCTTCAAGAGCAGCGGTCATTACTATGGAGCGTACTAGTCATTTCGTGTTTTCACAAAAGTGGTGGATTTTCAGATAAGATTTTGTGCTTGATCATTCACCTTTTCCTTTCTCAAGAATATCCCTCATCTCCCTCGCCGGAGCGGGTCGAGCTAAAAATCAGAGGCGCACCCGTGGAGCTAGCCGAGCGACATGAAGACCGACACCAACCGTTTAATTACAAAATCAGAGGCGTACCAATCCGAGTAAAGCGACATGAAGACTAGCGACACCGGTTCGAGCTCAAACTGTTGAAAATCAGAATAACACCAACCCGTTTGTTTGATCACAGTTTGCTTTACAAAAGCTGACACAATGCCAGCAATCGGTCAAGAGCCTGAAGAGCCAGAATCATCGAGAGCCTGATCAAGAGCCCGGAGATGAGCGAGCAGCCGGTCAAGAATCCAAAGACGAGTGTGAGCCGGCCAGGAGGCCGAACGTGAGTAGTCATTCAGAAGCCCGAAGATGGACCGGAGGAGTTCAGAAGAAGTTTAGCTCAAAATTCCCCATTTTAATGACTTTTTAGGATTGATGATGTATAGGATTTTCCCCGATGATTCTTTTCTCTCTCATCCATTTCTGAATAGATTAGGTGTATAGGTTTATACAACCCCTTTGAATTTATTTAGATCAATGTGTATAGAGTTCCCCTACTCCCCATTTTATTTGCGAATGACAAAGTGTCAAAGTTTATATTGAGAAAATCCACCACTTTGAAAACACGCGTTTTCAAAATTGTTTTCTAAAAATTGGTTTCTTTTGGCATGCACGTATAGTAAGAAGAACGAATAAGGGACGACCCCTCACATCTATATATCATTCATCAACTTTGCTTTATGGGGTGAAGATTCACGGTATCTACAGGAGGCATCCCCTAAGTAAACAACGCCAACAAATGCAACTGTGCGAAGTAAAAAAAAAACATGCATTGCATTCACGACAAAAGGGTCACATGCATTTACAGTCAGTTCAAAGTCATCAGCATACATGAATCTCGTCCACACTCACGAGCATCACGCACTTACGTGTTTCATCGTCACTTGTCACACACCAGCTTTCATCCCAATATCTCGAACGCCAGAGCCGATCTCAGAGGGATAGAAAAGAAAACCGAGCTCAAACCTTTCCCAATCTCAAAGTGTATCATATCGTGGGGCTACCATACGGGAGTTGTCACTCCCCCAAAATCCAAAAAAATCATACATCCAAAATCCAAAAAAAAAAAACGTAGTCTCCGTCATATCGTTGGGCCACCATGCGGGAGTCGTCACTCCCTAAAAATTAAAAAATCCAGGAGCCAATCACCAAGCCGCCCTCACTCGAGAATTTCTTCTTCGACAACAACCTCGACAGTTAGACCATCTCCAGGACCAACAGTGACTGGATGAGCTTCATAAGCCGCGAGCTGAATACGACTCAAGCGAGACTAGGTGTAGCCTCACCACTCATGCTTGCATCAAAAACAAAAAAAATACATTTAGTCAACCATCTCAATTCATCATTTTCAGCATTTCATGCATCCTATACATAGTAATTCCATATTACCACTATATAATGCATTGTAGATAGTCACATTTGCATACTCTCGTATCGAAACGACATCTTTGGAAAAAATGTTGAGAGATTGATTGAACAGAATGCTTGAATCACAAAACTCTCGACTCGTCAACGAACACAAGGGTCAAATCAAAATCAGCACCACAGACCAAGTGAGTAGTGTGCGAAGAGCGGGTATTTTCTCTTGAATTTCAAGTGAGTGTTTTTGACAATCCACTGAGCGACGAGGGAAGGGGGTAGAGAGAGCCAATCAAGGTAAAACCATGAGCGACTTGTGCTTTCCCTCAGCACATGGAGAGGCATAATTTAGAGTGAGATCAATGTCGATAGCAAGATACGAACCGTGGTTCATGCAAAGATTCAAGAATAGTAAGAAAACAATTATTGACTAATGAGAATGACGAGGCACTTAGGAATAATAAAATCTCACACAAAAACCAAAAGCTTTGACTGCCCTCTACATCATCCCTTAGTGAGCCTCGCTGAGCCTTTCATGAAAATCTCTTTCTTCAAAAAAAAAACTCTACAATATGCCACCCCACATATACACACTTACCCGTGCAATAGAGGATCTTGAAGGAGCCAGAGCCATGCATGACCCTCCCCACCATCTTTCACAAAAAACAACAAATGAAATGTTCGAGAGAAACCAATGGGTCAATGCAACTCCAAAGCAAAATTCCAAAAAAGAACGCCAAAAATGTTCGAAAATATCAACAAGTCAATGCAACTCCAAAGCTGAAAGCCAAAATACAAAGCAGAGAACGCTTGAGAAAGTTGATGAGCCAATGTAAATTTCAAAAGCAAAATGAGAAGAAAGTTCAAATCGAACATCAGAAGAGACCAGAAGGAGAAAACCGAATCCAAAGGACCAATGATGTCCCGTAGAAATCAATAAAAAGGTTATCAAAACCCGTCTAATCATTCCACCCATGGCAAAGGCGAAACATACCCTCTATTGCGTAAAAGCTCCACAACTCCCCAAACAAATCCTTCGGTCCCGTGACACATCGCACACCCCTCGCCCCGTTATAACCCAATAAAAGACCTCTGACTCGTTAGTTGATGAGCATTGACTGAAAGTATCAAATCTGAAACATGAATCATAAGCTTCGTACTTGTTATCAACATTTCCCGTCATACCAAAGGGACTATGAGCGAATGAGTGCGACCTTACTTCACGAGGTCCTTTGAGTGTGAGTGACTATTTGATCTAAGCACCAGAACATAAACAGCTAAACCCATTGCAGGTGAGGAATTTGTAAGGATCGGAAAGTCCAGAACCTCAAAAGGAATTCTAAGGAAAATACTGCTCCGACCATCGAGAGTATCATCGCGCCATTTAGCACACACGGCCATACTCACGAGAGATTGACCCACATCCCTCCATGAGAGGAAAGTGATTCACACATTCCAGTTCAACAATCACTCAAGACCGAACCGAAGATGTCTTATATTGGAAACCTTATAGTAATAGAGATAGAATCATACCTTCTCTTCAAAAAACGCATATGCATTTTGCATCTCTTCTAGCAGTTAGCTTTGCATGCATCATAACCACTTCATTTTCAACATCCGACTGGTAAGAATCATGCCTAGTCTCGTGGAAGGTCGACTTCAGTTTCCGCTATCGAAGCTCAACTCAGAATCAAAAGAAATCAAAATCGAGGCCATCCGGAGCCATACGACGATCTTCCCAGAGCCATCCAGCGTTATCGGGGCTCATCAACACATATCCAAAAAAAAAACTATGCGAGAGCCATCCTCAAACATTGAGACCATCCTAGAGACCTCAAGACTACACAAGAGCCATTTCATCACCGGGGTCTTGCCTACACAGTTTCGAACTACGTATGGTCTGATCTCAATACGAAATTGAGTACGTAGGCAGCCCGCCTAGGTTGCGACCACTTCACAAGCGAAAGTTCCCCTTTCTTCCTCGCCATCACCAATGGAGCCATCTCATAGCCCGTCCCCGAGCCATCCCGAGCTACCCTGGAGCCATCATGAGGAAACCCTGAAGTCATAACCGGGCCGAAGCCATCCATCATCCATGACCAAGAATTTATCTACCACATCAAAATACGTCAAACACAACACAGTCCACCAATCACATCAACCCACCATTCGACTCAAAATCTCAATCCAAATCGAAACCCACCAACCACCCCAGAGTCGTTGCTCATAATGGGGTCATGAATCATGTCGGAGCCCTCCGACCACACTGGAGCCACCCGACCGCACCGGAGCCATCAACGTAATCCGGAGCCACCAGTCCATACCGGAGCCATCACCACATGCCAAAGTCATCTCAAAATTTGAAACAACTCTGGAGCCGTCTGCTCACACAAAAACCTACATCCACAAACAGGGAGTTTAATTCAATTAATACATTGGTTAATCACCTCACATCACATATCATCTGCATATACCCATAAAATTTGCTCACTGTCTGACGCATTTTTATACCCGCTAGACAGCTATTGCGTTACTAGTGCGGTCGAATTTTTCATTTTACACCTGCTAGACAGCTATTGCGCTACTAGTACGGTCGTCTTTCGTTTTACACCCGCTAGACAGCTATTGCGCTACTAGTGCGGTCAAATTTTTTGTTTTACACCTGCTAGACAGCTATTGCGCTACTAGTACGGTCGCCTTTCGTTTCACACCCGCTAGATAGCTATTGCGCTACTAGTGCGGTCAAATTTTTGTTTTACACCTGCTAGACAGCTATTGCGCTACTAGTACGGTCACCTTTCGTTTTACACCTGCTAGACAGCTATTGCGCTACTAGTACGGTCGCCTTTCATTTTACACCCGCTAGGCAGCTATTACGCTACTAGTGTGGTCACGCCGTTTTTCCTCCACTAGGCAGCTATTACGCTACTAGTGCGAGATCGTTCATTCATAACCCACTAGGCAGCTATTACGCTACTAGTGCGGTCCCACCGCTTTTCCTTCGCTAGGCAGCTATTACGCTACTAGCGCAAGATCGTTTCACATCCACCTGCTAGGCAGCTATTACGCTACTAGTACGGTACTCCATTAAAGTATTATAGGCTCATCATAAGTCCTATAGCTAGATGTCAAGAGGTCTAGTTGAGGCACTAAGTCCTCGTACTTTCAATTGCATTATAGGCTCGTCATAAGTCCTATAGCTAGATGTCAAGAGGTCTAGTTGAGGCTCGTCATAAGTCCTCGTGCACCCCAAATCAATCTAATTGTTAGTATTAGAGGCTCGTCATAAGTCCTATAGCTAGATGTCAAGAGGTCTAGTTGAGGCACTCCTAAGTCCTCGTACTTTCAATTGCATTATAGGCTCATCATAAGTCCTATAGCTAGATGTCAAGAGGTCTAGTTGAGGCTCGTCATAAGTCCTCGTGCACCCCAATCAATCTAATTGTTAGTATTATAGGCTCGTCATAAGTCCTATAGCTAGATATCAAGAGGTCTAGTTGAGGCTTGTCATAAGTCCTCGTACTTTCAATTTGCATTATAGGCTCGTCATAAGTCCTATAGCTAGATGTCAAGAGGTCTAGTTGAGGCTCGTCATAAGTCCTCGTGCACCAAAAACTAACCTTATTGTTAGTATCCTAGGCTCGTCATAAGTACTAGGGTTAGATGTCAAGAGGTCTAACTGAGGCTCGTCATAAGTCCTCGTACTTTCAATCATATTCATACACTCACGGTCGCATCCCAATGCACCACTAAACTGTAGTGAGAATTTTTGGCGCCCGTCAACCTTGATCCAATTCTGCAAGGGCTTGCAAAATTGAATCAAGGGGAGCCATCTGTAGACACCAAAATTCTCACCCCATAAAACAAATTCCAGAATAAGAAATACAATAAGAGGGTCGTCGCCTTTCTTTTTCAAAAACGTATTGACGTGCGTGCCAAAATGAAACCATCGTTTTACGACAAAATTTCAAACCAATTTTTCAAGCATTTTAGAAAAACCCAATTTTTACAGAAATTTTCAAACAATAATTTGTTTTAGACTTACGCTTTATTTTATTTAGTTATTTTCAGTTATATTTCCTTAGTCGTGGGCATTTCATTTACTCTATTTTACTTATATTATTTCATCATTTTTCATGTTGTTATTCTGTAAAAAAAGCATTTCATTTTATGACTAAACCTTTTAGTTTATTCTGTATATACATTTTTTTAAACATTATCTTTTCTGATGATTTTCCTCATGTCGAGTTATAGCTTTTGTTTTCCTTCCATAGGTTTTGTATGAAGTTCCATTGTAATTATTCTTTTCCTTTCTCATTTTTTTCGGTGGACCAAACTTGGTCTTAATCCAATCTTCTGTCAAACCCAACAGCCCAAGCCCAAGTTCATCCTATCCAAGCTCACAGCCCAAAACCGAAGCCCACATTAAAACCCAACCCATCTCCTAAACCCTAAATCCCATCCTCTAATTATAAAACAACAACAAAAAAAACCTACAGTAGCCCGCCGTTCATTATCTTCTTCCCCAACTCACGCCAGAAGAACAACTCCAACACACTCTTGAGTCCGAAGAAATCAAACCCCAGGAACACCATCCTGAGTTTTCTTTTCTTTCATCCAAAAAATTCCTCAACAGAGCAGAGCATTGCCTGCTATCTATCGCCTCCACATTTCCCGATCGAAACCGAGGAAGAAAACCAGCAAAACCCCACTCTCTGATTTATTCCCAAAATCATTTCCCGAAGAAAACAGGACCCTGGCTGATATTCTCTTCCTCTCAATCGCCTACCATCACCTTCCATACACCGAGTAAGTTGAGCCTCGATTCGTACCTAGTAGGTAAACCTCCAGGCTCCTCTTTGATCCCGTCTCCCCTCGAGTATGTTCTTCTTCCTCATTCGCTTTGTGGGGAGATATATGACTGTAATGGAAATCTATTTCTGAAACTTGTGCCAACTCTTATCTGGCTTCCTCTTGTATTTTGTGAGTTTCGGCGTTTGAATTCCTGGGTTCACGTTGTGCGACATTCCCTGGATGAACGCGAGACTGAGACGAAAATCCCTCAATTTCTCGTCAGTTCGCTACCATTTTGTTTCTTATACAGGTTCTCAGAAGGATCGATGTTCTTACCATCTGCTTTCTTTTTCTCTGTTTAAACTTTATACATCGATCTCTGTTTAAAAAATCATTCAATTGTAGAAGAATGTAATCTCTGTTGTTTATGATTGTCGATTGATAATGTCTGGTTTAATGGGATCAGATGGGAATCATAGTGTATCTCGTCGGGATGTCATTGGAGACTCGAGTCTCTGCATATATTGGTTCAGGATGTTCGAATCATTTGTTTTTGAGTGGTTATGTCCTCAAGGGTCCTTGTGCGATTCAAGCCATCGAAGCATATAAAGTGCCAGGATAGTGTTTACTCCTTGCTCGAGTATTTTCTGTCTGATATTCCGATTACATTTGTGAGTGACCGTATCTAACCTTTCACTTTGTTTTTTTTTTCTTTCCTGTTAAGCTTCATTTTGCAGGAAATTCATATCTGTCTTTGATCTGGTATATAAACTGGCTTGAGAGGAGACCTGTGCTTAGGTTGATTTGTCGTGACCGAATTTCGCTCTAATCGAATTGTTTGCTAGCTATCGCAACTGGGTTTCGTTTTATGTCATTGTTGTGGCCGCATATGTTTGGCTTGTTTTCTGTACGTGTTTTGATGGTGCGATGTTGTCATGAGCTCGATATTTAGTATATGTCTGAGGCACGTGGACTTTGAGATTCGATTTTCTTTTTTTGAGGTAATTACTGGCGTGAATTGTCTCTGGTTTAGCTGTCATTTGTCTCCTCTTACCCAGCTTACATTCTCATATGCGGTTTTGTTGGGTTTGATACCTGTTCAGCTTAGATGTGGCCTTGTTTCATCGCATACTAACATTCTGATATTGGCTTGAATCATCGGAAGTTCAGCTTGGTCTTCTCCCCTTAAGTATTTGGCTGTTGGTTTCGCTGATAGATTATACTCTAGCTGGATTATTCTCTATGTCCTCCACATTTTGTTATGGTCTAGTATTCAGTTTGGTAACAGCACACTTGTTATTGTTAGCTTCTTACTTTGCCTTATGCCTTGGCTGAGGTACCTGTGTGCGATTGATCATTGGCTGCGGTTTTCTTGATCTGAACGGCGCCGGTATGACTTTGAATAATGCACTTTGACAACACCCGTGTGCTTTGGTGTGACCGAGATTGATGTCTGCTCATTATTGCTGAGATGGGTCAGGCCACCCCGTCGGTCGGTATTCTATCATCTACATCTCCTTTTGGTTATGACATACAATTAGTTTTCATTCTATGTTTTGTACCTTGGGCATCTGTTATTGACTTTGAAATCATGTAATTTTTGGCATTTGAATATGTCCCTTGTGTATTGTCATTGTTTTGATGTCACATTGCTTTCGGCATGAGCTTATCTATTACTCATTGATATCGGTTTGAAAACATTGTTCTCACCTCACAATCTGTTGTATCACTCTTTCTTATTCTTTTATTATTGATTTACAATTCGGAATTTGTTTCAACTTGGTACAGATAATGCTTGTTTTAATAATGCATGTTCAGCCTAGTTATTATCCTTTAGGACCAAGCTTTAGGATAGAGGGTGAACCCTAAGATTTAGGTGAGCCATGGTCCCACCTAATAAACTGGGTAATCCCTAGACCCGAACCACATCTTATTATAATAACATGTATTAATAAAAACACTTCCTCCAAATTCATCTCAATTTGATTCATCATTTCTTCCCAAATTTTCCAAAGCCCGTCAAAGTTCAAAACAACTCAAACAAGGCCCAAAACCAAATCAAGCCCAAAAATCAATAAGCCTCATCTTTGACCCATTTCTCAAAAATCCAAATTGCTTCAAATAAAAAGTCCAAGGCTTAGATCAAGCCCAAAAATCAAAAGCTCACTTCAATCCAAAAATCAAAAGCCTATTTCAAGGCCCATTTCAAAGCCCATTTCGAGGCCCAATCCAAGGCCCAGTTCGAGGTCCAATCCAAAGCCCATTTCAAGGACCGTTTCAAGGCCCATTTCAAAGACTATTTCAAGGCCCATTTCAAGGCCCATTTCAAAGCCCATTTCGAGGCCCAATCCAAGGCCCAGTTCGAGGTCCAATCCAAAGCCCATTTCAAGGACCATTTCGAGGCCCATTTCAAGGCCCATTTCAAAGCCCATTTCGAGGCCCAATCCAAGGCCCAGTTCGAGGTCCAATCCAAAGCCCATTTCAAGGACCGTTTCAAGGCCCATTTAAAAGCCTATTTCAAGGCCCATTTCAAGGCCCATTTCAAAGCCCATTTCGAGGCCTAATCCAAGGCCCAATCCAAAGCCCATTTCAAGGACCATTTCGAGGCCCATTTCAAAGCCCATTTCAAAGCTCAATTCGAGACCCATTCCAAGGTCCCAATTCGGCCAAACTTCTAAGGCCCATTTCGGCCTATATCTTAAGGCCTAAGCCAGACCCATCAGTTCAAAGTTGGCACCCAATCAATCCAAAAACCGATTCAGTCCCATCTCAAATTCAAACCCAAAATCAATTCAATTTAGCCCAAATTCAACCCGACTTGTAAATTCCAATTCGATTCAAAAACTTCATTCAATCATTCATTCATTCAAAAATTTAATTCAATTCAATTCTCATTCAATTAAATTCATTTCCAACTTCAATTTCAATTCAATTCCATTTTCGCCCACATTCGAATGTCTCATAGACCCGAGCGTCTCACAGACTTTGTTATTCTAATGATTCGAATATCTCACAGACCAGAGCATCTCATAGACCCGAGCGTCTCACAGATCCGAGCGTCTCATAGATTTCGACATCTTAAGATTTCAAACGTCTCATAGACCCGAGCATCTCATAGACTATAACATCTCACACATCAAACATCAAAACTCCAAAAACTTGAACTACGTAAGGTCTGATCTCAGTAGGGAGTTGAGTATGTAGGCAGCCCATCTAGGGTGCGACCCCATTCTAAACAAAAAACCCCTTTCCCCCTCTAAGGTGTTCTTCATACCTCTCGAAACTCTCAACCCTTCAACCAAACTAACTCCAAGACCAGCCTATTCTTCAAATCTTCTAAATCATCTAATCCTCAACCCACACTCAATCCTATCCTTTGGCTTTTAAATGAATCTCTCTAAAAGGTTTTGAAAGAGGGCAATTCCGACAATTGGAGATCGAGGTTTCCTCGGGCACCAATCCGAAGCCGTGGTCGTTGCCACTTCTGAGGGGTGTAAACCAGTGCGAACCCATAATAGAATCTCTGATCTGACCAGATAAGCCCCATCCATAGGCAACAAATCACAAAGTCAATTAACGGTTCTTCAGAACCCTTCTCCTCCCTTCCTAGTTCCTTAGGTCAAACTAGGTGGCGACTCTAGTCAATTCCGCCTTATAGAGGCATAAGTCCACGTGGAGCCCATTGAGAGCGGATGTAGTGTTCACTTGCACTCCCCTTATGCTTTCGTGAAAAGACGGACGATTTAGTAGGTTTGAGGGCTGCCATGAATAACGGGTTTTCACCCTTCACAGAATGGCATTTTCTAGGGTCTTGGCTTCTCAGTCAGACCATATTTAGATAGACCCCCCCCCTCATACTGAAAAATCACCCTCCACAGTTAGTTCCTAAAATGTCGGAACTAACTTAGTGGGCGCGTGCTGAGAGTTATCGCGCCAGTCTTCAGGCGCAAACTTCAGAGTCGACTGAAGCAACCTTATGATCGTTAGGGCATTTGCACGTTGATGTGTTCGTTCCTTAAATGTCACAACGGTGTGATAGAGTTTGTCACGCTTCTTAGTTTGTGCAGACTTGTTGTGTTTTATGCAGCAGACGCCTTCTTTGTGTTTTGTCGTGGACGAGTGACTCCATTGAAGCGATTGACTATCTCACCGACATCTTCATGCTCCAACATCCTCTTTGTCTGGAACCAAGGGTGGAGAGGGAGGGAAACTTGAGAATTCAATAGGCTGCTCCACTACATTGTTCAAGATTGGATCCTACTGCCAAGGAACGAATTTCTACAGGTAGTCTGAGTGATCTTCTAACACAACTGCTCTTGAAATTTGAGACAATCATCAAACTTATGAGGTCCCCCACAAATCCTCAAGTTCAATACTCACATTCTCAAATTCAATACTCAATTCTCAAATTCAATACTCAAGTGGATACCTTTTAAGTCATTACCCATGACCTCCGGGTAGAGTCATACACAAGACTCACCACCGGGCTTTCAAATACAAGTCTTACTTCCCCGGTTTCGACCCTACTCTGGGTCTAGCATGATGGGAAGGTTCGGCTATCAAACAAAACTATACACCTAGTTCCTTAAATTCACAAAGCTCCGTTTCTCTACCGGGCTACTCAAATTCCAATACTCCTCTCTCGGAGTTATTTCACAATCTCATAGATTAGCCTAGAAGTATCTCTCTCAATAACATCTAATAGCTTAGAGAAATTTCTCAATGTCTAGCATTCTCAGATTTAAGGGTTTCCCCAACTTATCAAATACTTTTATGTTCGGGACATTTTCTCAAGATAGGTCGGGTCCTCATGTTGTAGGTCGACTATTTTCCTAAGGGAGTTTGACGATCCCTTATCATTCTGATAAGTGAGAAATACATAGACATTTAGGGTTTAATTTACCTTATACTTACTCACTTTTAGGATAATATTACTCACTTATCGTATGTTTTTCCTAAGATTTTCTTGATATGGACTGATATATTTTATGTATCAAATACATGAAAAAGTGTTGGAATCAAATAGTTTATTTCACAAGCTTTCCAACGCAACAAACGGCGAGTGAAACAGACTTATAACGAAGAATCTGGAGCCAGTCGAAGATTGCAGGACAAAACCACGAAAATACACGTGTCCGCTTTGCGGACTCGAACTCGGACAGAACCAAAGCACACGTCCGCTTTGCGGACTCGAACTCGGACGCAGCAGAGGAGTGTGTCCGTAAAGCGGACACAAACGCGGACGTCTCACGTCCTAATTTGTGTCCGTACGCGGACTCCCAGGCGGACGCGTGTAAATGCAACCCAGATCCAGAAATTGACGCGACTGAATTCGTTCAGCGCTGTCTTCTCCATTTGCTTCTTCCTTTGCGGCGCCTACAGACACAATCCATCTACCCCTTCAACAATATCAGGCACCTCCCTTATCTTCTTAACCCACTAGCAAGCTCCACCATGTCTTCTTCCTCTTCCTCTCCTCTATATAAACCCTCTGCATCTTCATCAGAGAACAACGATCGTTCACCATCGTACACAACTCACGCTCACTTCCAAATCACACTTCCTCCATCCAAATTCCATTTCCCATCCATATATCCACATATCCACTTCATTTCCATCATTCCCATCACCAAATAAGCTAACTCTTCCATTTTACACAAATCCCAACGAAGAAGACGATCTGTACAAAACCAGGCCGTGTCCTAATTTGTGTCCGCGTTTGTGTCCGCAGCCCCTACGCGGACAAGAGACGTCCTAATTTGTGTCCGCGTTTGTGTCCGCGTGGCCCCACACGGACAGGACCAACTTTTCCTGTTTGTTCGTTATTCTTCGTTCTACCTATTTAATATCGTTTTAAGGTCGGCATAATCACGGAGATAAGTCCGGAAGTGAAACAACTCTCCCCAATAGAGTCTTTCTCTCCTTAAACTATACTCTGTTTTAATATCTATCTTATTTGTTATGTCTATTTTTATAATTATGTGTGAGTAATAAACTTAGCCTCCGGGTTGGGAAGCAAGCCTATTTTGTATAATTATGTTATGTAGACTTTCCACTATAATCTGTTCAAGCAATATTTTGATTCTCGTCCTTAATGCGCTTTAATACTTAGGCCAATTATTGAAGTGATATTTGTAGTTTCTTGTTAAAATGCAGTGCTGATGAAATACCCCAAACTAATAAAACATGGATTAAATATCTAATCACATTAATTAAGGCCTAAACATGCCTTAAAAGTCAACTGAGAACAACAGTGGTCAACACAAAGCATGATAATGCACCTTTGACTGTTTAGGGTAAATAATTACCCAAATGAACTTCTTAGGACCTAAAACTTTGTCATAAGCTTATTAACACATAACTAAACATATTACAATCGTTGGACAACACTCCAACACAAATAACAAGCATTTTCATGCTTCAAGGTCAAGTAGGGCAAAAATGTGCTCTAAGAAAACCTTAAAGGTCTAATGACCTCTATTTTATATAAATTGGATTCCTAAGATCACTTATCATCTAAGGAACACAATGAAACCGTTCTCAAAGAAAATAGAGCTCAGAAACACCTTGCGACACAAAATGTGCACTAAAACACCTTAAAGCACGTTTGTGTAATTGCCTTCTAAATTGGTTTTTAATGGGCTTAAAGGTTATAATTACCTTTAAGTATGATAATATATCATATTATATCATATTAGGATTTAATTCCAGAAATTTACATTTTTTACAAATATAATATTAAAATATTAATAAAACCCTAAAAAGGGGCCCGTTTGAGTCAACATTGACTAAGAATGGTCAAGAGGTCAAAGTTTTACCCCTTGTACCACATGAGGTCGACATCCACAAGCAAGGGAGCCTATTTTCGCCACTTGCAAGCACAAGGAACCGGGTTCCAACACATTCCTTAAATTAGGGGACTACTTTTACCTTTTAATACTTTAATCTATATATTTTGGCTCCTTATTTGACTAAGCCAAACCGTGTGAGACCCTCCAGCCCCTCCAATAATCGATGCCAAT
The DNA here is from genome assembly GCA_023374045.1 of Limonium bicolor. Lineage (NCBI taxonomy): Eukaryota > Viridiplantae > Streptophyta > Magnoliopsida > Caryophyllales > Plumbaginaceae > Limonium > Limonium bicolor. Next base: position 319,590,656 of record CM041777.1, on the reverse strand, counting down.
CTCCTTTGGTGAGTCATTAATCACCAAATACAATAAACAAAGCAAATAATGTGTTTTAAGGCAAAATTGACCTACCTCTCTCACTTGCCTTGCTTCCCAGCCGACACAAGGCCTCCTCCATCCTATATTTGCTTCTCCAAACCGTGGCTAACATGCCAAGAACAGAGGAGAACACCAATTGACATAGGTAAGCTTATTAAGCCATTTTATGTTCAATTTCTTCACAAATCTTTCCTCTTTCGGTGGATCTAAGCATCAACCATTTCCATCCATGGATCTAGGTTGTTTTGGAGGTTAAATGAAGGGCAAATCTCGGCCTTAACAAGGGAAGAGGTGGAGAAAGATAATCTTGTTCTTAAGGTACAAAAATGTGCTTTAAGCACTTATCTTTTGATTCTCTTTAGATCCGGTTGTAAAAACCTGTTCTCCTATCCTTATAATCTTCTTCTTAACATACTTATTCAGTGGATCTATCAAGAGCTTCAAGGTATAGCCAGATCCAAGCCAAAAACACCATTTTTGGCATTTTAAACAAGGTAAAAATTAGCCATCTTCGAATCTAAGTTATACCGGTTTTAAGCCTTGGTTTAGTAGCTCTTTTGATGCTCTTTTGCTTCTGTAAATTTAGGTCGAAGACAACCCTTGGTCACCTTGTTGTTCTAAGGTAAATTTTACCTTGAAATATACATTAAAACACTCTTATGGTTAGATCTTGCTTGGAGAACTAACTATGCCTTAATTGCTGTTTGAAAACATGTAAAAGAAGCCGTGGAAATTTTATTCCTAAGCAGCCGAAATCAAACAAGGCCTAAACTAGGCCAAAAACAAGGTATAAATCACTTAAACCTTCACTTGGTATATTAATATGTAATTATACATATGTGTATAATTTTGTGCCGTGAGTGAATAGGTTAATAAGGTCTTATTTTGACCTTAGGTGATTAAGGAATGGTTTGGTAAATTTATCTAACTAATTAATTAACATAATTGTCAAATTTAAGACATTATGTGGAAAATTGGTAAATATGGAAAAATATGTGTAAGGGCCGAGAGTTTAATGCATTTTTGGACATTTATGTGTAATTTATTTTATAAGCCAATGTTTGTAATAAGGCCATGTACTTTAGGCCATTTTATTTATGCATTTATAAGGTTTTATTTAAGTTTAGGTGATATATATGCATTACCGCATATTATAAGGGTCTAAACCATAATTAAATTAAATTTGGGGGTTATACAATAATTAAGCGAATGTTTGAGGTTAAAAAGAGTTTAAATAAAAATTATAAGATTTTATAAAGTTTTGGTGGTTAAATGGTAATTTCTAAAAAAATATGGGTGCAAACCGTAATTATTAGGAATTAATGGTCAAGGAAATATTAAGGTGGTCAACCTTGACTATATGGTACGTTTTGACCAAATTAGATAAGTTAAATAACTTATAAGGTTTTATTATTAAGTGTAAAGTGTAACAATTTATAACATATGTGGTATATATGTTATTACCGAAAATAAAGGGTGTATAATGGTATTATAAACACCCATGGGCTGTTAGGAATTTTTAGGAATTTATTGGGTTGATTTTGGAATTAAAATAAACTATATATGTATAATATATAGTTATTATGTCATTATGATACTTTGGATAAATATATGTGGTGGAATGGTGATAACCGAATATATATGGGTTAGTAATGTTAATTATAACCCTTGGGTAAAATTTGGTGATTTTTAAAAAATATAAGAGTATTTATTAAGATATGTGTATAATATATAGTTTTAATGATATAATAAAACTATATGTTATAAAAAGAGCAAATGGCAATTATAAAACAGAACAAGGTCTGTTCGGAATTTACAAAAAATATAATCATAGGTTATACCTTTTTATAAGTTAGAAATGTTATATTAAATGATATATATAACATGGTATAAATAATGGGGTGATTTTGTAAGTAAAGGAAACTATGGAATATGAAAAAGAATAAGGTTTAATATATGTGCCTATGCGGCAATATATAATAGTTTTGTATACAGACTATAGGTTATAAATTTAAGGAAATAAAAATATCATATTATATGATATTAGTATATGGTATAACATTACATAATGTTATGTGGTCAAAATGGGATTTAAATAAACTATAGTGCTGTACCGAAATATTAAAGGTTGGAAAATGAATTTTAGACTATGGTCTATAATGTTATAAATGTTATAACAAGTATATGGTTTAGGTGGAATTAATATAAGTGAGGATATTCACATTAAATAATGTGACAAATTATAAATAAATGAGATTTATAAAACTAAGGTATTTATGGAATAAACCTTAGGAGTTGTAAATATTACAACATAAAATGTTACATAATATTAGGATAATAATCTTAATATAAGTTGTATAACATAATACAACTAAAGGGAATAATCATCTAATATAAGATGATAAAATGTAACATATAATATAAGAGTTTATTAAACTCACGGAATTTACCTACGTGGTAAATATATACATACACAAGAATAATGTATATAAGGATGAGTATATATTATGGTTGGAAACCATATAATATAATGGTGGTGGTTATTACATGAAAAATAGTTCGAACTATAAGGTATAAGTTTTTGGATGCAAATATAATTTGCTAAGATAATGGATAATATAATACAATGTATTATAATGGATGGTGGGAAAATAATACAATATAATATAATAATGCATGCATACATGCAACTATAGGTTATATACCTAGATGTAATGGTGGATGAGATTAAAGAAATATAATGAATTAAACTTAACAGTCGAAATGTTTTGACATAACGAGTTTTAGTAACAAAGCCGACTGGTTTAGAGAAACCCGTAACAAACAACTGTAGAAAACAGGGATGAACTGTCGGGGTTACTTGTTATTCGGAAGTACCGGATGTAGTTAGTCATGGAGACTGACTTATAGTTTAATACCGTTTAGATTATACTTCAGACAAGGACGCTTGACGAGCTAGTGGTCTACACTGCGCATCCGGTCTTGGTGAACGGTATGTAAAGGGGTTTGATCCGGGTTGTCCTAGGAATTCCTTGGGCTCGGATTTGGTTGATATCACTTGTGTGTTAAGTGTTTTGGATACATGTATGTGATGGGTTGTTACTGCATTAATTATTTATGCACGAGCGTCCTACGGGACTAACACTACGTCGACTATAGATCGACTTATATAAACATACATATACGTTATTGTGATGACAAGACGGTTACTTGATATAATACCATAGTATTAATATTAAGTATATGGTAACCTAAGTAAAACACTTAGTATGAGTCACGACATTGTCGGTCTCTAGAGCATGGATCTCGAACATGAATATGACCTAGATTACTTCTAGGTATGCGTGAGACCCATTGGGCAGCTAACTAATGATTATTCTCCATAAGACTAAGAGCATATCTTAAACATTATGAGAAAGAGATGGTATGAGTTGAGGTGAGGAATCCGGTAGTTTACGAACTACTTGGTTGCGCAGTTGTGATCACTGAGGGGTACCCGATCGGGTTCCGCTCCAGGTTTTACCCAACGAGCCCAAACTGGATCGTGGGTCAGGTGGCTACGGCCTTTTATATGGACGCCTTACGAGGCTAAGTGAATAGTCAAGGGCCTCCGGACCTCTGGTGAAATGAGCACCTTTGTGTGTACGGGAGGACTACTGTGCATGGTGAGGTTATAGGGTGTCTTGTGATTTGGTAACATGACGCCCAATTGGTATTATTAATTAAACATGGTTTGGATGGGGCCTGAAGGCCAAATAAATTAATTGTGGAAATGTACGCTACGGCGATTGTACATTGTACATTATACTGTAATCAGTTGGATATGGATGGGGCCTTGAAGGCCAAATAAATAAATTAACACTGGATGGTGAACGCTACGACGATTTACATTGTACATTATACTGTAATATTCGATACGTTCAATATACAATGTGGTTTGTGATATTAAAATGAAAAGTTGGATTGGATGGGGTTGAATGTTTATGAATGTTTGGATGGTGGATTATGTATATTATACATGTTTATTACAGTATTGATTATATCTGTATAAAATGGTAAAGCATGAAACCAATCTAATACTACCTCCGTCCCGTCAAAGTGTCATGTGTGCTTTTGGCACATTTTTCCACGGGGGTCCTTGTTAGGGATATTTTGTGCTCTTGTTAGGATATTTATGTATAAAAGCAAAATAGTACTTGACTTTATAAGTTTTACTTTTCTTATTTAACTAACAAGGGGGATGACTCATCCCTTGTAAAAACCGGCCCCCATTTAATACTAAGGGGTGTTTTGGTCTTTGTTGACCAATAACATAACTTATAATAACATATGTTACAAACTAGCTTATAATAGTTACTATTCACTAAAACAAGGCACATAGATGTGAAATTTTTGATTTCCCATTGATTTAGACTTCCTAATGTGATACTAAGTATTACACATGTTAATTAAAGAGTAATGATGGACATTTAGCCATTCAAAACTCATTTACAAGACAATTTTTCGAAAATGTGCTTTAAGGCTCCTTAAAGCACATTTTGTGTTTTAACTTGTTTTCAAGCTTGGTTTTCTTTGGTAATTGGTTTAATATGTTCATTAACATATTTATAAGGTATAGGTATGACCTTTAGGTCTTATACAAATTTATCCCAAGCTTAGAGCACATTTTTGCCCATATTGACTTTAAGGCATTTATTTGTGTTTTGTTTGGTTTAGTTGTCTACCAAGGTTTCCTAAGGACTTAATTAGACTTTTAAATCATAATTGAATGTTATTAAGTCTTGGTAGGTTCTTTGGGTCCTAACCAAGTTCATTCCAAGCTTAGAGCATGTTTTTGCTCAAACTGTATCTTAGTGCTTTATTGCATTTTACTATGGTTCAAATTGTTCACTGATGTTTCTAAGGCACTTTTTAGCCTTTACATACCATAGTTTAAATTTTTAACAACATATCAAGGTTTGGGGTATTTCAATCTACCCCCCTTAAAAGAACTTCGTCCTCGAAGTTCACACTTCCCCCCAACATTAGATTAGAACACGGGAATAACTCACAAATAGAACTTTCATAGCCAAAAATACTTTACATCGCAACCTCGGACTTAATGGTCCGGGTAACATATTCACAGGCATACATAACATAACATACTCACATGATAACCTCAGACTCAATGGTCCGGGTATCTTAACAACATTTGCACATATATAACACCCTTAGACTCTCTGGTCTTGGGTAACATAACAACATTTAGACACATAGGTCTTTATAACATAACAGCCTTTAGACACATAGGTCTATGTAACACAACAACATTTAGACTCATAGGTCTTGATAACATACACTTTTGGAACTCAAGATCAAAATAATATTTATTACACATACCACACAACATGTCATAGCATGTATAACAATAAAAAATATCCTTGATATACACCGTGATCCCGCAGAACCCGGTCGCGATGGACACCTTCCGTCCCCGTTCCTTTGGGAGATCAAAGCAATCACTTAAATTAAATTTTTTTCCTTGTGAGGTTAAGTAAGAGAACTTTAATTATGTAAAGTATCTATCGCCATTTTATAAATTCCAATTCAAAATCCTTTTTGAAAACACATACAACTTCAAGTCCAACTTATGCTCTTTGCTTCTTTTCTTAGCGTGGTTAGTTGTGACCACTTAAAGGAGCTTCAAGAATCATCCAACCCTGATGTGATCAGCATCAATGTTGAACTATCCTTCCACCCCAATTTGTGTTCGGCTTCCCTTGATCTCATGAAATCAAGTTTCACCTCCCACTTCGATTTCAAACAACAACTAATTCAAGCATATCCCATTTTCTATCTTTTTAACCATTCTAATCATGATCATAACATCTCCAAGGGATAGAACTCCGTCTATCAGTTACTCCATTCACTTTATTCCTGTTACCTAGGGAATCTTATTCTCACTAGGTTCTATGTCGGTTTCATACCCTTTCATGAATCACTATATTGTATACATACACATATATTTTATCAAAATACAACACACAGTTTCACATTTATACACTGTCGGGGTTTTGTTCCCCGGGAGTTTCTCTACTCCCCACACTTGTACTATCACACACAACTGTTAACAAATAAACACACTTATCACAATGGTATTCGCATCTTCTATGCGCAATTACCACAATTAAACCATGAATGAATGTGTATGTTTACGTAACACACACACCAATCATCAAAACAATTATTTTATGCTATGAACACCATAAGTCACGTACACTTGTACGGTAATACACACTAAGTGGTTTTGCGCTCTACCCCCCTTAAAAGGGATTACGCCCACGTAATCAGTCACTGAACATTGGCTTAAAATGTTATGTCGTCGTGAAGTGTTTTGACTTCCACGCGGTCTATTATACAATGCATTCTGGTTAGAGGATCTTAACCATAGCGGTGGTTTAGTTCCTAAACCAAGAATTCTCATTGGAGTTTGCTTAAACTCTTAACTGGTTTCGGTTCTGGCCTGTGAGGCTTTTAGGCATTAACAATTAGCCATTCACTCATGTTCACCATGCACATTGTACACTTGAATCACTGGCTCACTAGTTTCTGCTGCGAACTCTAATAACTGTAGGGCTTAGTTTGCCCCACTCGTTATTCTTACTGTATTGTACATCTCCCATATATCACCTTTATCTTGGTAATAATGGTTTCTCAACCGGCGCGTGGTATCCCTTACCGTGAGCGAATTCGGTGAGTTATAAACTTTCTATCCACTTCCATAATAATTTACTGTGTATACAGCTATGTATTTCACAATGATTGACTTGTTTCCTTCCGACTCACTGTCGGTTGAGATTGAGCTACTACCTAGTGTGTAGTGCTCTCTCGGTTATCACCCAAACTCAAGGTATGTTCCATACCAATATTTGGTATTTAGTGCTATTGTAGTCACTTATTCTTAATCATGCCTCCACATTTGATTCTGTACAAGTACTCTTCCATTGGTACGTCCTCGCATTTCCTATGCATCAGTCACTATGGCGTTATAAGCCGCTTTCTGTTTCCACCACAATTAACATTTCCCGAATCCTAGCTATCGCACTCGATCATTACTGCGCAAATGCAATACCAAAACACTCAGTCATACAGAGTGCAGAGGCGTAAACTCTTGGCAGCAAATCTCTCATGCGATTCGCAACGGAATTCACACTGTGTTTCATTGAGATTCTGATCTCGTAATACTGGCTACTGGCTTACTGCCTAGTTATTTGCTATCACTATCGGTTAACAATACTTATACAACGGTCGCTTACTGCGCACCGTGCTCCTTGTATAACACTAACTTACATGGTGCATTTACTGTCACATTAACTTCCACACACATACTTACGTCTTCGTATTATGGTTCGCCATCCATTTGGATGACTACCGAATGCTCCTGGAGCGTAGCTCACTCGAGTTACAAGCCGCTGTTATTCAGCCGGGTGCTTCACAAGCTACTAAACTAACTGTTCTTTCGCAATGACAACATGGTCAATCCCTAACATGTTTCTTGAACTTGGTCCACCTAACTACCGCTGTTGCGGTCTCACAATATCGAGAGGTATCCCCACTCTTAATGCAGTGGTTCGTTTACCACTCTATTCACTTATACAACATAAACTTCTGCTATCAATCGAATTTACATAACACATTTTATTTGTGGCTTATGAGCCTTACTGCCTCGAGCTCTGTCCATTGTGGACGGTTCACACACATTTATTTGTCTGTACGACATTACATGGTTTGGACGCCATATTGGGCTCCATGACAAGGTTGTTGCATCACGTTTCCTTTCATGGGATGCCCCTTAGGATTGTCAGTCCGTCTCCTGACAACTTATGTCTATACTGGTGTTAGTTTCAACCCTTGTGTTTCTGTCATGTTATTTCGTTCAACTCTTGTTGATGCGAACACCCTTCAAGGATTGCTCCTGGGTTTTGCTAAGTTATGCCATTACATCAGGTTCGCACTTATTGGTATACTCAGTTAGCCACGCCGTTTGCGTTCTTAACTGGCTTATTATCTTCTTCTGTGAAGATCAACATTTCCTAGTAGTGTAGGTACTCATTCTGGGAGTTTCATCCGTTCACTGCACATTAATGTGTCTACATTAGGCATCTTGCCATGCACAGGCTGGGTCTCCGTTCCAGCTATTATGTTTATCCCTGAGGATCCTTTAGACATATACGATGTCTTTACATTACAGTTAGTGCACTTCGCACCTCCTGACTCTTAAACTTTTCCTTGAAAGGAATTCACTAACTCCTTTAGTCTCATTAACTTAATTGAGTTCCTTTACTTCAACCATTCATTGTAATCCTTAGCTCTTGTTTGACTTATACTGCTGACCGTAGTACGGAGTCGACTACTTCCCTTGTTTCGGACTCTACTTGTATACATATGTGGGGTACCATGCTGATACATTACTACTTACCCAACTAACCCATAAATAGGTCTGTCAGGCCCACAAGCTCCTATCGGAGTGCGGTCGTCCCACATTTCAGTTGGTACACTTGTAGTGTCCATCACACGCCTAGGTGAAGTATTCTGTTGTCAACTCCCTTGTATTGTCTTGTGACAATATACATTCCTGCTTCCCGAACTTAATCGAGGGAAAATCTCTCCACTGTTGTATCTTTATCAACTACCCTCGGGTTTACTGGTTTGGTTTAGAAGAAGGTTAGAAAGAAGTGTTGGTTTTGAAAGAAAATCTGGTTTTGAAAGAAAAGAGTTTGAAATAAATCTAAGCTTGAAAGAAAAATTCTCATGGTTTCACAACGCCTTCTTGCCTTAACCAAGTCCAGCTTCTTGCTGCTGTTAAGCCCTTCCACGGTTATGATGATCTCCTTTAACTTCATGTTACTTCACTAAGTACTTTGTATTTGCTAATACTTTCCCGAACAGCCCTGTTATGGCAGCACTTGCCATGGCAAGTGCGCCATGCCAACTGGCTATCGGTTCAACACATACCGGTTGTGGTATTGTTTTTACCCGCACTGTCACCAGTGGCCTCGTTGGCCCTCACTTGATCCTACATTCTTGACAATTAACCCTCTGGGCGGCTTCTCACTGTATTCACATGATAATTATTAACTGGGGTGCCTCCCATTCTTGGAGACCCCTTTTACTTGTATTGTTTCCTCTTCGTAGCCCGTTCCACGCATTTGTCGTGGTTACTGAGACTTGTCTCTTGTTTGGGCACCACGTTGTGGTTCCTTTGCCGGTTGGTATACTGTTGGTGTATCACTTAACAACTGTGGTTCCGTAGACACTTGTCTCGGGTTTCATTAATCCACTTCTTGCCTGTTGCACGATCGGTGCGTTGCAAGCTGGTTATTCTCGACTGCTCGGCATGTCGACCCAGGTTGCCGGAAATTCTATTCTCTTATACACAAAATTCTTCATTCTTCGCTATTTAATGCGGTTAACATTGTTCAGGTAGAAACCGTCTCCGGGATTCCCAGTTTTCGGGATCTACCGTATGACAGGTTCTCCATACCTTTAGAGGTGTTTAATAACAGCCAGATCAGGTATTCCCGAGTAAGAGAGGACTTCCATCTCTCTGGCGTTCTTTCTCAAGTTATAAAACAGGGATTGTGGAGGGTGGGATGAATATTGTAGGTTTCCAGTACACGCAGGTAATTCCTAACTAGCGTATCTCTCACGCTATCACTCAACCCTTAACCCTAAATACTAAAATCCCAACTCGATACTTCCTAAGCTCGGTAATTCAGTCATCAGAGCGATACTTCGCTCTGATACCACTTTTTGTAACACCCCAACTACAACCATACACTGAACAACAAAATAGCAGCGGAAAACTGAACTCTTCACATTACTTAACTCAATGGTGTTACACGCCGTTAACCACCCACGTGGCTAACAAGGCTAATACATATTCCTATACATTGTATCGGTCTGATGGACTAGATTCCTGAGCAACAACACACTACTATCCCTTTCCATTAACAACAACCGGTATACAAATACAATCCAACTGTACCGAGTATTTACCAACTGATGCCGATAACAATTTCGGTCTTACTACACCTACAATACATACACAATTTAAATGGCTACCCATGTACAACGACTACCCCGTCCTACTCTCGAACGGCTTCCAGCTCCTGTACCTGCAAATAGGAAAAGTAGAGAAAGGGTGGCCCCAGGGGCTCAGCACCTTTGCTGGTATGGTAATCCTGCAGCCCGCATGCTGCCGGGCCATTCACAACTATTTGTCGTCTTAGCATGCGGTTGATTATATCAGAATCATGCATGTAAACTACAAATACACAACACATTACACTGCACAACAATGGCTCATTAAACAGCCAATTCAACTACACTTAACAATTCACTCGTTGTGATCTTTAATCCCTAGAGTGTTTCTCCTTTAACGGAGCTATTTCCTTAATAGACGACACATACCCACCAATCGGGTTATCCTTAAACGCCTCTTACAATAAACTGGAATTCATATCCATAATCCACATACTCCACATCTTAACAACATATCACATCACATCGCAAAAATAATTGCAGCACAACAACAATACATAACATAACGGGACGGCTCCCTATGAACCGGAGCCCAAACATAGTCAGTTCACTTGTAGCCTAGAGAATGTTGCCAGTCTCATGATAAGCTCGTTACATAACTCGTTACCGTCTCGTTAAAGGAACGGATAACTTAACACAAGGTGTCTCGGATATAGTGATCCAAGCACACCGAACAAACATAAACATAGTATGCCCCTGTCGCCCGACGTGAGTCAGTAAAATAGCCTTGGTTAAGCTAAAGGGAAGGTTGGAAACCAAATTGGAAAACAACCATAACATACAGAGAGGATCAAACCTGATATGACAACGACCCCCATACTCACACGCGTGGCCAGAACAGACCGGACTCCTCACTTCCCCCGTTAGCACTTGTTAGTAGTTCAACATTGAACTTAATAAACAATCACAAACATTGGGTTAAGTCTTGTTAGACACACACAAGGGAAGAGAGAGTCATACTTTCACACACAAACATCACACACATCATCACATGACTAACTCACGCATAGCCGTGGTTAGAACGTTCCTTAGGTCGGAAACGTTATTACCGGATACCGTTCTCTTATGTTTACCTAATAATGGTTAACTAGCCTTTCATGCGCATTCGAGGTTACCGGTATCGGCACGTAAACACACAACAACAATAACGACTCTAAACTCGTTTCATGATTTATCTTATAACGTGGCAAACATACAGAAAAACACATTGGCATACAAGCCGGTGTAATCCGGTAGGACACAGGTTGCAAGAAAACCATACCTGTCACCGGAGTCCACTCTATCATGTCCACTTATGTTCCTCGAGCAATTCTCGAACAACTGATAATATTACATGTATTTTTATTAACATCGGGGTAACATGATTGTTTAAAGTCTAATGCTCATAACTTATCCCCGTTAACTTTATTAAATAACTTCACATTTTAACTTGTTTTACTGTTACATTTATTACAACTTTTGCCCCACTAAATTGTCATTATAACTCACTAGGGTTGACTACTTAAAACACACTTAGTTTTGTTTTTTTTTACATATTTTGGGCCGTCCGACCCACCGTCCGACCACAACTGGGTCGGACCGTTCCAGAAACTTTTCCGTCTATTAAATCCTCCCGTCCGACCCATGTCCGACCCAAGACCTCTGGGTCGGACCATTCCAGAAACTCCAACGGTTGAATTAACTGGGGCTGTCCGACCCACCCTGGGTCGGACCACTGGGTCGGACAACATCAGAAATTGTCCAAAACTTGTCAAACTTTCTCCAAACTTTTCCTCAAGCCTCCTAATGTGTTCTAACATCATTTGGCACATTTAACCCTTCACATAACATCTATAAAACTCATTTCATAGCTCCTTAAACACTTACTCATTTCATACCAAAATTCCTAACACTTATGATATTTTCTCCTTGGTTTTCTAGGTGGTGTTTCATACCTATGATAACCACTATGCCAAGAATGTTTCCTCACCATCATAACATCATCTCTCAAACATCTTTTCTTACTAACTAAATCTCTTTTTCACATCTTACCTAAACATCATTTCTCCTTGTACATCAACATTCCTAAACCTTAAACAACTTCTCCAAGACTTTAATCCATTCCTCAAAAACACTCATTGAATTCCTAGAACTTCCAAGATAATACCTAAATCCTTGTATCACTCTAATTCACCTTAATACATGCTTTCTTCCCTAGTAAAACACTTGTTCACCTTTAACACTTCCTAGTTCACCCAAAACTCATTTAAAACACTTAGAACTTCTTATACATTTTCCAAATTTTGCCATAGCTTCTCTTGTATATTATCACATCCAAACACTTAGGTTTTTACCTTATTTCATTCAAGAACACCTAAATCCACCAAGAACTTTCTCACACACAAAACTTCACCAAATTTACACTACATCACAATATAGTGCATAAACTTAAATTGCTTGGCACTTAGGCCCTTAAATAACATGGCTCTTAGGCCCTTAAAACACTGAATTTCCCACATAAATAATGCCTTTGACTGCAATTACATACAACAACACATATGCCCTTTAATAGCTTCCTTGAGAGCATTTTACTAGGTCATTCACCATTGGCTCCTTAGGTATTTTATTAAGCAAATCAAGCTCATTTTTCCTAAGGCATTTAAACTACATTGAGATAGTTTGTTTACCTCTTTTCCTCTCAAACTTCTTTCTTGTTTCCTTGAACCGAAAATCAGCAAGGAGTTTGATCACTTGTCAACTTTCTATTCAAATACATATAAGGGTAATGAGCTTAAGAATTCACACTTAAACTCATATACAAACCCTAGTTTAACATAAGTGTTTTAATACACTAAAATGATGTTTACCTTTGAATTTGAAAGAGAACTTGAATATGTAACAAGAGAGGACTCCTCCTTGTCCCTTGAAGATTGAAATGAAGCTAAAACAAGGCAAGATGAAGGCACCATAAGTGGTGATTTTCGGCCACACACTAAAACAAGAGGAAATATTGATTTTCTTTGACTTTCCTTACCTTGAAGCAAAGGAGAATGACAAGGCATGACAAGGCATGAAAGGTGAGCTCAAGCTCCAACAATGGTGAATCTCCATGGCACCGAAATGGAGTTCTTGAGGATTTGAAAAGATAGAATTGAAGAGCTTGACTCAACTAAGACAAAGGTGGTCTTGAAATTGAATATGGAGCATGGAGTCATGAGTTACAAGCATTCCAAGATGGAGAATGGTATATGGCTGTAGCAAACCGATGGAGAGAGGAGGAAGGAGATAGACAACCGTGGGAAATGAAAAGGGAAGAAGAGAATGAGGTGAGAGAGTGCCCTTGTTAGGATATTTATGTATAAAAGCAAATATAATTACTTACTTTATAAGTTTACTTTCTTATTTAACTAACAAGGGGGATGACTCATCCCTTGCAAAAACCGGCCCCCATTTAATACTAAGGGGTGTTTTGGTCTTTGTTGACCAATAACATAACTTATAATAACATATGTTACAAACTAGCTTATAATAGTTACTATTCACTAAAACAAGGCACATAGATGTGAAATTTTTGATTTCCCATTGATTTAGACTTCCTAATGTGATACTAAGTAGTACACATGTTAATTAAAGAGTAATGATGGACATTTAGCCATTCAAAACTCATTTACAAGACAATTTTTCGAAAATGTGCTTTAAGGCTCCTTAAAGCACATTTTGTTTTAACTTGTTTTCAAGCTTGGTTTTCTTTGGTAATTGGTTTAATATGTTCATTAACATATTTATAAGGTATAGGTATGACCTTTAGGTCTTATACAAATTTATCCCAAGCTTAGAGCACATTTTTGCCCATATTGACTTTAAGGCATTTATTTGTGTTTTGTTTGGTTTAGTTGTCTACCAAGGTTTCCTAAGGACTTAATTAGCCTTATTCAATAATAATTGAATGTTATTAAGTCTTGGTAGGTTCTTTGGGTCCTAACAAGTTCACTCCAAGCTTAGAGCATGTTTTTGCTCAAACTGTATCTTAGTGCTTTATTGCATTTTACTATGGTTCAAATTGTTCACTGATGTTTCTAAGGCACTTTTTAGCCTTTACATACCATAGTTTAATGTTTAACAACATATCAAGGTTTGGGGTATTTCAGTTTAGGCACCGGACAGCCCCAGTGCCATTTCTATTGCAAGCGTTGTGGGAAGGACCATCCTGGGGTCGACTGCAATGGCCGCAAAGTTGAGTGTCGGTACTGCAAGAAAGAGGGCCACCGGGAGTTCGAGTGCTGGATGAACCCTGAGAGCCGTAATTACAGGCCACCAAGGAATACTCAGAAGACCTCAGCTGGAGGATCTGGAGTACCACGAGGCGGTCAGGATGGCCAGACATCTACTGATGCTAGAGCCCAGAGAGGCAAGGGAGTAGATGGGGCATGAGTACCCTGAACTCCATGAGATCGCTGGTGGAAGACTTTTGCTTACTATGTCGTGTACCTACTTTGGATGTTAGACAGAAATATGTTATAAATATGTGGGAGTGTGTCATTGACCACTCGCCTTTTGTAAGACTTTGGGATTAGTTGTGTGTACTCAGTACCGATAAGCTTTAAACCTTGACGGATAATATATATGAACAGGATGTTAATGCTTACATTATCATGTAGCCATACTCGACGACGCAGAGTCAATGAGACTGGTGATTATTGAATCAGAATTTCCACCTGCATGGCGCACTTGCTATTGCAAGCGCTATGACAAGTAAACCACTGAAATTTCCATCTGCCTTGCGCACTTGCTACAGCAAGTGCAGCAATAGCAACAGCAACATCAATTGCAAATGCAACTGCAACTACTACCTTTTAATCTTTTATTATATATAAAAAAATAATTTTCATATTTTTCCTACAAACCTTTAAGATTAGAAACCTATGCAACTTTGGAAGGACCGTTAGTCCAACCACTGCAACTGGAGAAATTATACAGCCACTGTGATTGTAAACCACATCAGTTTAACCATTCGGGAATTTTAGACAGGGCTTATTAGCCAAATACCATCAATGTATACCCGCATTTAATGCTAATCACCACCAGTGATGAATGTTTAGTCCTTATGGACAAGCATACCCTTTGTAGATGCACCACCGTCAGTGAGGATGGTTGGGAAGTGAAGAGCCAAGTTGCTCAAACTATTATGCAATCTGCAATACATCCAATTAAACGGATGAGGGAACAAATATGAACTATGGATGAGACATGATCATGATAAACAGGGAGAAACGGAATATGTGTAATACTCAATGAGATCGAGATAGGAGGATCAAGTTTGCTAAATATAGCACGAATTTTATTTACACCGAGCTGAATAACACAGGCTTATGGCCCAAATTACCATTGATGCCACTAGGGCAATAGCACTTACAATAAGATAACCGATAACATGAACTAATAAACAACTAAAGGACATCCATCAAAAGGGAGATTGACAACATAATACTTCACAATACCCGTGTGACAGACATTACCAGTTTACTAAATGAGACATGGGACGACCGCACTCCGATAGGAGCATGTGGGCCTGACAGACTTATTTATGAGTTAGTTGGGTAAGTAGTAATGTATGTAGTACGGTACCCCATGCAAGTGGACAAGTAGTGTTAGGAACACAAGAAGTAGTCAACTCCGTATTACGGACAGTAAGACAGATTACCTCGAAGATGGACGAGAAGAGCCGCAGTTAAACCAACGGGCTAAAGAAACCGAGAACTTTCAACACACAGAGTAGTAGACAGTATACAGTGAAGACAGGGGAACCGTTCAAGGACAGAAACCAAACGAAGAAAGAAACATAAAAACCCATTATGGACGAATAAGATGTAGAATTCTCATACGGATCGAGCAATTCTTATAATCCAGAGGAAATCTACCAGATGATATGGACATACACGCGTGACGACACAATGATGAGAGACAAGGCTAAATATTAGCAGATACCTTGCTTAAGGAACAATGGATTTGGAATGTACCACTCATAGGATAATTCCCTCATCTTATCTGTGTGACTCATTAGATATTAGCTGCTGAGAGTTTACGCCTCTGCACTCTGTATGACTGAGTGTTTTGGTATTGCACCTGTGCAGTTACTAATCTAGTGGGAATACAGAAAGATGAAAAGGATATCAACACGAGTGTGTATCAACGAACTACAACAGTGTGTTACTCCGGAACAAAACCACCAGGAGACACGGATGACAATCACCATCTCCGTAGACATATAGGCTGGTACGTCTTAGTATTACAAAGACAAGTGCAAAGAGCACTAAGTACTAACAATAGCCAATGTCATAGGATACCTCAAGCTGAATATCAGTGAGAGAAGACACACGCATGTATGCTAGTGATCCAAATGAGAGGATACACAACAAGGAAAAGAGGCAAATAGAGCCTATGTTCATGGGTCTGCACCTCATACGGAGCGAGTGGGCCCATTAGAACAAACTTGGGAGAGAGCACAAATAGTTTAGTGCCTCATCTTTAAGTATTATGGAGCCCAGAAGGGCTAGAGTCATACCTGTCTCTCTGATATGAGGATAATCCACGAGTTGGAGAACTCTTTGAGAGCTAAGCATCCAGCGCTCCTTGTTGAGTGGCTGTTGTATACTTGTGGGGTACGGGGGCGTAACCCTTTTAAGGGGGGTAGAACCTCTTGGTTGTGCACGTGTGTGCACTAAGTTTTGTTGTGGTATGCGGGGCATACGAGGTTTATTTGTTTATTTGTTTGTATCGTATGCATGGCATACAGTGAATTGGTGGTATGCGGGGCATACGTGGTTTTGTTGGTTATGTTTGGTACGCGGGGCGTACGTTGTTGGTTTGTTTGGTGTGTGATGTGCACTTGTTTGTATGTACCTTATGAGATACCTGTTTGAATGTTGTATTTACACCCATGTGTGTAGTACTTTCTTATACTACTTGTGATATATATTTATATTGCTTTGTAGAATGATTACATATGGTATCTCTTAGATACGAAATGAATCATTAGATATGGAATGTGGAACGATGGTATGATGTGGACACCTCGGGGAGGTTGTCAGGGTTTGTAGAATTGATAGGAAATAATGGTGCTGATGGATCACCTATATTCATATATGATTGAACTAACGCCACAAAGTGATGGATATGTGCTGTATAAGCACAATACGATGTGTGTAAATGATATATCACATAGATATACATTATGGGAATAATGGGTAGTTATATATTTATATACAGACCTATTTGATGAAGCGACTTCGGGACGAAGTCTTTTTAAGGGGGGTAGACTGAAATACCCAAAACTAATAAAACATGGATTAAATATCTAATCACATTAATTAAGGCCTAAACATGCCTTAAAAGTCAACTGAGAACAACAGTGGTCAACACAAAGCATGATAATGCACCCTTTGACTGTTTAGGGTAATAAATACCCAAATGAACTTATTAGGACCTAAAACTTTGTCATAAGCTTATTAACACATAACTAAACATATTACAATTGTTGGACAACACTCCAACACAAATAACAAGCATTTTCTTGCTTCAAGGTCAAGTAGGGCAAAAATATGCTCTAAGAAAACCTTAAAGGTCTAATGACCTCTATTTTATATAAAATTGGATTCCTAAGATCACTTATCATCTAAGGAACACAATGAAACCGTTCTCAAAGAAAATAGAGCTCAGAAACACCTTGCGACACAAAATGTGCAAAAAACACCTTAAAGCACGTTTTTGTGTAATTGCCTTCTAAATTGGTTTTTAATGGGCTTAAAGGTTATAATTACCTTTAAATATGATAATATATCATATTATATCATATTAGGAATTTAATTCCAGAAATATACAAATTTTTACAAATTTAATATTAAAATATTAATAAAACCCTAAAAGGGGGCCCGTTAGAGTCAACATTGACTAAGAATGGTCAAGAGGTCAAATTTTGACCCCTTGGACCACATGAGGTCGACAGCCACAAGCAAGGGAGCCTATTTTCGCCACTTGCAAGCACAAGGAACAAGGTTCCAACACATTCCTTAAATTAGGGGACTACTTTTACCTTTTAATACTTTAATCTATATATTCAACTTTGGCTCCATATTTGACTAAGCCAAACCGTGTGAGACCCTCCAGCCCCTCCAATAATCGATGCCAATCTCCTTTGGTGAGTCATCAATCACCAAATACAATAAACAAAGCAAATAATGTGTTTTAAGGCAAAATTGACCTACCTCTCTCACTTGCCTTGCTTCCCAGCCGACACAAGGCCTCCTCCATCCTATCTTTGCTTCTCCAAACCGTGGCTAACATTCCAAGAACAGAGGAGAACACCAATTGACATAGGTAAGCTTATTAAGCCATTTTATGTTCAATTTCTTCACAAATCTTTCCTCTTTCGGTGGATCTAAGCATCAACCACTTCCATCCATGGATCTAGGTTGTTTTGGAGGTTAAATGAAGGGCAAATCTCGGCCTTAACAAGGGAAGAAGGTGGAGAAAGCTAATCTTGTTCTTAAGGTACAAAAATGTGCTTTAAGCACTTATCTTTTGATTCTCTTTAGATCCGGTTGTAAAACCTGTTCTCCTAGCCTTATAATCTTCTTCTAACATACTTATTCAGTGGATCTATCAAGAGCTTCAAGGTATAGCCAGATCCAAGCCAAAAACACCATTTTTGGCATTTTAAACAAGGTAAAAATTAGCCATCTTCAAATCTAAGTTATACCGGTTTTAAGCCTTGGTTTAGTAGCTCTTTTGATGCTCTTTTGCTTCTGTAAATTTAGGTCGAAGACAACCCTTGGTCACCTTGTTGTTCTAAGGTAAATTTTACCTTGAAATATACATTAAAACACTTCTTATGGTTAGATCTTGCTTGGAGACTAACTATGCCTTAATTGCTGTTTGAAAACATGTAAAAGAAGCTGTGGAAATTTTATTCCTAAGCAGCCGAAATCAAACAAGGCCTAAACTAGGCAAAAACAAGGTATAAATCACTTAAACCTTCACTTGGTATATTAATATGTAATTATACATATGTGTATAATTTGTGCCGTGAGTGAATGGGTTAATAAGGTCTTATTTTGACCTTAGGTGATTAAGGAATGGTTTGGTAAATTTATCTAACTAATTAATTAACATAATTGTTAAATTTAAGACATTATGTGGAAAATTGGTAAATATGGAAAAA
Source organism: Limonium bicolor (assembly GCA_023374045.1). Lineage (NCBI taxonomy): Eukaryota > Viridiplantae > Streptophyta > Magnoliopsida > Caryophyllales > Plumbaginaceae > Limonium > Limonium bicolor. Next base: position 319,571,335 of record CM041777.1, on the reverse strand, counting down.
TATGTGTAAGGGCCGAGAGTTTAATGCATTTTAGGACATTTATGTGTAATTTATTTTATAAGCCAATGTTTGTAATAAGGCCATGTACTTTAGGCCATTTTATTTATGCATTTATAAGGTTTTATTTAAGTTTAGGTGATATATATGCATTACCGCATATTATAAGGGTCTAAACCATAATTAAATTAAATTTGGGGGCTATACAATAATTAAGCCGAAAGTTTGAGGTTAAAAAGAGTTTAAATAAAAATTATAAGATTTTATAAAGTTTTGGTGGTTAAATGGTAATTTCTAAAAAATATGGGTGCAAACCGTAATTATTAGGAATTAATGGTCAAGGAAATATTAAGGTGGTCAACCTTGACTATATGGTAGGTTTTGACCAAATTAGATAAGTTAATAACTTATTTAAGGTTTTATTATAAGATAAGTATTTAAGTGTAACAATTTTATAACATATGTGGTATATATGTTATTACCGAAATAAAGGGTGTATAATGGTATTATAAACACCCATGGGCTGTTAGGAATTTTTAGGAATTTATTGGGTTGATTTTGGAATTAAAATAAACTATATATGTATAATATATAGTTATTATGTCATTATGACACTTTGGATAAATATGTGGTGGAATGGTGATAACCGAATATATATGGGTTAGTAATGCTAATTATAACCCTTGGGTAAAATTTGGTGATTTTTAAAATAATATAAGAGTATTTATTAAGATATGTGTATAATATATAGTTTTAATGATATAATAAAACTATATGTTATAAATAGAGCCAAATGGCAATTATAAAACAGAACAAGGTCTGTTCGGAATTTACAAAAAATATAATCATAGGTTATACCCTTTTTATAAGTTAGAAATGTTATATTAAATGATATATATAACATGGTATAAATAATGGGGTGATTTTGTAAATAAAGGAAACTATGGAATATGAAAAAGATTAAGGTTTAATATATGTGCCTATGCGGCAATATATAATAGTTTTGTATACAGACTATAGGTTATAAATTTAAGGAAATAAAAATATCATATTATATGATATTAGTATATGGTATAACATTACATAATGTTATGTGGTCAAAATGGGATTTAAATAAACTATAGTGCTGTACCGAAATATTAAAGGTTGGAAAATGAATTTTAGACTATGGTCTATAATGTTATAAATGTTATAACAAGTATATGGTTTAGGTGGAATTAATATAAGTGAGGATATTCACATTAAATAATGTGACAAATTATAAATAAATGAGATTTATAAACTAAGGTATTTATGGAATAAACCTTAGGAGTTGTAAATATTACAACATAAAATGTTACATAATATTAGGATAATAATCTTAATATAAGTTGTATAATATAATACAACTAAAGGGAATAATCATCTAATATAAGATGATAAAATGTAACATATAATATAAGAGTTTATTAAACTCACGGAATTTACCTACGTGGTAAATATATACATACACAAGAATAATGTATATAAGGATGAGTATATATTATGGTTGGAAACCATATAATATAATGGTGGTGGTTATTACATGAAAAATAGTTATGAACTATAAGGTATAAGTTTTTGGATGCAAATATAATTTGCTAAGATAATGGATAATATAATACAATGTATTATAATGGATGGTGGGAAAATAATACAATATAATATAATAATGCATGCATACATGCAACTATAGGTTATATACCTAGATTTAATGGTGGATGAGATTAAAGAAATATAATGAATTAAACTTAACAGTCGAAATGTTTTGACATACGAGTTTTAGTAACAAAGCCGACCGGTTTAGAGAAACCCGTAACAAACAACTGTAGAAAACAGGGATGAACTGTCGGGGTTACTTGTTATTCGGAAGTACCGGATGTAGTTAGTCATGGAGACTGACTTATAGTTCTAATACCGTTTAGATTATACTTCAGACAAGGACGCTTGATGAGCTAGTGGTCTACACTGCGCATCCTAGGTCTTGGTGAACGGTATGTAAAGGGGTTTGATCCAGATTGTCCTAAGGAATTCCTTGGGCTCGGATTTGGTTGATATCACTTGTGTGTTAAGTGTTTTGGATACATGTATGTGATGGTGTGTTACTGCATTAATTATTTATGCACGAGCGTCCTACGGGACTAACACTACGTCGACTATAGATCGACTTATATAAACATACATATACGTTATTGTGATGACAAGACGGTTACTTGATATAATACCATAGTATTAATATTAAGTATATGGTAACCTAAGTAAAACACTTAGGTATGAGTCACGACATTGTCGGTCTCTAGAGCATGGATCTCGAACATGAATATGACCTAGATTACTTCTAGGCATGCGTGAGACCCATTGGGCAGCTAACTAATGATTATTCTCCATAAGACTAAGAGCATATCTTAAACATTATGAGAAAGAGATGGTATGAGTTGAGGTGAGGAATCCCGGTAGTTTACGAACTACTTGGTTGCGCAGTTGTGATCACTGAGGGGTACCCGATCGGGTTCCGCTCCAGGTTTATACCCAACGAGCCCAAACTGGATCGTGGGTCAGGTGGCTACGGCCTTTTATATGGACGCCTTGCAAGGCTAAGTGAATAGTCAGGGGCCTCCGGACCTCTGGCGAAATGAGCACCTTTGTGTGTACGGGAGGACTACTGTCCATGGTGAGGTTATAGGGTTGTCTTAACATGACGCCCAATTGGTATTAATTAAACATGGTTTGGATGGGGCCTTAACGGCCAAGATAAATTAATTGTGGAAACTGTACGCTACGGCGATTGTACATTATACTGTAATTAGTTGGATATGGATGGGGCCTTGAAGGCCAAATTAAATTAAATTAACACTGGATGGTGAACGCTACGGCGATTTTACATTGTACATTATACTGTAATTATTCGATACGTTCAGTATACAATTGTGGTTTGTGATATTAAATGAATGTTTGGATTGGATGGTTGGTTGAATGTTTATGAATGTTTTGGATGGTGGATTATGTATATTATACTGTTTATTACAGTATTGATTATATCTGTAAAATGGTAAAGAATGAAACCAATCTAATAATAAGATGGTTAAAATGACTAAGTGACCAATAGGGTCCAGGCCCGGCATACTCAGCGTCTATCGCTGATACTACACTCATGCAGGTTGTTGATTATCGCCAGAGCCGAAGTGCGGGAACAGGGTAATTAGAGTTTATTTTAATTACCGCACATGGAGTTGTATTATGGTAAGGTTATGTATATTCAGGTTTGGGTAGACGCTCACTTGTCGATGTTTATGATTTATGGACTAGTATGATGTATAGTAGTTTCTCGTTATCACGACGGTTAGTAGTTTGTTTATGTTGGAAGTTGGATATAGTTTGGCTTCGTTAATCGCATGGGCAAGTAATGGCCGGTGACACCCGAGTGAGTATTGTTTTTATTATTTATTCTTCCGCTGTAAGACGTTTTATTTATTGCTACGTGAGTGATTATATCGTGTTTAACGAGAGGGGTGTTACAACTGAGACAAGATTCTAGACAAAAGAAATCAAAACGGGTTAACGACTAGAAGCGAGTTTTCGCCTATAGGTTAATCTGTCTCCAATAGAGATTGTTAATAATGCGATTAATTTATTCATAACTTGAGCAAGGATTGCGCTTGTTGTTTAAATTAATCAGGGTTTATTGCACAGGGAACAGTCAATAAACTAATTAAGATTCCTGAGTTTATTGTTAAAGTGGGAAAGTTTATATTAATATAATTGGATAAAATAGGTGAGCAGAACAACCCGGGGTGCTTCCTTAAAAACAAAAGAGTTTTATAACCGCTATTATTATTCTGTTTTGATTAATTGCTCTTTCTACTGTTTTGTTTAAGTTAAGTTTTAAACCACAATTTCTCTCAAAAAAATGATAAGTTTCTGTTCAGTAGTCTAATTAGAATTCTCAGTTAATTTGCACTATCAGTTAAACCACAGCAAGGTCCCCAAGAGTTCGACATCCCACAATTCCACTATTCCGCAAAACGATAGGTACACTGCCTAAGTGGTGGAAGTAGTCACATATTTCTCCAACAAGTTTTTGGCGCCGTTGCCGGGGACCTCCGGCACGGTTAATTGATAGTTTTAAATTTTATTGTGTTTTCTGTTTAGCTTTTGCTGCTCTTTAATTTTTATTTCTATTATTTTTGTTGCTACTTAACAATCTAACATTTACTTTCAGTAATCTAACATTTAAATTTCAGTAATCTAACTCTTAACATTTACTTTTCTGTCAACTAATTACTGACATTTAATTTTCTGTCATTTAATTTTCAGTCATTTAAATTCTGTCAACTAACTCCTAACATTTAAATTTCTGTCATTTAAAATTTCCAGTATACTAACTCCTAACATTTAAATTTTCTATCATTTAAAATTCTGTCATTTAAAATTCTATAATCTAATTACTAACATTTAAATTATTGTCATTTAATTTCCCTTGTCATTTAATTTCAGCTCTTTAAATTTCCTCGTCATTTAATTTTCTGTCAATTAAATTCCTGCAATTAAATTCTGTCCTTTTTCTTTTTCTTTCAAATTTTGTTATTCAATTTTCTTTAGTTTATCTTAACCTTTTAATTTTTGCTTTTGTTTCCTTTAGCTGTTTTTCCATTTTTCAAACTGCAAGTTATTTCTATATATGCGTCGAACTCGATCTGCAGGTAGTCCTCAAAACGATCTTGAACCTGAGATTGAAAGATTTCTCCACAGAGAAAGACGTCAACAAAGAATAGAGATAACAAATCGACAAACTCTCTGCGAGTACCAGCAACCTTCAGTTGAAGGGAGGCCCTCTGCTATTGTCCTTCCTCAAGTTACACAGGCTGAACTGGATGCCTGGCAATTCAAAACGAGTTTCATCACCACACTCTACCATCAGGGACAATACAGCGGGCTAGATTCAGATGATGCTCCACACCATATATCTGCATTTCTTTATTTTTATAACACTTTCAATAAAACGGGAAATCTAAATGAACGCATCCGTCTGCAATTGTTCCCTTATTCCTTGAAAGATGGTGCCTCCAGGTGGCTGAGAAGTTTACAGCCCAGCAGCATCCACAGCTGGGCCGAATTAGCAAACAAATTTCTGGCGAAATACTATCTCCCGTCCAAAACAAGAGAGAAAATTGCTGAGATCACCAACTTCTACCAAGAACCAGGCGAGTCTCTTTATGATTTATGGGATAGATTCAAAGAATTACAAATATTATGCCCACATCACGGTATGAGTAGCCAGGAACTTGTGCTATCATTATTTAGAGGTTTAAATGATTCTAACAAATTGTTGCTAAGTTCCTCGTCTGGAGGCAATTTTATGAAATTGACCGGAGAAAAAGCAGTTGAACTACTGGATACGATGACCGCCAGCACCAGACAATGGTGTAAAAATAAGGGGAGAGGAGAAGTTAAGAAAGAAACAGGAATGTACAGTATTCCCCCGCAGGATCATGTATCTGCTCAACTAGCTGCACTCACAAAAGTTGTGGAGAAACTAACGCTGAGTCAACCACAACAAAAAGTTGTGAAAATAGTGGCCACTTCCCCATATCTGACTCCCTGTTGCGAAAACTGTGGAGGAGCTCATGAAACCCCAGACTGCGATGGTTCAGGTTGCAATAGGACCCTTGAGGAGGTAAGTTTGATTAACAACAGACCACCAAATCCTTATCCAAACTCATACAACCAAAACAATTGGAGGAGCAATCAACAACCATGGAGGAATTATGATCCACAGACAAGCAACCAAGGATTCAACCAGACGAGCAACCAAGGATTCAACCAAAACCGACAACCGCAGTACAACTGACAACAAGAGCAGCCACCCAACTCACAAGGAGATATGAGCGAACTAAAAAGCATGATGAACCAGCTTCTTAAACAAGGTCAGGCGACAAATTCAAAATTTGTTGAGATAAAAGCCAAAGTTGCTGATCAGGCTACCATAACCACAAATTTAGAGAGACAAATAGATCAGATTTCCCAACAATTAGCTCAAAGACCAACAGGGTCACTTCCGAGCCAGACTGATCCAAATCCCAGGGAGCATGCAAAATCAATAACCCTGAGAAGCGGGAAAGAGCTGGTATCCGATACCCCTGAAGTGAGAAGAAATCTGATGAACAATCTGACAAGAAGACGTAACAATCCCCAAGGAGAAGGAATCTCCTGCACCCCTTTCTATTAAACCGTCACAGGTTTCATATGATATTCCAATTCCATTTCCTGATAGATTAAAGAAAAAGAATTTGGATGACCAATTTGGAAAATTTCTTAACATCTTTAAGAAATTAACTATTAATATTCCTTTTTCTGATGCCTTAACACAAATGCCCATTTATGCAAAATTTATGAAATATATTTTGTCTAACAGGCGATCTTTACAGGAAAATGACACGGTGAAATTAACCGAAAGAGTGTCTGCAGTACTCTTAAAGAAGCTACCACCGAAGTTGGGAGATCCAGGTCTCCCTATCATTCCTTGCGCGATAGAAGACATAAATTGTGGTAACGGGTTATGCGATTTAGGAGCCAGTATTAACTTAATGCCTTTATCTATCTTTAAGAAATTAGGTATAGGTCAATGCTCTCCCACTCCTGTGCAGCTACAATTAGCTGATCGTTCCATAATCCACCCTAAAGGAAAAATTGAAGATCTAGTGGTTTCTGTTGGCAAATTTATTTTCCCTGCTGATTTCATGGTTATTGACATAGAGGAAGATAAAGATGTTCCACTAATCCTAGGTAGACCTTTTATGAGAACTGCAAGAACTTTAATTGATGTTGAAGGAGGTAAAATAATTTTAAGACTTCATGATGAACAGGTAGTTTTTGACATGACCCGGAACATGAAGCGTCCTTCTGATACACAAAATTGTTTTTCAATAGATACTATTGACTCCTTAGTACAGGAGACGTTTCTCAGCAAAGATGAAGAAACAATTTTGGAAAGATGTCTCATGGCATCTTGCGAAGTTGATGACGAAAATCCTGATAATGCTCTCATGGCTGAAGAGTTAAACAATCATAAGCCATATTTCCATTCTTACCAACAAAGATTCGAGCCAGTAGAAAGAAACGCAGACAGACCAAAGCCATCCATCGAAAAAGCACCTACAGTCGAAATGAAACCTCTTCCCTCTCATTTAAAATACGCTTTTCTAAAACAGCCATCTAATTTACCAGTTATTATCTCATCTAAATTATCAGATGTGTAGGAGAAGCAACTTTTAGGGGTGCTACGCAAACATACGACCACTATCGGTTGGTCGATAGCGGATATCAAAGGAATAAGCCCATCTCTGTGCTCTCATCGAATATATATGGAAGATGATTTCAGGGCATTAGCACAACCACAGAGGCGTCTCAACCCCGTTCTAAAAGAGGTGGTCAAGAAAGAGGTAATAAAACTACTTGACGCTGGCATTATTTATCCAATTTCAGATAGCAAGTGGGTAAGCCCAGTACAGGTGGTTCCAAAAAAAGGAGGAATAACTGTAGTTCCTAACGAGAAAGGTGAGTTGATTCCTCAACGCACTACTACTGGTTGGAGGGTTTGTATTGACTACAGGAAATTGAATACTGCCACACGTAAGGATCATTTTCCCTTGCCCTTTATTGACCAAATGTTGGAAAGGTTAGCAGGTCAGGATTACTATTGTTTTCTAGATGGCTATTCAGGATACTTTCAGATCCCAATTGCTCCAGAAGATCAGGATAAAACTACTTTTACCTGTCCTTATGGAACATATGCTTATAAAAGAATGCCTTCGGATTATGTAATGCACCAGCTACTTTTCAACGGTGCATGATGGCTATTTTCTCTGACTACATTGAAAAATGTATAGAAGTCTTTATGGATGACTTCTCTGTCTTTGGTTCGACATTTGACACTTGCCTGGAGAATCTTGATCTTATTTTGGCCAGGTGTGAAGACACAAATCTAGTCCTGAACTGGGAGAAATGTCACTTCATGGTTCGAGAAGGGATCGTGCTAGGACATAACGTGTCTTCAAAAGGTATTGAGGTGGACGCGCTAAAATTGAGGTAATAGAAAAACTCCCACCTCCTACTACTGTAAGAGGTATTTGAAGTTTTCTTGGACATGCTGGTTTTTACAGAAGATTCATTAAAAACTTTTCCAAGATTTCTAAGCCTCTCTGTACTTTACTGACAAAAGATGCTAAATTTCATTTTTCTGATGAATGTTTAGCAGTTTTTAATTTGTTAAAAGAAAAACTTGTCTCTGCTCCTATTGTGGTATCACCCGACTGGTCCCAACCTTTTGAAATCATGTGTGACGCCAGTGATTATGCGGTGGGTGCTGTTTTGTGCCAAAAATTGGATAAAGTTCTGAGAGTCATTTATTATGCAAGTCGCACTTTAAACGACGCTCAGAAAAATTATGCCACCACCGAAAAAGAATTGCTGGCAGTCGTCTTTGCTTTGGATAAATTTCGTCCATATTTACTGGGTAGTAAGGTTATTATTCATACTGATCATTCTGCCCTCAAGTATTTATTTGCCAAAGCAGATGCAAAACCCAGGTTGATAAGATGGATACTTCTCTTACAAGAATTCGACATTGAGATAAGAGATAAGAGAGGTATCCAGAATGTCGTGGCTGACCACTTGTCAAGGATGGAGGGACCAGAAGACGAAAGACCCATCAATGAGTTTTTCCCGGACGAGGCAGTATTCACAATCCAAACGGCAAGAGACCCTTGGTTTGCCGATATTGCCAATTATCTGGCTACGAAGATCATCCCAGCTGATATGACATATCAGCAGCGAAAAAGGTTCTTTTCGGTTGTCAAACATTATTTATGGGATAATCCATTTCTTTTCAAAATCTGTGCAGATGGTATTATAAGGAGATGTGTCCCAGAGACGGAGATCAGAAACATCCTTATCCATTGCCATTCTAGAGAAACCGACGGACATCACGGTGCAACTCGTACAACTGCTAAGGTACTTAAATCGGGTTTCTATTGGAACACCTTTCACAAAGACTGTCATGCTTTTGTGTCTACTTGTGATCGGTGTCAAAGGCAAGGTAACATTTCTCGCCGCAATGAGCTACCCTTGAACAATATGCTGGAGGTTGAATTGTTTGATGTTTGGGGGATTGATTTTATGGGACCCTTCCCAAATTCTTTTGGAAATTTATACATCTTAGTAGCAGTCGATTATGTCTCTAAATGGGCGGAAGCCCTTGCTTGCTCTACTAATGATGGTAAAGTTGTGATGAAGTTCATCAAGAAACACATTTTCACTCGATTCGGTGTTCCAAGAGCAATAATCAGCGATGGTGGATCTCACTTCTACAATCGCCAGTTTGATGCTCTCCTGAAGAAATATGGAGTCCGGCATAAGGTTGCTCTACCATACCATCCTCAAATGAATGGTCAGGCAGAGATAACGAATAGAGAGCTAAAATGGATTTTACAGAAGACGGTGAGCTCTTCTCGAAAGGATTGGTCCATTAAATTGGATGATGCTCTCTGGGCATACCGTACCACCTTCAAAACACCTATTGGCGTGTCTCCCTACAAACTAGTTTTTGGGAAGGCATGCCACTTGCCTGTGGAATTAGAGCATAAATCTTATTGGGCTCTGAAGGTGCTAAACTTCGATCTACAACAAGCCGGTGAAAAAAGAAAGTTCCAGTTGATGGAGCTAGAAGAACTGAGGCACAACTCATATGAGAACGCAGCGATTTATAAGGAGAAGACCAAGCGTTGGCACGATAAGATGATTGCCAAGCGAGAGTTCAAAGCAGGAGATTACGTCCTTCTTTATAATTCCAGACTAAAGTTCTTTCCAGGTAAGTTAAAATCCTTCTAGTCTGGGCCATTTCAAGTAATATCCACCTCTCCATATGGAGCTGTGGAATTGGACAATAAGAAAGGAGGATCGTTTAAAGTCAATGGAGCTCGAATCAAATTATATATGGGAAACACGTTAGACAATGAAGAAGCTTCTGGGCTTTTTCTCAAACAACCAGTCACACCTTAAATCACTCGGAACCCCCTTGAAGATTGGGTATATTACAGTTAACCCCCTTTGTTTCTCATAATTATTGGTAACCCCTTGAATTTACGGTATCTCTGACTATGAGCCCCCGAACTATAATTTCATTATCAAAAAGTTAACTACGTGCTGACCCATCAGCTTAATCACTTTATTAATGACATGTTGAACAAAAACACTGCTTAATCAACATTCTTATTGTCCGGAAAACATCAACCCTACCTCGAAAATGTATTTGAATTGGGATGAGTGAGAGTTAGACGATGTTGATTAAACAGGTATGTTGTTTAACATGTCATTAATAAAGTGAATAAGCTGATGGGTCAACACGTAGTTAATGTTTTGATAATGAAGTTATAGTTTGGGGGCTCATAGTCAGAGATATTGTAACTTTAGGGTGTTTACCAATAATATGAGAAACACAAGGGGGTTAACTGTAATATGCCCAATACTCAAGGGGGTTCCGAGTAATTTACTCTATTTTGTATTATACTTTCTGAAGAAAAAAAAAGAAAAAAAAAGAGTGAAATAAAACAGAAAGGAGAGAGAACGAGGAAAATTAACTTGAGTTCTTCTAGCTGTTTAGAATATTTATTACAGGAACATCTTGCACATTCCGACAGCTGAACTCAAGTGTGGGGGAGCTACACTACATATTCTGCACAAATCTGGGGAGTACACTATCTTTACCTTGCTCTTTAAATTTTCAATATTTCCTATTGCCATGCTTTATGATCATTACCCAGGTAGTTTGCATGCCCTGTTATTTTAATTCTTTCTATGCAATGAGGGCATTACTGTGGTTCAAGTGTGGGGGAGATATAATAATCAAAAAGCTTGCTCTTAAGTTGGTCTCTTTTTCGACACTGTGTTTAAATTTGTTATGTGATTAATAATCAAAGAAGGAGCCATAGAGGGAGTAATGCCGGTATTAACAGGTTTAAAGGGTACAAAAAAAAACACTCTGCTCCTTACTAAAAAAAATTCTGAGGAAATTATCATTTGAATTTTGTTTTGACTTTGAGCCTGGATTTGAATTGGAATGATACAGTGGAAAAAGAACAAGGCAAGGTACTCCTCTGATCCAGACAGGCATATTCTGATCCTAAACAGGCCTCGTCCACTCGGTTATTAAGTTCTTAGGGGTGCTTCATCACCCGGCTACCTAAGGTACTCGGTATCTGGGATAGTAGACCCAAAACCGCTACAAGGGTGGAGAGAAAAGTCTGAGGTAAAAGAAAAAATGAACTTTAAAATTGAAGTATTTGTGCATTCTGTACCAAAATGATAAAAACTTCTTCATTATGGATCATGAGTATGTGGCATTGAAAGGTATAATGGAATAAGATTTTACTTCATGCCCCTTGCCGTTCAAGGAAATGTGAAAGAAAATGGTGGATTGGCTCAGGGTTAAAAGCAGAATTCTCATGGTACTGCTTCTCTTTCTTTTGTAGGACTTCAGGGTTATTCTCAGAAACGGAGAAATATATTTAAGAAAATTAATGTTATTAGTACCCTTTTAAAATCTGAAAAGATTGGCAATTACCTCTTTTGTGCTCTCCTTACTTGATTATTGTCTGTTTAACCTGTTTAAACATTATGTCAAAAAGATTTGCTTGAGGACAAGCAAAAGATAAGTATGGGGGAGTATGATAAGTGAGAAATACATAGACATTTAAGGGTTTAATTTACCTTATACTTACTCACTTTCAGGATAATATTACTCACTTATCGTATGTTTTTCCTAAGATTTATGTCTTGATATGGACTGATAGATTTTATGTATCAAATATTGGAAAAAGTGTTGGAATCAAATAGTTTATTTCACAAGCTTTCCAACGCAACAAACGGCGAGTGAAACAGACTTATAACGAAGAATCTGGAGCCAGTCGAAGATTGCAGGACAAAACCACGAAAATACACGTGTCCGCTTTGCGGACTCGAACTCGGACAGAACCAAAGCACACGTCCGCTTTGCGGACTCGAACTCGGACGCAGCAGAGGAGTGTGTCCGCTTTGCGGACACAAACGCGGACGTCTCACGTCCTAATTTGTGTCCGTACGCGGACTCCCACGCGGACGCGTGTAAATGCAACCCATATCCAGAAATTGATGCGACTGAATTCGTTCGGCGTTGTCTTCTCCATTTGCTCCTTCCTTTGCGGCGCCTACAGACACAATCCATCTACCCCTTCAACAATATCAGGCACCTCCCTTATCTTCTTAACCCACTAGCAAGCTCCAGCCTGTCTTCTTCCTCTTCCTCTCCTCTATATAAACCCTCTGATTCTTCATCAGAGAACAACGATCGTTCACCATCGTACACAACTCACGCTCACTTCCAAATCACACTTCCTCCATCCAAATTCCATTTCCTATCCATATATCCTCATATCCACTTCATTTCCATCATTTCCCATCACCAAATAAGCCCAACTCTTCCATTTTCCACAAATCCCAACGAAGAAGACGATCTGTACAAAACCAGGCCGTGTCCTAATTTGTGTCCGCGTTTGTGTCCGCGCAGCCCCTACGCGGACAAGAGATGTCCTAATTTGTGTCTGCGTTTGTGTCCGCGTGGCCCCACACGGACAGGACCAACTTTTGCCTGTTTGTTCGTTATTCTTCGTTCTACCTATTTATTATTGTTTTAAGGTCGGCATAATCACGGAGATAAGTCCGGAAGTGAAATAACTCTCCCCAATAGAGTTCTTTCTCTCCTTAAACTCTACTCTGTTTTAATGTCTATCTTATTTGTTATGTCTATATTTATAATTATGTGTGTGTAATAAACTTAGCCTCCCAGGTTGGGAAGCAAGCCTATTTTGTATAATTATGTTATGTAGACTTTCCACTATAATCTGTTCAAGCAATATTTTGATTCTCGTCCTTAATGCGCTTTAATACTTAGGCCAATTATTGAAGTGATATTTGTAGTTTCTTGTTAAAATGCAGTGCTGAGACAAGATTCTAGACAAAAGAAGTCAAAACGGGTTAACGACTAGAAGCGAGTTTTCGCCTATAGGTTAATCTGTCTCCAATAGGGATTGTTAATAATGCGATTAATTTATTAATAACTTGAGCATGGATTGCGCTTGTTGTTTAAATTAATCAGGGTTTATTGCACAGGGAACACTCAATAAACTAATTAAGATTCCTGAGTTAATTGTTAAAGTGGGAAAGTTTATATTAATATAATTGGATAAAATAGGTGAGCAGAACAACCCGGGGTGCTTCCTTAAAAATAAAAGAGTTTTATAACCGCTATTATTATTCTGTTTTGATTAATTGCTCTTTCTACTGTTTTGTTTAAGTTAAGTTTTAAACCACAATTTCTCTTAAAAAAATGATAAGTTTCTGTTCAGTAGTCTAATTAGAATTCTCAGTTAATTTACACTATCAGTTAAACCACGGCAAGGTCCCCAAGAGTTCAACACCCCACAATTCCATAATTCCGCAAAACGATAGGTACACTGCCTAAGTGGTAGAAGTAGTCACATATTTCTCCAACACATTCTTTTACATTATCAAAAGTTCATGTCTTTGAACTATCAACAATCTCTTAATAGAGGTTTTGTTATTTCTTTCCACTTTTGTTTATTTCGTGGATTGTTCATTTCGGTTCTCTAACCGTTATCGGGAGATTACTAATCCCGTACAACTCTCTCACAATCTAGCGAGTTCATAGGTTTACATTATTGCTATTTTGATTCGATAGTTTTTCATGTGTTTCCACGTTTTCGATATTTTACGAAACGACTCTATCTACGAGTCACTAACCAATCGTTACTCAACTATGAGTCGGTCTATAACGCTAAGTTAGACCACGCAACATACAAGGATGGTTAATACACACAGCATGCATCAAGATATACAATCAAGTAATAGAACATTTTTCATGCTTTTATCTTGATTACGTCGGCACACAATCACACAGCACACAAATCAGTGTAATCTGGTTAGCATACAGGGCATGAGAAAATCATACCTTTCACCATGGATTAACTTTACCGTGTCACCTCACGTTCCTTGGTTTACTCTTGAATCACTGATCATATATCAAGTGGTTCTATTAACATTAAGGTATTAAGGTATGTAGATAACTAATACTCCCGTAGTTAACCCCGTTATCCCGTTAATCTTGGTTTTACTTAAGTGTACTTAAGGTCTCAACTTCCTCATTCACTTCTCAACCTTGTTTATACTTCTTAGGGCCTTTAAATGTCACCAAACAAGGCCTAAACATCATCTAAAACCATCCCTAATCAATTCCCCATCATTAGAACACTTTAAAACACTTTCTGGTGCATTTTCACATTGGTCCGGGTTTGTGTCCTGGTTTGTAAACCTGGACCAATCCCGGAAAACACATTCTACCCATTTTTTCATATGGTCCGGGTTTGTGTCTGGGATATAAACCCAGACCAACCCCTGGGATGACATTCTGGCATGTTTTTGAGGTGGTCCAGGTTTATGTACCGATTTGTAAACCTGGACCAACCTTGGAACTGTTAGATTTTACAGTTTTGACCTCTTTTCAACCCCTAATTCACATCTATTCATTCCCTAATCTTTCCACATCTTTTCTACATGTTTAAACACCCTAAAACACTCCTTAAACCTCTCTAAACCATGGTTATACTCATTACTCAATTCTTGCTCAATTTGACAAATTCACCTTTCTCATTTTGTAATTGTGCACACTTGTGCCTTTCCAAACTTCTCATGACAGCTTACCTCTTGTTCTCACCTACTTGTCCATTCCAAATTCATCCTAGGCATCTGTTGGGGTAAAACCTAACGACAAGTGTACCGGTCAATTCTAGCAAGTTTTAATAGAGAGTATTCCCTAAGTATCGAACCAGAGGAGGCGATGTCTAGTTTTAATCTTTACTTAGCGAAAAGAAATTAAAAGACTAAATATCAAATAAAAACAGGAAATTGAGGGTTTTGATTTGATGAAAATAAAAGTTGTAAACAGATTGTAAAACAGTAAATAGCAAGAAAATAATTGTTTTGAAACTGATTTGGGAAAGAAATCCCGGTTTACTACTTCTCCCCAAATCTGTAATTCCTTTCCCTAAGTGATTTCCAAAACAGTTCTGAATATTACCTAGAACAATGGTAATTCACATCTGGTCTCCCGCTCAGCAAATTCTAATTAGTAAAGACCGAATTCTAACTCTCGTTACGAACCCACTATTTACTAACCGTTTTAAGGACAATCTAGATTAATGGTCAATTAGTAATTTAGAGGAATTACAGTCTCTATACTAACTGGTTCTTTTTCTGTATTCAATTGAAAGTCGCAGTCATCACTTATAAGCTAAGAAAATAATAATCTTTATAACTGACCAGATTATAAACGATTAAGGAAATTCAGCAAGGAAAAGAACTTTATTCAATCGAATTGTAGAAAATCACAAAGGTACAGGAATAATCAATCTAGGGATACATAGCAAACCGGAATTAAAATATACTACTCAGACATATTCATAATAACAATGCTCAAATTGAATAGAATAGACTCTAGGAAGGAAGAACAAGAAGAAACTCTAAGTTCAGTAGCCGTCGTGAGTTCTCTGTTCTTAGCTTTCAGTCTTCTCTCTTTGATAATCTCCAAGATCTTCCCAAAGCTTAACCTTTCTCTCTCCCCCTTTTCCTCTGTGTACAAACTATGTTCTGTGGTGTATTTAAGCATGCCCTTCACGTCAGGTAAGCCTCTCCTTTTATAACTTCCAAAATCTATCTTTAATCAACTGTCTTCCGTAAAGAAAAAGCTGCGTTTTATCAATTTGGTCCGGGACTTGGTCCAAGTATAAGGTCCCGGACCAACCTCTATACATTGCCGAGAGTTTGTCTTCACGCATGGTCCGGGACTTAGGATATGTATCAAGTCCTGGACCACCCTTTAAAAACCGCTGAGAGTCAAGCCTTGTTATGGTCCGGGACTTAGGGTGTGTATCAAGTCCCGGACCAGTCTTCAAATCTAGTCTAGAGTTAGGCCAATGGTTGGTCCAGGACTTAGGGTCTGTGCAAGGTCCCGAACCCAACCTAAAATGGAAGAATAATGCATGTCTTCACTCTATTCAACTTGTTTGAGAGTCCAGAATAACACTACATTGATCGGGAACGCGTTTTCTTGAGATTTTCGCCTGAAATAACACATAAACCCATCATAGAAGACAATTGCAACTAGAAGCATAAAAATAACCATAAGGCGGGAATTGAATAACAGATAACAGCGAATTAAGCACAAATAAACTCCATAGACATAGATAAATTCCCGACTTATCAACTTTCTCACACTTAACCTTTGCTTGCCCTCAAGCAAATACTGCAATAAGAATATACTGGATTTCAATAGCGGGGAATCATCAGATTAGGAAAAGTGTACAAGGAAATCTGATATTGAACAACAACCAAAAGTCACAATGGTTAGTACTGCAGGTTTTCATAAATAGTGAAACGGGAATGTTGTTAAATGCTTGAGAAAATTTTTATAACTATCCAGTCCAGATTTCACCCAGGGCTTTACTTTCCTTTTACTTTTCACAATCCATTGGACGACAAGGGGCAAGAAGTAATGTCATATTCCACATTACCTTTCATTGCCACGTACTCATAATCAAGGAAGAATTTGCAATAAACTTATTAAAATGAAAGTACTTTCCTTCCAATTTTTTGAATTAGCCTTATTCTTTTTCATCCCCCAAACTTTTCTCCTCATCCATGTAGCGGTGTTGGGCCTTCTATCCCAGATCAGATGACCTTAGGTAGATGAGTGATGAGGCACTCCAAGGGCTTAATAACCAGATGGGAGAGGCCTGTTCCGGTTCAGAATAGATTAGAGGAGTACCTTGCCTTTGCCCTTTCTTTCCTTTCATTCCATAACTTTCCAAAGCCCCAAGTTAGTCCAAACAAAAATAGTCACAAAAATGGTCTCACCTTTTATTGAAGGAAATAGATAAAAATTTAACAAAATTTATACATACAAGCAGAATAACTAGAGTGTCTTTGACTGAAATCCAAATTCAACTTCAGAAAATGTGCTACTTGTACGGTATTCCCAACTGACTCATCTTACCACAAATCAAAACCAAGAAAGTCTCAAAAAAAATTTTGTTGAGGGTTAGCAAAAGTCAGTGATAGAAAAATAGATAATGTCAAAAGTCTAAGAAAAATAAGCAAATTGAGTTCCTAAATAAAAACCATGTGTAACCCCCCTTTCTCACACTTTAGAATTAAGCAATGCCCTCATTGCTTTCAAAATAAAAAACCAAGTGTAACCCCCCCCCCCTTCTCACACTTTAAAATTAAGCAATGCCCTCATTGCTTTCAAAATAAAAACAAAGTGCAAAAGGGAGAACAGAACTCCCCTGGTTAATTGGTGATAAGATCGGGCAGATGGAATTCTGGAAAGAATCGGGCAGAGTCTCCTTTGTAACTTGTGTGAAACTTATCAAAACATTGGCAAACCTGGACGAATATCAGACAAAGCGCTACAACAGAATAGTATATCATTATCCATGGAGAGAAAGGTGCAGAATCATTAGAGTCATCAATTACATCCCAAATAGAAACGATAAAATTCATAGAAATGATAACTAAGAATCTAAAAAGACATCAAAATATCGAAAATGAAGAAATAAAAGAAAATCTAAAAGAACAATAAAAGATAGTTAGTCCGATAAAGAAGAGAGCATAAACCAACAAATGAACTACTGACGGGGTAGGCACCAGGACTCCAGCTGAGCAAAGCGAGTGTCATAGTCTGAGAATCGTGCCTCCTGGCAAGCTGTATACTCAGCAAACCGCGCATCCTGCCAAGCCTCATACTCTGTCTGCCGGGTCTCCAAAGCTGAGATCCGCTCTCCATAATCGTAGAGGCTTGAACTCATCCCATCCAAGCGAGCATCCACCTGAGTCATGTAATTTGCAAAGCCATCAAAATGAGTTGTGGCCATCCCCCTCCAGTCAGTAAACTCACGGAGCAGCTCATCATATCCCGAGGCCGGACCAGCAGGCATCGGAATGTCTGGGGCCTCACCACCAGCGGCAACAGCCTCAGCAGCTCGGGGTGCTCGTGCACCAGGTAGAGCGTGTCGATGCTTCACCCACTGTCTGTCGATCTTCTCCCACTGAAAGAAGCGCATCATAGTCATGTTGAGACTAGATTGAGGAAATTGTGACTGCTCATCAGAAAAACCCACCCCTGCATTAGCAAACAATGACTAGAGAAAATGTAGTTAAATATAATACGGTGCTATCTGTCTCAACCACCCGGACCATGGAGTTAAATATAATACGGTGCAGAGAAGGTGGGACCCCTGCCCGGGTAAATTCATCGTTCAGGATGTAGCGCAAGAAACAGGAGTCGGAAGTGTTTAGATCGGCGCACTCCCGGGGGCGAACATTGTACATTAGTATCCCTAGAATCAAACGCTCAACCGGTGTAGGTAGCTTACCCACCACCACCACCACCTGCTCCGCCCCGAAATTCTCAGCACCTCCACCACCTACACCCCACCCCGTTTACGATTCTTCAGGTTTTCTACCATTTGTGGGTCCGGGACTTAAGTCTTGTAACAGGTCCTAAACCACCCCATTTTTCCTGCCGAAACTTTTCACTTCAATTGGTTCTAGACTTAGGGTCAGCACAATGTCCCGGACCACCCCATTTTTCCTGCCGAAACTTTTCACTTCAATTGGTCCGGGACTTAGGGTTAGCACAATGTCCTGGACCACCCTATTTATTCCACCGAAAGATTGCTTCCTTGAAGTCTATTTCCCACCCTTCATCAATCCTACAACTTAACAAAACCAAGCATGGGAAAAACAACTAAAAGAAGAATTAGAACAAGTAAAAGCATTAAACAAACGAAAATAAAGAAAGAAAATGAATGAAGATTGGGTTGCCTCCCAATTAGTTGCTCGTCTTTTCGATCTTTGGCTAGACCATACAACTGTATGATCAATATGGAGAATCGTGCACCGTAATCATCGAATGAACTTCTGCGATGTCACCACTTAGATAATGCTTCAGCTGGGACCCGTTGACTGTGAATGTTTCCCCTTCTGTATTGATTAAACCAATGGCTTCATAAGGCGGGACACTTGTCACCGTGAACGGTCCAGACTAACGAGACTTTAACTTCCCTGGGAATAGTTTCAGGCGGGAGTTAAATAGAAGAACCTTATCCCCAATGTGAAACTCTCTCTTGACCAATAGCTTATCATGCCATCTCTTCGTTTTCTCTTTATAGATCTTGACATTCTCATAAGCTTCCTCTCTAAATTCCTCCATGTCACACAACTGCAATTTACGCTTCTCACCAGCCTTTTGTAGATCAAAATTTAACGCTTTGATTGCCCAAAAAGACTTATGCTCCAGCTCTACAGGTAAGTGACATGCCTTGCCATAAACAAACTTGTACGGGGACATACCTAGAGGTGTCTTGAAAGCAGTGCGGTATGCCCATAAGGCGTCATCTAACTTGAGCGGCCAATCTCGCCTCGAAGATGTGACGGATTTCTGGAGAATCCACTTAAGTTCTCTGTTTGTAATCTCGGCTTGCCCGTTCGTTTGTGGGTGATATGGTAGAGAAACCTTATGCCGTACGCCATACTTCTGCAGAAGAGCGTCAAACTGTTTATTGCAGAAGTGGGTACCTCCGTCACTAATGATTGCTTGTGGGACACCAAAACAGGTGAACATATTCCTCTTTAAAAACTTCAGCACCACTCTTGCATCATTGGTAGGTGCTGCTATTGCTTCAGCCCACTTTGTAACATAATCCACTACTACCAAGATGTAGAGGTTACCTTGAGATGATGGGAACGGTCCCATGAAATCAATGCCCCAAAGATCGAACGGTTCAACTTTCAAGATAGAATTCAATGGCATCTCGTGACATCTGGATAAATTCTCCTGCCTTTGACATTGATCGCATGTGGAAACAAACTAATAGCAATCCTTATTCAAGTTCTTCCAAAAGAAACCAGCCTCCAAAACTTTTACGGTTGTCCTAGACGGACCGAAATGACCTCCTACTTCTCTAGAATGACAGTGCGATACGATATCTCTAGCTTCATCCTCAGAAACACACCTATGAATCATACTGTCTGCACAAACCTTGAACAGAAAAGGGTCGTCCCAAAGGTAATGCTTAACCGTGGAGAAGAACTTCTTCTTCTGCTGATATGTCAACTCTGAAGGAACGATGCCCTTAGCTAGGAAGTTCGCAATATCAACATACCAAGGGTCCGTGGAGCGACCGACCATGTAGACATACTCATCAGGAAAATATTCATTGATCGGTCTGCCATCATCTCGAACTTCCTTACGGGATAAGTGATCAGCCACTCCGTTCTGCGCTCCAAGTTTGTCTCTGATCTCAATGTCGAATTCTTGCAAAAGTAAAATCCATCTAATCAAATGAGGTTTAGCATCAACCTTGTCAAAGAGATACCTGAGAGCGGAGTGGTCGGTGTGCACAATGACTTTGCTGCCAATGGTGTAAGGTCAGAACTTGTCACACTCAAAGACAATTGCCAGCAGCTCTTTCTCCATTGTTGCGTAATTCTTCTGCGCCTCATTCATAGTCTTACTAGCATAGTAGACTATCCTCAACACTTTGTCATGCCGCTGACATAAAGCTGCTCCCAAAGTGTAATCACTAGCATCACACATAATCTCGAAAGGTAGTGACCAGTCAGGAGCAACAATAACAGGTGCAGAAACCAATTTAGCCTTAAGCAAATTAAAAGCATCTAAACACTCTTTTGTAAACTCAAATTTAGCATCCTTAATTAACAAATCACAAAGAGGCTTAGAAATCTTTAACAAAGCGCCTATAAAAACCTGCATGACCGAGGAAGCTATGGACATCCTTTACCGATGATGGTGGTGGCAGCTGTTCTATTACTTCAACATTAGCTCTATCGACCTCGATCCCCTTCTTGGAAATCTTATGTCCTAGCATGATGCCTTCCTGCACCATGAAGTGGCACTTCTCCCAATTAAGCACCAAGTTAGTTTCCCTGCATCTAGCTAAGATTAAATCCAAGTCTCTCGAACATGAATCAACAGTCAATCCAAATACAGAAAAATCATCCATAAAGATCTCGATGCACTTTTCAATAAAATTAGCAAAGATAGCAGTCATGCACCGTTGAAAAGTAGCTAGTGCATTACATAAACCAAAAGGCATGCATCGATAAGCATAAGTACCATATGGACATGTAAAAGTGGTTTTCTTCTAATCTTCCTTAGCAATTGGAATCTGAAAATAACCAGAGTAACCATCTAAGAAACAATAATATTCTTGTCCTGCAAGCCTTTCTAACATCTGGTCAATAAAGTGAAGGGAAAAGTGGTCTTTCCTAGTGGCGGCATTCAATTTCCTATAGTCAATACAAACTCTATGCCCAGTAATAGTACGCTGAGGAACTAATTCACCTTTATCGTTAGGTACCACAGTTAAACCTCCCTTCTTAGGTACTACCTGTGTAGGACTTACCCATTCGCTGTCAGAAATCAGGTAGATAATACATGCATCCAAGTGCTTAATAACGTCCTTCTTAACTACCTCCTTCATGTTTGGGTTCAGTCTTCACTGGGGCTGTCTCAATGGCTTGTAATTCTCCTTAAGATAAATGTTGTGGGTGCAGAACGTGGGAGCAATACCTTTGATATCAGCAATGGACCATTCTAACGCCTCTTTGTTCCTCTTTAGAATCTGCAACAAAGCTTTCTCCTGTTCATCAGTTAAAGTACTAGAAATAATAACAGGCAAATCAGATGGAGGAACTAAGAAAGCATATTTAAGGTGACTAGGAAGAGGTTTAAGTTCAAGAGAAGGTGGTGATTCCACAGAAGGAGCTAGCGTCTTTGGAACTCGGTCCAGCTGTTCCTCCTCGATTATGTGGTTCTTCCTATATGGCCTCCCAGCAGAGAGCTGAAATGCTGTAGCAGAAACCTCAGAATCGCCATGAGTGGTTTCTATGGAATCTACCAAACATTTCTCCAATGCATCCAGCTCCATGGGGCTATAAGAATAATCGTGCATCAAGGTGTCAATACAATCTAAACTGAAACAAGCATGAACATCAAAAGGATGGGTAGCAGCCTTGGTCATGTTAAATATGAGCTGCTCATCATGTAACCGCAGTATTATCTTTCCCCCCTCAACATCAATGAGAGTCCTTGTTGTTCGCATAAATGGTCAACCTAAAATAAGTGGTACTACCTTGTCTTCCTCCATGTCTAAAATAACAAAGTCGGCAGGGAACGCAAAAGTACCAACTGAAATAATT
Organism: Limonium bicolor; assembly: GCA_023374045.1. Classification (NCBI taxonomy): domain Eukaryota; kingdom Viridiplantae; phylum Streptophyta; class Magnoliopsida; order Caryophyllales; family Plumbaginaceae; genus Limonium; species Limonium bicolor. Next base: position 319,548,931 of record CM041777.1, on the reverse strand, counting down.
AAATCTCTTACCACCCCTTTAGGCAAGATGATCGACCTATCATCTAACTGCAAAGTAATTCGGGTAGGTTCACACTCTCCTAAACCAAGCTTTAAATACATAGATAAGGGCATTAAATTAATACTCGCACCTAAATCACATAAACCCTTACCATAATTCACATTACCTGTCGCGCAAGGTATGACTGGAGTACCTGGATCATCAAGCTTAGGTGGAAGATTTTTTGAAAGAACAGCTGAAACGCTCTCGGTAAGCTTCACAGTATCCTTCTCCACTAAAGACCTTCTGTTGGACAGGATGTCCTTCATAAACTTTGCATATATCGGCATCTGCTTCAAAGCTTCAGAAAAAAGAATGTTAATGGTTAGCTTCTTAAGGATACTTAAAAACTTACCAAACTACTCATCTAAGTCTCTCTTCTTCAACCAGTTTGGAAAAGGAACCGGCGCTTCAGCAACTGTGCGTCGTGGAGGTGATGAATTCTTAGGAGCTTTGTTAACCGTCACCTCATCTTCAGATGGTTTCTCCTGAGAACTTGCTGGTGCAGTTTCTTTATTTTGCTCATCATTAGGCAGTGGAGACTCAGCTTCAGGGACCACCGGGTCAAGCTGCGTACCACTCCTTAATGTGATTGCCTTGGCATGTTCTCTTGGATTCTGCTCTGAATGACTAGGCAAAGAACCCAAAGGACGCTGAGCTAACTGCTGAGATATCTGAGGCAGCTGAGTCTTGATGTTCCGATTAAATGTCCTTTAATCATTATTGAAGGTCCTCTGCTCCTGATTGAAAGCTTCCAGCTCATAAAATTTCTTTGTGTTAACCGAGATGAAATCATTCATCCTAGCCAGAACATCATCCATGCTAGAGGACACACCAGCACCCAAATTCTGTGCTTGCTGATTCTGCAGTGGCTTCTGATAAGATGAATTGTATTCCTGTTGGGGTCTCTAGTTGTAGTTGCTGTTACCGCCACCTTGGTAACGATTATGCTGTTGTGGATTGTAACCTGTGTTACCTTGATTCCTAAAATAATTCCCTGGTCTGTTACCAACATAATTCGCCGCTTCTTCTTGCGGTGGAGCACACTGGCACATGTTGGAACCTCTCCTACAGTACTCGCAAGGTGGGTAAACCTCAGGAGCAGCTGCTACATTCGACTACGGGTTCATCACTGCACACATGTGCTCAAACTGCTTCGACATTGCTTCTATCTTGGCAGCAAAAAAAGTGTTCGAGTCCACCTCATAAACACCAGCAGTTTTCTTCAGTGCAGCTTCTCTGGTTCTCGAACCTCCCCACTGATTAGCTGCTGTAGTGATGGTCTCCAACAATTCCTTAATTCTTGCAATAGGCAGCTCCATTAAACTTTCCCCAGCACATGTATCAACCAACAACCGGCTAGAGGGATCCAAGTCTTTGTAAAAAGACTGCAGTACTACCTCAACTCCCAAACCATGATGCGGTACATTTCTCAATATCCCTTTAAAACGCTCCCATGCTTCAGATAAAGTCTCACCAGCAAACTGCTTGAAATTGGTAATCTCACCCCTCATGGTTAGCATCCGAGAAGGTGGAAAACTTTGCCAAAAACGCATTAGCTAAACCCTCCCAAGTAGTGATGCTGTCGGGTGCCAATGAGTTTAACCATTCAGCTGCTCTATCCCTCAAGGAGAATGGAAAAAGAGTAAGTCTGGCAACCTCCTGCGAAGCTGGTGTTGAACATGCTCTTACCAATCTCAGGAAAGTGGTAAGATGAACATTGGGGTCTTCGGTGGCTATCCCACTGAACTGAGGTGCGTTCATCACCATAGTCACGTAGTGGGTCTTGAACTTCCACTGCACTCCTAGCGGTAATGCAGGAATTACTATTGGTGAAACCAGACCCTCAACGCTTGGACGAGTGTAGTCCCTTATTTGCCTCTGATTGTTAGCCATGTTAACTGCTGGTTGAACGTCCGGAACCACTTCGATAATAGGTGGTTCAGGAACCTTCTCCTCAACCGGTGGATCGTTTCAAACTCTTACGAATCTGCCTTACTAATCTTTCGATCTCGAGGTTGAGTTCAAATTCTGGTTCACCTTCAGAGCGGGTTTTAACCATAAACCGAAAGTTAGCGAACTAAAGTTGAACTAGCGTGAATCAAAACACAAGAATCAATTAAATAAAATAGCAAAAACCATAGAGAGATATAAAAATTAACTCACACAATATTCAGGAATATAAATAAAAATCCTAGAACTAGACACAAAATATATATTCAGAATAAAATCTAAAGGACAAAATCTGAAAATAAATCTAAACGATAAAAGAAAATCTGGAACAAAATCAAACTAAAAATAAAAATAAAATAAAGAAGAAATAAACCAAACAAAACTAGCACAAATTAACTGAAACAAAATTATCGTAAAAGATAAAAGATAAAGTGAACAAAACACTAGTTTAACCTAATTGCTAATCCGAACAGTAAAAACGCAGAAAAACTAAACTAACAGAATAAGTTAATTAAAAATCTAATAACAAAATAATAAACATAGAATAAGTAAAATAAAGATTAAACTAAATAACCGTGCCTCCTCGGCAACGGCGCCTAAAACTTGTTGGGGTAAAACCTAACGGCAAGTGTACCGGTCAATTCTAGCAAGTTTTAATAGAGAGTATTCCCTAAGTATCGAACCAGAGGAGGCGATGTCTAGTTTTAATCTTTACTTAACGAAAAGAAATAAAAAGACTAAATAATGAATAAAAACATGAAATTAGGGGTTTTGATTTGATGAAAATAAAAGCTGTAAATAGGTTGTAAAACAGTAAATAGCAAGAAAATAATTGTTTTGAAACTGATTTGGGAAAGAAATCCCGATTTACTACTTCTCCCTAAATCTGTAATTCCTTTCCCTAAGTGATTTCCAAAACAGTTCTGAATAACACCCTAGAACAATGGTAATTCACATCCAGTCTCCCGCTCAGCAAATTCTAATTAGTAAAGACCGAATTCTAACTCTCATTACGAACCCACTGTTTACTAACCGCTATAAGGACAATCTAGATTAATGGTCAATTAGTAATTTAGAGGAATTATCGTCTCTATACTAACTGGTTCTTTTCCTGTATTCAATTGAAAGCCATAGTCGTCACTTATAAGCTAACAAAATAATAATCTTTAAAACTGGCCAGATTATAAACGATTAAGGAAATTCAGCCAGGAAAAGAACTTTATTCAATCTAATTGTAGAAAATCACAAAGGTACAGGAATAATCAATCTAGGGATACATAGCAAACCGGAATTAAAAGAGACTACTCAGACATATTCATAATAACAATGTTCAGATTGAATAGAACAGACTCAGGGAAGGAAGAACAAGACGAAACTCTAAGTTCAGTAGCCGTCGTGAGTTCTCTGTTCTTAGCCTTCAGTCTTCTCTCTTTGATAATCTCCAAGATCTTCCCAAAGCTCAACCTTTCTCTCTCCTTTTTCCTCTGTGTACAAACTGTGTTCTGTGGTGTATTTAAGCATGCCCTTCACGTTTGGTAAGCCTCTCCTTGTATAACTTCCAAAATCTATCTTTAATCAACTGTCTTCCGTAAAGAAAAACATGTGTTTTATCAGTTTGGTCCGGGACTTGGTCCAAGTATAAGGTCCCGGACCAACCTCTAAAAATCACTGAGAGTTCATCTTCACGCATGGTCTGGGACTTAGGATATGTATCAAGTCCTGGACCACCCTTTAAAAACCGCCGAGAGTCAAGCCTTGTTATGGTTCGGGACTTAGGGTGTGTATCAAGTCCTGGACCAGTCTTCAAATCTAGTCGAGAGTCAGGCCAATGGTTGGTCTGGGACTTAGGGTCTGTGCAAGGTCCCAGACCCAACCTAAAATTGAAGAATAATGCATGTCGTTACTCTGTTCAACTTGTTTGAGAGTCCAGAATAACACTACAATGATCGGGAACGCGTTTTCTTGAGATTTTCGCCTGAAATAACACATAAACCCATCATGGAAGACAATTGCAACTAGAAGCATAAAAATAACCATATTGCGGGAATTTAATAACAGATAACAACGAACTAAGCACAAATAAACCCCATAGACATAGATAAATTCCCAACTTATCAGCATCCTCCAAACTATTCCCATAGTCCATTCTTTCCTTTCAAGGTTATACAACCTAATTCATCCCTAGAAATCTCAACAATCCTATTCCACAATTTGCTACAGATTTTGCACAATTCCTTATCCTTCTTCAACCAACACCTCAAGGTGTTTAATTAGCTCAAGCAAAGTCTTTTCCACTCCTAGTTAACTCTTAGGTTCCTTAAACTCATAAAGCCACCCAACTCCTTAATTTCTACCAAAATTTCACCATAGTTTGCCTACAATCCTAACATTCCCAAATGCATTATCTTCATCATTCAATCACCTACTTCAATCCAAAACTAACCAAATCCACAAGGGATTCTACCCGCACTTAATTCATCCAAGTCACATCCATAATTCTCCAAACACAACATAATGCATAAATCATAAAATACATGGCTCTTAGGCCCTTAAACCAACACAAGTTCATAATTCTCTCTTCTAGCTACCAACACACTATAAACTTAATTTGGGTTTGTTCTTTTGGTTTTCCCATCCCTAGTTCTAAAGCAATTAAGTTAATTATTAAGGCAAGCTCTTTACCTTAATCTTCCAAGCTTGTTTTTCTCTTCTCCTCTTCTCCTTTCCTCTTCCCATTTTCGGTCAAGTGGGGCAATGTAATTGGAAATGCTCCAGCCCAACATTGAATAAGGGAATGAGATTAAGTAAAGCACTTAACGCATTAATTAACTCAAGACTACAAGGAAATGCTTAAAACATTAAAATTGGGCATTACCTTGGAAACCCTAGATTTTGTTTTTGACCAACAATCAAGGGAAGGCTTCCAACCACCATTGGAGGTTTGAATGGATACTCCACAAAGAAAGAAACAAGGTATTAAAAGGGGCAAAATCGGTCAAGGTAAGAGAATGAAGAAGATGAGTTCTTCTTTGGATAATTCTTACCTTAAATGAAAGAACAGACTCCAAGCTTCAAGAAACACCAATTTCCTCTTCAAATGGGCTATACCCATGAAATTCAACTTCAAGGTTTTGGGATTTTGAAAAGAGAGAAATATAGAGCTTGGTGAGAGGAAGAAGAATATGTAATTTATTTTTCATTTAGAGCACTAATATGGCTTGGGCATGAAGAGAAAGAAGGAGAAGCCATTGAAGAGCTGCAAAATCGTACCAGTAGAAGGGAGGAGAATAGAGCTGGCTGGAAGGAGGTGGGCCTGGCTGAGAGGAAAGAAATGAGAGTGAGAGGAGAGAGATAGAGGCAAAAAGAAACATATGTATTTTTTTCCACTTTTCACTTTATTTGCTTTTGACTTATTAAATTAGTAAGTTAGTCAAGTGTCAGAGGGGGTTATTTTCCTCTTAAAAAACGGCCCCACTAACTGATTAAGCTGGGGCGTTTTTTTCATCTTTTACAAGAAACGCTCGTTAATTTACCCGGTTTAGCACTATTCACTTGCCGGGCCCGTTTTCCGGATTTTTCTTGTTTCTTTAGTTTTAATGGTTCTTATGCTTCCATTAATATTTAATTATAGTTATATAGTCAACTATAATTTTTACGGGTCTGTTTGTCCACTTAAATTTGCGTTTCGGGTTTTCTCGAAAGACGTGCTCTAAAGCTTTATTAGAGTTTTTAATCCATTTTATAGATCCGTTTTCTTCAGGAATTGTTCCTGTATATCAATTTGGTCTAACTAAGCCATAGGAATCCATGTAGGACCCTAGTCGAGATCACATATCTCCTATGGTTGCGTAGCACTCATTTTTACGTTTTGTGCTTTTTACGCGTTTTCTCTTTTCTTTTGGATTTATTTTCTACACCAAAATTTTTTAGGCACAATTAGACTCTCAAATACCGTATTAGAATAATTTAATCACCATAATTAGGTTTGGGGTATTTCAATCTACCCCCTTAAAGAACTTTGCCCTCAAAGTTGGCGAATCTAATATTGTTACTCATATAGGTACTTTGTGCTAAGGTCATAACCTCTATATAACCTCCCAAACTCCAAGATCTGTTTCGATGTATACCACGCATCAAGAAAACACGTCACTGCACGCATAGCAATCAAAAATATTCTTTTTACTCCTCTCCATGGGTCCATCCACAGATAAAGAAGGTATCATCCTCTCCCATGTCGAGTGATCCCTTCGGTACCGGTCACGTTTGAATACTTACGTTTTCTGGTTCACAGCCGTCATGACGTTGGGCACTTATGCTTTCTGGCCCTACGGTCCTTTGGTTCTGATCAAATTCATTTGCACATCTAGATATCCTCAGCCACTCTGGGTACTCTCCCAACACATGACTACTCATATCCTGCTGCCCTTGGAAAATACAAAACACACACTACCAATGTCCTACCGGTCACTTAGTACCATTACTCGTCTGTTGTAGTGGTTTCAAAACTAATCATCACTCCCACCAGCTCGCACACTAGCCTTACTTCCCGGGTTCGACCCGATACCGGTGCCTAGCTGTGGGAAGGTCCAACTAGCACCCGTGGAAGAGGTTTCAAAATCGGTCCTCATTCTCAATTTGAAGAAAATCATTTATGCCAAAATCAGTTCGGAAATTCATTTTGAAAACTTAATACAACTCCAAATTCCAATTTATGATAATTATACCTATTACTAGCGTTATTACTCGTGACCACTTATAGGGAGTTTCAAGAGTCATTCGACTCTGATGTGATCAGCATCGGTGTTGAACTATCCTTTCACCCCAATTTGTGTTTGGTTTCCCTTGATCACTAGCAAACCAAGTTCCACCTCCCACTCAGTTCACCCAATCAAATAGTCAAACATTATTTCATCTTCTATCTTTTTAATCTTTCTAATCATAATCATAAAGACATACATTTTCCAATTTCTAGAATTCTTTTCCTCACTTATTAATCATCTCGTCAATTATTACTCGATTTATTCCAAATACTTACCTAAGAAATTTAAAAGCATAATTCCAATTAATTTTCTATCCTCCAATTGTTCACAAGTCAAATCAAATCAAGTCTCCTAGGGGACTTAATTCCCACTAGGTTCAACATTGGTTTCATACCGATTAATACTCAACATATCTCCCGACATACTCATTTCTCAACACTGGTTTCATACCGGCTCATATCTCACACTATTACCAATCGGGGTTCTCATTCCCCTGGAGTTTCTCTACTCCTTTCCACTTCTAATCTCACAAATAACCGTATTTTACATAATGAGTGAATACAAATGTTTATGTAACATAAGTACCAATCATCAAAACAAATTCTTATACGCTATGCGCATTATAGTTTACGCACTTACTACGTAAAACATACACTTTGCGGTTTTCGCTCTGCCCCCTTAAAAAGGGATTACACCCACGTAATCTACCATGTGTCAATGTTGGACATTGGTCTAAGGTGTTCAGCCGTCATGGAGTGTTTCAGCTAACATGCGGTCTATCATACAATGTCCCTTGATCAAAGGGTGTATTGCCGGTTAGTCCCTGCATCAAGTATTTCCATTGGAGTTTGTTTAACTCTTAACCGGGTTCGGTTCTAGCCTAAGAGGCTTCAAGGTATTGCTAATTAGCCATTCCTTCTTATTCACCAGGTATATTTCACCTTAGAATTCTGGGCCCATTAGCTTCTGTTGCGCGACCCTGATAACTTAGGGTTTGTTCGTCCTTCCCGTTAGTCTTAATGTGCTATACATTACCCTTTTATCCTTTTTTATCTTGGGAATAAGGTTTATCAATCAACACGTGGTATTTCTTACCGTACGTGAACTCGATGAGCTCCAGATTTCCTATCCGGCTCTTTGGGATCTATGTACATACTGTTGTGTACTTTCATGATCATTCACTTGATTCTTCCGACGTGTTGTCAGTTGAGGTTGAGCCACAAGCTAGTTGTTGCGCTTCCTCTGTTGTCAGTGGTTTCTGAATTAAGCCCACTTAAATGGTTCTATACAAGTGTTCTTTTATTTGTACGACCTTGCATTTCTATGCATCGATCCTCTAAATGTTCATAGGTTTCCTTCCGTTTTATTCCGGTGGAATTTACATCTTGTGATTGTTGGTGTGTTCCACACCCTTCGTGCTTCTTTGGCCCAAGGCCGCATGGTTTGTTTCTAAGCTTTTGCTTAACCGGCTGGTGCCATGTTCATTGGTGTGTTTGTACACTTTCCGTATTCAATACGGTTGATTATTCATCGATTGGGTACTCTTGTCCTGATGTTTATTACTTCACTTATCAACTTGATCCTCTCAGGATACACTTTCAGTTCCTTATGCAACTGTAATAGGGATGAGCATTACCTCTTTTGTGAGGCCTTTCATCACATGGTATAGACTTCTAGCTTGTTGCCTTGTCTATCTTCCATCTTTTATTTAACATCTCCATGTCCTTGTGTGATCATTCACATACACTGGTCGCTTGCTGCGTACCATGTTCTTACTAATTCTACAGTATTGGTTTTTATGGCATCCGCTGTTACTAGCTTCTGCTCATGCATTTCCATCATTTATACCATGGTTCGCCATTTACTTGGCTGATTACAGGATATGCTATGCTTCGTGTTACTGAGCTCCTTGAGCGTTATTTACTTACACTTCACGTTTACACATATAATGTTCTTTCTAAACCGATTACTCTTCGGTTTCCAATAATTGCTATAACAGCTTATTTCCACATTGCTTGGCAATAATTGTATGCTCAAGCGTCACTACATTGGTAGTTCTGAAAGAGATGTATTATCAGACATCCACTGATGGTATCCTCTTCTTTGGAATCTATAAGTTCGACGTTCTTACGGTCCTACGACAATGAGTGGTATCCTCGCTTGTTAGTTGTTAAACCATCTTTATTGGTGCCATTACCAGCAATTATCCTGATGGTTCTCAGTAGGTTTTGCAACCATTGGATCTATGTACTGTAGTAGGTTGACGGCTTACATGCCTCATTGCCTAGAGCTCTGCTCATCTTAGACTGTTCACAAGTATTGCTTCTCCATATGCCATCAATGGCTTACATGCCTCATTTAGGTATTTTGATACCATCGGTGTCATTTGTCAATTTAGGGTATCCCCTGTCAAGTGGGATCCCTTCGATGTTCTTACAGAGTGTTCGTTCTAATTCTTGTGTTTTTATCATGACATTTAGTTTGACACCCTTCAAGGATTGCTCCTAGGTGTTATCAAGCTATGCCATTACCTTTGGCTAACTTATGAGTATGTTCAACTGATTACTCCGCTTTGTGATTTTGGATTTCGAATTTTCCCATTTAGGGTTACAACATCTCCCGTTCTTAGGGTAGAGCATAGGCACTTCTCTTATGTTTTTGACCAGTTGGATATCCTCTTTGGTGATGAATGGTATTCTCCGGTACCTTATATGATCACTCTGGGTATTTTATCTTGTCCATTGAACATTGGCGTGTTCATGTTAGGCATTTGCCTTATCGGGTTTAGACTGGGTATTCATTCCAACTATTTCATACATTGCTTCTCGATTTTCAAGACATGCCCGATGTCTTTACTCAATTGCTTGCGCCTCTTGCACTTCCTAACTCTTGGTCATTCTCCTGGAGTGAGTTGTCGACTCCTTTAGCTTTGTGAGCTTACTTGAGTTCCATCTTGATCATTCGAGGCATTCAACCGTTCTGTCTTGAATTTACTTCACTGTCCGTAGAACGGAGTTGACTACTTCCCGTGTTTCGTACACTACTTGTATACATACGTGGGGGTACCTTACTGGTACATTGCTACTTACCTGACTAACTCACAAGTAGGTCTGTCAGGCCCGCATGCACACTCAGAGTGCGGTCGTCCTACATCCCGTTTTTGGTACACTCGTAGTGCTCGTCATACGCCTAGGTGAAGTATTTTATTGTCAACTCCTCTTGTATCATTCTATGATAACTTACCGTGGTTCTCTAGTTTGGTTTTAAAATCTGAGGTTTTAAAAGAAATGTTTGGGTTTGAAAGAAAAGTCTGGAGTTTGAAAGAAAATTTTCATGGTTTTACCATGTTTGGAGTCTTGACCAAGTCCAGCTTCTCGCTGACTGGTATGTTCGTTAGTACAATGGTCAGGCCGTTGGGCCCTCCCAAGGATTGATTCTTCAAGTTCTTAGAATTGGTGATCCTATATTTGCTTCAATCGTCATAGTGGTACTCTAGTAAGTACTTGTTGGTCGTTGAAAGTTTTCCAAATGGCCCTGTTGTTGCTGCACTTGCCCTGACAAGTGCGCGGGTAGGTCAGTTTTCAGGTTAGCATATACCGGTTACGGTAATATTTCCATCCATATTTTGGGGTTTTATTGGATCTACCTTTGGTCTTTTGATCTTAGTGATCAATTTTCTGAGTAGCTTCTCAGTGTTCATGACATGTTTGTCATCAATCTGGGTGTTTCTCCATCCTTGTAGATTCCGGTTACTTAGTTCTACGTCTTTCCTCATTGCTCGTTCCCACACCGTTACTGTGGTTACCGAGGTTGACTCGTTTAGGCCCCACTTTGTAGTCCTATCGGAAGGTATCCCGCAGATGTTCTCGTAGCTGTCTGAGCTATGTTATCTGGGTATTACTACCTCTTGGCATTGTAAGTTTGGAGTTATCCAACTTTGACTAATTCCTTAGTCGGTTGTACACCGTTGTCAGTATTCAAGCGTTTGCAGTCCACAGACTCTCTTGTCTCGGGTTTTGCTTCTCCGCCTTTTTCGCTTCATTGCGCGGTTGTGCTTTTCTCGCTGGCTGCGCATGGTTCTCGTGACTGCGAAGCACGTTGCCCCATGGTGCCGTAAATTTCATTATCCTATGGTTAGGATTTCTCAGTCTTCCGCCATTAAGTGTGGTTATTGTCATTCAAACGGGAACTGTCGTCGGGATTTCAAGTTCTCAGAATCTACCGTATGACAGGTTCTTTCTCTTACAAAGTTTATTTTACAACTACCGGATCGGGTTTTCCCGAGTATGAGAGGTCTTTCCATCTCTCTAGTTTTCTTCTTCCAACTTATAACGGGGGATGTGGAGGGCGGGAATGGTTATTGTAGGTTTCCAGTTCACCCGGAAGTTCCCAACTAGCGTACCACTCACATTAACACTCAACCCTTAGCCCAAAGTCTCTAATTCCTAACTCGGTATTTCCTAAACTCGGTATTTCAACCATCAGAGTGATACTTCGCTTTGATATCACTTTTTATAACACCCCTACCGTTAATCCAATCATTATCCCCTAATCCGTCTCAATTACTAATAACAAGCAGCGGAAATTCACTAACAATCGGTGGGTGATACAATACCGTTAGTCACCCACGTGACTAACGAGGCCATATCCAAATACAAATATACTATCGGTCTGATGAACTTGAATACTGGGTACTCTATACACAATAATTACATTCCATTCAATTATCAAACCACAATCCAAATACAAACTTCAGTTCGATACTATACCGAGCCTACTACAATTCTCAACCTTGCTGATAACATTTCGGTCTTACAATCCAACAATTACAACCTAAATACAAAAGTTCTAACATTAACTGCCCATGCTTAAGTAACAACCCGTCCTACTCTCAAACAGTAAACGGCTCCAAGTACCTGTAAATAAAAATGGTGCCCCTAGGGGCTCAGCAAATTGCTGGCATGAAATTTGTATACCCCACGTGCTAACAGGGGTACGCCGACTACTTGGTCGAGAACATGAGATTCATTTTACTTCAATAATCATGCTCGCATTCAAAGGCATTCAACAAGGAATACAATAGCCACTAACACAACAAGTTTGTTACTTAGTATTAACTTACTCTTAGGCCTAGAGGGTTTCTACCTCACTACGCCTTAGCTACTTATTCATCATCTTACCCCTTCTCTTGGGTTACTCTTACTCAAGCTCTCTTATTCTCATTTTCAACTCACAAATCCTCAAGTTCAATACTCACATTCTCAAATTCAATACTCAATTCTCAAATTCAATACTCAAGTGGATACCTTTTAAGTCATTACCCATGACCTCCGGGCAGAGTCATACACAAGACTCACCACCGGGCTTTCAAATACAAGTCTTACATCCCCGGTTTCTACCCTATCTGGGTCTAGCATGATGGGAAGGTTTGACTATCAAACAGAACTATACACCTAGTACCTCAAATTCACAAAGGTCCATTTCTCTACTGTTGGGATAAAACTACACTATAATTAATATAGAATTATAACAAACTAATAGGCAAGTGTACCTATTCGTAGTAGTAAAACAAGTGTCGTATCCACAAGGAGATTGTTCAATTATCCTAGTTTAGGTAGTTAAAAGAAAACTGTAAAAGGGGTTTAGCCGGAGGCAAGCTTGATTTGTTGTTGGATTATTAAAGAAATAATAAACAGAAACAGTTGTGAATTAAGTGGATGGTAAATGTGCTAAGGAAGGTGTAATCGCCCGAATATAACTCAGATAATAATTATAATCCTAGTTTGCTCTTATTTGTCTGTTAAGAATTTATCTTGTGGCCTTTCTAAATCATAGATAAGGACAGCTCTTAATTATTCATTAAACTTCTTACAATCAGAAAAGTCCAAAATCATTAATTAGCTTTAAGTGAGAATTCTTTTATAACAGCGATGGATTTTATCTGCTAATCAAGGAGATAATATCTAACGTTTGTCTCTCTTTGTGGTCTATTCTCTAATTTTACAAAATCATTGAAATTAGAGAAACCGTAAATGAGTAAAAATGATCAGTTCTTAAACATTTAATAATAGAGAGAGACAAAACAAATATTTATAAGCAAACTCGGTATTATAAATACGCTGAGTTATTTTGGGTTAAACACCCATCCTAAGCACAATTATGAGATTACTCAGACATTGACAGAAATAAAAACAGAGTAGAGACTGAAATATTCATTACTCAGGAATTGCCTGCGAATAACGGGTCTGCACTCGCCTGCCTCTTTTCTCTCTTTGTGAAATACTGCTTCTGTTTGAGTTCGTACGTGAATGAGGTGAAATGGTAAAAATAAATAAAAGATGGAGAAGTGTGGTGATACGGGAGGAATTAAATGGAAGAGAATGGAGTGTGGAGCTGTTTGTGATTTCTTCAGCCTCTGGTCGTACGTTGTGTTTATGCAGTTAAGGTGGTGGGTTTATATAGAGGTTTGGATCCGTACGAATTTGATTTGCAGATGAAGAAGAGCATTGATTGCTTCATTGATTGCGCAGGGGACAGACTGAATACGCGTGCGGAGTAGATGGATAAGTTGCGGGCGAGTCGGGCGAGTTGCAGACGACGACGGCGCGAAGAAGATACTGGTCGCGACTGATAATTAGTCACGGTTATATTGGTGTCCGCCTGCTGGTACCGCCCAATAAGTGGCGGTAACCCCTGTGTTGTCCGCGAGATTAAGAGGCGGTAGCCTCTATGTTGACCGCGAGGCGGTTGCCTGTGTGGTGACCGCGAGTTAAGAGGCGGTAGCCTCTATGTTGACCGCGAGGCGGTTGCTTGTGCCTCGTCCGCGAGTTTAAGAGGCGGTAGCCTCTATCACCGTCCGCCAGTTATGAGGCGGTCGCCCCTGTGGTGTCCGCCAGGCGGTAGCCTGTGAGAAGACCGCGTGTTATCGCGATGTCAAGCTTATTTCTTCTAGCTCTACATTCTTCGTTTCGGCTCCGTTTTCTGAGCCGTCTGCGCCTATACGTTCGTCTCTTAATCTACTTCACTCCCAGCTTGGTTTTCCTCATGTTAAACCAATAAATTTGTGAGATAAACAATAAAACATAAACTAGAGGAAAACTAACCGAAGTGGAGAAATGAGCAAGAAAAGTGCTAATATTATATATGAAATACACCTATAAATCATGCTCATTTGGACACTTATCACACCCCCACACTTATCTTTTTGCTTGTCCTCAAGCAAAACTACGTACCTAAGTAGGGAATGCTCAATATTAACAAATATTATTATGAAGGGTAGGATAAAGAAGTCAATAGTACATGATCTTAAACTTTTAGAGGAGTGTGATCCATCACCTACTGGTGGCATAGGTGTACTCAGGGCAAAAATAAAAATAAGAGTTTCGGGGTATGATCCGGAGTACTTCAATGCTTCTTGATTTAAGGTGACTTTGAGAATTTTTACCATGGCCAACTTCTCTCAAGAATGGGCATTGAGGAGAAAACAAAAGGAAAAATAGATTTATGCATTTGTTTCACTTTTGCATAAGAGATGAGAAGATAATATGTAGGCATCAAGCCTTTGTATTTAAGAACACTCAACTCTCTTTGTTGGTTACCAATGGTGTCTCACAAGTCCCTTATTTATTTTATTTTTTCCTTTTTGACAGAGAAGAACCCCTTAGCAATCCCTAAGAAAGAAGACAGAAAGAACCCCTGAGTAATAAAAATCCAACCATTTCAGATCATTTGGTCACACCGCATAAAAATGCTCCTCAAAAGTAATCAAAATTTTAAAATTTTTGTACATTTTTGTACCATTTATCCCACAATTCATAACAATATTTATTCCTAAAGAGAACAACCCACATAAAAAGGGTCCGCGATATTGAATTTGAACAAACGCAAGATAAGCAGAGAGATTAAGCATTTAAGCATAAAATGTCACCGAAAAGGGCACACTCCCCCACACTTAAATTGAACAATGTCCTCATTGTTCACTAGAAAAACAAGGGAAAGATTCAGAAGGCCTTTTCGGTAAGTAGATAAAATAGAGAGAACACGAAGCTCACGAATATTCATTTAAGCATATAAATTCTCCTCTGCATATTTTATTTAAAAAAAAGCAAGTTTAAAGAAACTGGTACTCCCCTGATTTTATTTTTGCTAGCGTGTTTTGGACTTCCCCCACACTTGAGCTTCAGCCTCAAGTAGCGTAGCTTGGTTGCGGTGTAGACATGAAATTGCACCTGCATAAAACACTAGAAGCAACCATACTATAAACGGGTTAAAAGTTAGCAAAAATAAATTGAAGGGAATCTGAAAATTAAAACAGCATAAAAGCATATAAAATAAGTTCGTCCGGGTTGCCTCCCGGAAAGCTGCCCTTCTTTAACGTCTTTGGCTAGACGCTTTTTCGTTAGATCGATCCTGGGGGGTGGTTGAGGAGTAGATCCAAAGCATGACTCGATGGTTTTTTTGAGAGTCCACCTGGATGCATGTTTTCTTTTCTTATCCCGCTCTTCGTCCGGGATTGGTGGTGGTATCTCTGTGATAGACATGCCGTCTGGAAGGGTAATAAACAGAAGTGGGGATGATGATGATTGAGTATCCCTCACAAACTTGAGATCTTTGGATTTGCTATCTGGAGATCTTCCTGATGCAAACTCCAGCTTTTCGTTGTAAGCTTGAAGGGTGATCTTCCCCTGGGCTACCCAAATGTGCACATCGGCTGTGGCAAGGAATGGTCGTCCAAGGATGAGAGGTGTAGTGGAGTTTTCTTCGATGTCTAGAATGACAAAATCGCATGGGAAGTATAAGTGCTCCACTTTAATGATAACATCCTCCACCACTCCGCTTGGGTATGTTACCGAACCATCTGCCAGTTGCAGGGTCATCTTAGTCTTTTTCATCTCTCCAATTCCCAACTTTTTGAAAGTGGAGAGGGGCATCAAATTAATGGAGGCACCCAGATCGCATAAGGAGTATGGAAATGAGGTGCTACCAATTGTGACTGGAATAGTGAAGCTGCCCGGATCATTGCATTTTGATGGTAGTGGTTTTTGTAGAGTAGCTGAGCAAGCTACATTGAGAGGTACCGTACCGACTTCGGCCAGTTTAGTTTTGTTGGATATGAGGTGTTTGAGGAATTTGGCATAGTTTGGCATTTTGGCAATGAGGTCTACAAACTGTATGTTGACGTTTAGTTGCTTCAGCTTCAGCATCGCCAGAAACTTACCATATTCATTATCCAATTTCTGCTTCTGGAGTCGGCGAGGAAATGGTATAGGCGGTTCTTGTGAAGGAGGTTCTGAAGCTGGTGGAATAGTGAGGACGCTTGGAGATGTCTTTTCTGCTGGGAACTCAGCTTTTTCTTCACTATCCTCTTTGGATTCTTCTGATTGTTGCGGGATGTGAATCTCGTCGGTTTTCTTACCGCTTCTCAAGGTTATCGCCTTAACCTCTTCTTCGTCTTCTTCGAAGTCGAGCTTTTCGTTTTCATAACCAGCCACCAAGTGCTCAAGGTAGGTATTCTCAGATTGAATACGATTATTATAGACTTTGGCGGTGCTTTCAAGTTCAGCTACATTCCTTTTGGAAGTCTCAATTGCTACAACCCACTCTTGGAGGGAAGGGTGTAGTTCTGGAACTTTAGCTGTTTTAGCCACCTCCGTCTTTTCTTCATCGTGCTCCTTCACATAGATGCACTTGGCTTGCTCTCTTGGATTTGGTTCATTTTGGCTGGGGAGAGCCCCTGGCGGTCTTCGAGCAAGATGTTCTGCAAGTTGATTGAATTTTCCTTCGATTTTCTGGTTGAAGGCTTCTTGTGCAGAGAGCTGGTTCTGAGTTATGGACATGAATCCCTTCATCATCTCTTTGAGTTCTGCGTTTGGATCAGAAGAGGATGATGATGGTTGTTGTTGTTGTTGTTGTGTTGTTGTTGTTGTTGGAAACCTGGAGGGGCACCTTGTGCTCTATAACCCATATTAGAGTTTGGTTGGGGTCGGTTCCCCTGATAGGCATTGGAATTGTTGTTCTGCCCTCCTTGGTTTTGATCATTATTTTTCCATGAGAAATTCGGGTGATTTCTCCATGGATAGTTGTTGTTGAAGTTGTTGTTGTTATAGGAGTTACCGGGACGGTTTCCTATGAAGTTTGCATCCTCGTACTGTCCTTTACCTTCACACTGATGTGTTTCATGAGGACCAGCGCATATGACACATCGTTCTGTAGGTGGAACTGGTGGTGAACTTGTAGGTGGGGTAGCTATTGTCTTTACAATTTCGTTCTGTGATGTTGTTAGCTTTTCCACCATCTTTGCAAGGGACGAGATCTGAGCCGATAAATGATCTGTAGGCTCAACATGGAGTAGGCCTGCTGCTCGTGGCGTTCTTCCTTGGATCTCGTCCACTGTCTGTATTGCTCGTCATGGTTTCGAGAAGGTCCATTCCTTCTTTAGGAGATTTCATCATGAAACTTCCTCCTGCAGAGGAATTGACGAGTAGTCGGTTCCCATCATCCAGACCGTTGAAGAATGACAGGCAGAGGGATTGATCGTCAAGACCATGGTGGGAACATTTCATTAGCATATCTTTGAATCTGTCCCATGCGTCGTACAACGTTTCTCCCGGCTCCTGACAGAAAGTATTGATTTCACCGATCAATTGCCTGTTCTACTGGTTGGGTAGTATTTGGCAAGGAATTTTTGGGCCATTTGAAGCCATGTGGTGATTGATCGGGAGGGAAGGCTTCGGTACCACCGGTTTGCTGAATCCGACGAGTGAGGAAATAGTTGTAGTCGGATTCTTTCTTTGACGTTGCCGGTTTGACCAAAGGAATTGAAGTCTAGGAAGAGACTCAGATGATTTGGGCTTCATCTGGTTCGCTCCACTAAACTTGCCTAGATCCCGGACGGCGGTGATGTAGTGGGTTTTGAAAACCCATCGTCCGGCTTCTTCTGGTGTTAGTTCGGGGAGAACTATGCTGATGCTCTCTTCCTTGTATTCGGTTGGTGGTATCAGATAGGGCACGGTGTTCTGGTTGAATTGCATGGTCCATTTCATTTATAACTTCGTTATTGGCCATGACTTGATTTCTCAGGTTTCTCTGTGCTTGAAATAAAGTACGCTCGGGTTCGGGGCTCGGACTGATTGGTGGAGAGCCTCGAGTTCGAGTATTTGGCATGCACAGAAGATAACTTGTGGTTTGTCAGAAGCTGCAAAATTAGTTAGTAAATAAAATAAGAAAGGCAGAGATATTGGTTAGGTTGATAAACAACACAGATATATATATTTTTTTGATTTTTTTTTAACGAGAGTAATATGACAGAATATTAAATGACAAGGGAAAGAAATGACAGAAAATTATAGTTAGGAGTTAGTATACAGAAATTATAAGTTAGTAGTTAGTATACAATGGAAAGAAATGTTAGTATACAATGGAAATGAAATGTTAAGGACAATGGAAAGAAAGGACAATGGAACGAAATAACAATGGAACGAAATGACAATAATATTAAGATGTTAGGAGTTAGATGTCCAAAGTCCGAAGTCAAATGTCCAAGTCAGGTCCGAAGTCCGATGTCCAAGTCAGATTATAAGTCCGATGTCCAACGTTAGATTATTAACAAGATAATATTGACAGTTTATTATAATAAAACAGGTGAACTACCGGAAACTAGGGAAATTGATGGAATCAATCTCCCCGGCAACGGCGCCAAAAACTTGTTGGGATAAAACTACACTATAATTAATATAGAATTATAACAAACTAATAGGCAAGTGTACCTATTCGTAGTAGTAAAACAAGTGTCGTATCCACAAGGAGATTGTTCAATATCCTAGTTTAGGTAGTTAAAAGAAAACTGTAAAAGGGGTTTAGCCGGAGGCAAGCTTGATTTGTTGTTGGATTATTAAAGAAATAATAAAAACAGAAAACAGTTGTGAATTAAGTGGATGGTAAATGTGCTAAGGAAGGTGTAATCGCCCGAATATAACTCAGAATAATTATAAACCTAGTTTGCTCTTATGTCTGTTAAGAATTTTATCTTGTGGCCTTTCTAAATCATAGATAAGGACAGCTCTTAATTAATTCATTAAACTTCTTACAATCAGAAAAAGTCCAAAATCATTAATTAGCTTTAAGTGAGAATTCTTTTATAACAGCGATGGATTTTATCTGCTAATCAAGGAGATAATATCTAACGTTTGTCTCTCTTTGTGGTCTATTCTCTAATTTTACAAAATCATTGAAATTAGAGAAACCGTAAATGAGTAAAAATGATCAGTTCTTAAACATTTAATAATAGAGAGAGACAAAACAATATTTATAAGCAAACTCGGTATTATAAATACGCTGAGTTATTTTGGGTTAAACACCCATCCTAAGCACAATTATGAGATTACTCAGACATTGACAGAAATAAAAACAGAGTAGAGACTGAAATATTCATTACTCAGGAACTGCCTGCGAATAACGGGTCTGCACTCGCCTGCCTCTTTTCTCTCTTTGTGAAATACTGCTTCTGTTTGAGTTCGTACGTGAATGAGGTGAAATGGTAAAAATAAATAAAAGATGGAGAAGTGTGGTGATACGGGAGGAATTAAATGGAAGAGAATGGAGTGTGGAGCAGTTTGTGATTTCTTCAGCCTCTGGTCGTACATTGTGTTTATGCAGTTAAGGTGGTGGGTTTATATAGAGGTTTGGATCCGTACGAATTTGATTTGCAGATGAAGAAGAGCATTGATTGCTTCATTGATTGCGCAGGGGACAGACTGAATACGCGTGCGGAGTAGATGGATAAGTTGCGGGCGAGTTGCAGACGACGACGGCGCGAAGAAGATACTGGTCGCGACTGATAATTAGTCACGGTTATATTGGTGTCCGCCTGCTGGTACCGCCCAATAAGTGGCGGTAACCCCTGTGTTGTCCGCGAGATTAAGAGGCGGTAGCCTCTATGTTGACCGCGAGGCGGTTGCCTGTGTGGTGACCGCGAGTTAAGAGGCGGTAGCCTCTATGTTGACCGCGAGGCGGTTGCTTGTGCCTCGTCCGCGAGTTTAAGAGGCGGTAGCCTCTATCACCGTCCGCCAGTTATGAGGCGGTCGCCCCTGTGGTGTCCGCCAGGCGGTAGCCTGTGAGAAGACCGCGTGTTATCGCGATGTCAAGCTTATTTCTTCTACTAGCTCTACATTCTTCGTTTCGGCTCCGTTTTCTGAGCCGTCTGCGCCTATACGTTCGTCTCTTAATCTACTTCACTCCCAGCTTGGTTTTCCTCATGTTAAACCAATAAAATTTGTGAGATAAACAATAAAACATAAACTAGAGGAAAACTAACCGAAGTGGAGAAATGAGCAAGAAAAGTGCTAATATTATATATGAAATACACCTATAAATCATGCTCATTTGGACACTTATCATCTACCGGACTACTCAAATTTCAAATACTCCTCTCTTGGAGTTATTTCACATTCTCATAGATTAGCCTAGAAGTATCTCTCTCGATAACATCTAATAGCTTAGGGAAATTTCTCAATGTCTAGCATTCTCAGATTTAAGGGTTTCCCCAACTTATCGAATACTTTTATGTTTGGGACATTTTCTCAAGTTAGGTCGGGTCCTCATGTTATAGGTCAACTATTTTCCTAAGGGAGTTTGATGGTTCCTTATCATTCTTTTACTTACTCAAAAGTTCATGTCTTTGAACTATCAACAATCTCTTAATAGAGGTTTTGTTATTTCTTTCCACTATTGTTTATTTCGTGGATTGTTCATTTCGGTTCTCTAACCGTTATCGGGAGTTTACTAATCCCGTACAACTCTCTCACGTTCTAGCGAGTTCATAGGTTTGCATTATCGCTATTTTGATTCAATAGTTTTTCGTGTGTTTCCACGTTTTTGATATTTTACGAAACGACTCTATCTACGAGTCACTAACCAATCGTTACTCAACTATGAGTTGGTCTATAACGCTAAGTTAGATCATGCAACATACAAGGATGATTAGTACACACAGCATGCATCAAGATATACAATCAAGTAATAGAACATTTTTCATGCTTTTATCTTGATTACGTCGGCACACAAGCACGCAACACACAAATTAGTGTAATCCGGTTAGCATACAAGGCATGAGAAAATCTTACCTTTCACCATGGAATAACTTTACAGTGTCACCTCACGTTCCTCGGTTTACTCTCGAATCACTGATCATATATCAAGTGGTTTTATTAACATTAAGGTATTATGGTATGTAGATAACTAATACTCCCGTAGTCAACCCCATTATCCTGTTAATCTTGGTTTTACTTAAGTGTACTTAAGGTCTCAACTTCCTCATTCACTTCTCAACCTTGTTTATACTTCTTAGGGACTTTACATGTCACCAAACAAGGCCTAAACATCATCTAAAACCATCCCCAATCAATTCCCCATCATTAGAACACTTTAAAACACTTTTTGGTGCATTTTCACATTGGTCCGGGTTTGTGTCCTGGTTTGTAAACCCGGACCAATCCCAGAAAACACATTCTGCCCATTTTTTCATGTGGTCCAGGTTTGAGTCCAGGGATATAAACCTGGACCAACCCCTGGGATGACATTCTGGCATGTTGTTGAGGTGGTCCGGGTTTGTGTACCGATTTGCAAACCCAGACCAACCCTGGAATTGTCAGATTTTACAGTTTTGACCTCTTTTCAACCCCTAATTCACACCAAATCATTCTCTAATATTTCCACATATTTTCTACATGTTTAAACACCCTAAAACACTCCTTAAACCTTTCTAAACCATGGTCATACGCATTACTCAATTCTTACTCAATTTGACAAATTCACCTTTCTCAATTTGCACTTGTGCACACTTGTGCCTTTCCAAACTTCTCATGACAGCTTACCTCTTGTTCTCACCTACTTGACCATTCCAAATTCATCCTAGGCATCCTCCACACTATTCCCATAGTCCATTCTTTCCTTTCAAGGTTATGCAACCTAATTCATCCCTTGAAATCTCAACATTCCTATTCCACAATTTACTACAGATTTTGCATAATTCCTTATCCTTCTTCAACCAACACCTCAAGGTGTTTAATTAGCTCAAGCAAAGTCTTTTCCACTTCTAGTTAACTCTTCGGTTCTTTAAACTCATAAAGCCACCTAACTCCTTAATTCTACCGAAATTTTGCCATAGTTTACCTACAATCCTAACATTCCTAAATGCATTATCTTCATCATTCAATCACCTATTTCAATCCAAAACTAACCAAATCCACAAGGGATTCTACCAGCACTTAATTCATCCAAGTCACATCCATAATTCTCCAAACACAACATAATGCATAAATCATAAAATGCATGGCTCTTAGGTCCTTAAACCAACACAAGTTCACAATTCTCTCTTCTAGCTACCAGCACACTTTAAACTCAAATTTGGGTTCGTTCTTTTAGTTATCTCATCCCAAGTTATAAAGAAATTAAGTTAATTATTAAGGCAAGCTCTTTACCTTAATCTTCTAAGCTTGTTTTTCTCTTCTCCTCTTCTCCTCTTCTCCTTTCCTTTTCCCATTTTCGGTCAAGTGGGGCAATGTAATTGCCAATGCTCCACCCCAACATTAAATAAGGAAATGAGATTAAGTAAAGCACTTAACTCATTAATTAACTCAAGACTACAAGGAAATACTTAAAACACTAAAATTGGGCATTACCTTAGAAACCCTAGATTTTGTTTTTGACCAACAATCAAGGGAAGGCTTCCAAACCCCATTAGAGGTTTGAATGGATGCTCCACAAAGAAAGAAACAAGGTATTAAAAGGGGCAAAATTGGTCAAGGTAAGAGAATGAAGAAGATGAGTTCTTCTTCGGATAATTCTTACTTTAAATGAAAGAGGGGACTCCAAGCTTCAAGAAACACCAATTTCCTCTTCAGATGGGTTATACCCATGAAATTCAACATCGAGGTTTTGGGATTTGAAAAGAGAGAAAGATAGAGCTTGATGAGAGGAAGATGAATACGTAATTTATTTTTCATTTGGAGCACTAATATGGCTTGGGCATGAAGAGAAAGAAGAAGAAGCCATTGAAGAGCTTCAAAATCGTACCAGTAGAAGGGAGGAGAAGAGAGCTGGCTCGAAGGAGGAGGGCATGACTGAAAGGAAAGAAATGAGAGTGAGAGGTGAGAGAGAGGCAAAAAGCAAGATATGTATTTTTTTCCACTTTTCACTTTATTTGTTTTTTGATTTATTAAATTAGTAAGTTAGTCAAGTGTGAGAGGGGGCTATTTTCCTCTTAAAAATGGCCCCACTAACTGATTAAGCTGGGGCTTTTTTTTGTCTTTTACAAGAAACGCTCGTTAATTTACCCGGTTTAGCACTATTCACTAGCCGGGCCCGTTTCCGCGTTTTTCTCGTTTCTTTAGTTTTAAGGGTTATTAAGCTTCCATTAATGTTTAATTATAGTTATATAGTCAACTATAATTTTTACGGGTCTGTTTGACCACTTAAATTCGTGTGTTTGGGTTTTCTCAAAAAATGTGCTCTAAAGCTTTATTAGCGTATTTAATCCATTTTATTGATCCGTTTTCTTCGGGAATTGTTCCCGTATATCAATTTGGTCTAACTAAGCCTTAAGAATCCATCTAGGACCCTAGTCGAGATCACATATCTCCTATGGTTGCGTAGCACTCGTTTTTATGTTTTGTGCTTTTTACGCGTTTTCTCTTTTCTTTTGGATTTATTTTCTACACCAAAATTCTTTAGGTACAATTAGGCCCTCAAATACCATATTAGAATAATTTAATCACCATAATTAGGTTTGGGGTATTTCACTGGGAATAAAACAAAATTAAAAAAATTAAGAAAACAAATAAAACAAAACAAGATAGAATAAACTCAATTAAATATTTACAAAACTAAGAAACATAAAATTATAATTATAACTAAATTAAAACAACAATGAAATAAATTATAAAAATAGTGAAATTGCTAAAACCAAAATAAACTAAAAATAAATAAATTACAATAAAATAAAATAAAATAAAAATAGTTGAAAACCAAAATAAACTGAAAAAAAAAAAAACAAAACAATGAACAACCGAGGCTAAGGACTAGACAAAGTCAAGTCCCCAGCAACGACAACATTTTGCAAATAGGGAAATTGATATACTAAAAACTAAGAAAAATAACCTAGAAAATAATAAATCGAAAAGCCTATTAGGTTGCAAAAATCAAGGTCGCGGTAGTATAGTAAGCAAAAGCAACCACGTAATAATCCGTGGGAGTTGAAGAAAATAAGCCTAATCCTACGAAAATTAGAAATTCATGGGGGTTGTATACTGTTTTTGAGGTTAAAATAACTAAAGACAAATTAAAATTAAGAATAAAAAAATTAATGAAATGAAATCTTAAAGTTGATCAGATGAGTGGAACTCCGGATTTAGGTATTAGCAATTTCAACAATTTCCTAAGAGATATAGATAGGCAAATTCTTTGGACTCTCTTCAATTCTAAATCCTAGTTAAAGAAGAGCTCACCTATCAGAACATGTCAGTTCTAATCTAGAAGCAGACAAAACACATATATGTGGATTAAGAATAAAGAATTACAAGCAACTGTAGGGAAAGTCCCATCTATCTGATTGATTTTCCACATGTTTTCTCATATTAACTCGACCTTCTTGATTTTCACCGTTCAAACAAACAAGATTCGTAAAACAACTCTAAAAACTCAAGACATTATTAGAGAAGAGGAATGTATAATGTTAATCCAGAAAAAATCCAATGTATTCTCACATCCAAACTACAGAGAAGTTTAATTAAACCATATCCAGCTACAAACAACTCTCCCAAGAGCAAATCCTATATAGCCAGGCATATTCACAAAATAGATAGAGAAAAGAGATTAAGAAATCATCTAGAATCGAAAACTCCTAAATTCACTCTGTTGTTCAGATCTGGAGTGCGTCGGGCTAGAGGTTAAAGATGGTGGTGGTGATGGTGATGGATGAAGGTGAGACGTGGCGCGAGAGCCCCGTCTAAGGCATCTGGCATGAATGGTAATGTTCCCCCAGTCCTATGTGTCTTTTTATATCAAAAAATAGGCATTTTTAACTCTTAAAAACTTATATATTCGAATTTTGTATGCAGCATCTGAACTTGGAAGCTCGGATGCATGTTAGGACACATTTTCAGAAGTTTCGGGCTTTGTTCGAACATACAAGTTTGGACGTATGTTCGACATGTTAGTATCCTGACGAGCGAAACTTGTTTCGGGCCTTGATTGTTCGTTTGGACTTTGTTTTTCTCTCCTTTTATTACATTGTGAAGTTTGTGAAGTGGAGAATGCAATTTCATGAATTTTAGCTACGGACACATAAAATGCATCAAATATTCTCTAAACACAAATCATAGGAAAAACACATGATAAGTGAGAAATGTTGGCCAAACCACTATGAATAATAGGCAAATTTAACCCTTCAAATTCTGTATATTTCACACTTATCATATGCCAATCTCCCTTCTATAAAGATCTATGGTTATTGTGGGTGCCTTGGACACCGAGATAGTACCTGTGAAAAATTGAGAAGATATTTGTCTTTTAATCCCGAACGTGTTAGATTAATCCTTGAAGCCCGTGAGAAATTAAGACAACCTGGTTCAAAAAGGGAACCCAACTACAACTAGGTTCCCAAGAATAACAAATGATCTCTTTTTGTAGGTGAAGGGGGATGAAGACTGCTGGTACTTAAATAGTGGATGTCCCATCATATGACAAGTGACCCCAATCAATTAAATTCGTTTTCAACCTACAAATGAGGTAAGGTCCCCTTCGGGAACAACAATCAAGGTGAAATCATGGGAGTTGGATCTGTAGGTAACCTCTCCAAGCTTAAGGTAGATGAAGTCCATCTGATCATTATATTTCAACATAGTCTTTTAAGCATTTCCCAAATTTATGATAGATTTAACTTAGTACTTTTCTCATCTTCTGATTGTAAAGTCGTTGATGAGTGTACAAGGTCTTTAAAAGTTGTTGGATGCAGGGAAGGCAATCTGTACAAGATGTGTTTGAATACGACCAACCCGGACAACCAAGTCTGTCTCAATGTTCACTCCAAAAACTGCTTTGACACACTCGACTTGGTCATGCTAACCGAATGTTAAATAATCTTAAGAGTTAGGATCTTGTTATTGGTTTACCTGATATGAACTTTGATGCAGACTTTGTCTACAAAGCATTGTACGGTTTAAAGCGTATATCAGCAAGTGTACTAGTCTATTGTAGCAAGTTTTCCTAGGTAGTATTCCCTAGGTTATCAAACCAAATGAGGTTGTGTCTAGTTTGAGTATTTAATCTAACTAACTATAAACCAAAGTAAAAATAACAATAATAAATTGGAGGTTTGAATGTAGAAATTAAATAAACTAAAATAAAAACAGTAAAAAGATGGTCTTCTTAACAATTCTAAAAAGCGAATCATGGTTTACTACTTCTCCCCAGTTTATCAATTTTCTTCTTGAGTGTTTTCTAAATTCTAGATTTCAACCTTAGGTCTAAATTAATCTAAAACCGGTCTCCCGCAAGATAGATCCTAGCAATTCTCAAATCATAACTCCCGTTACGAATTTACAAATTAACTAGTAGTGTTAACGATTCATCTGGTTTCTAGACAGCTAATACTGAGGAATTTTCATCTCTAGTTTCACTGGTAAATGGTAATATTCCTATGATCTGACGAATGTCACAGTTCTCACTTGTAAGCAATTCATACCAAATAAAATCAAACAATAGTTAATCACAAGAAAATTCAATAATAAATAGGGAATAAATCTACAGTCTGTATAGAATTTATATTTAACAACTTATGAAGCAAAATATAAGCTAGTTGTTCATAACAAACCAGAATTCTAACGACTACTCAGACATTAGAGACAAAGAAATAATAACAATGTTAAAAAGACAAGAAAACATCATCTAATTGTTATAGAACAAAGGATGAATCCGGTCGTTGTCTTCTACTCCGGTCTTTCTATGTTGCTCTCTCTGTTTCTCTGTTTTGTGTAGTATCTTGCTTCTAGGGTTTATGTGTTTCGGTCTCGTACCAGCCAGATTCTCAATGCGCCGATCTCGTCTTTTATTTGTATGTGGCCAGCTTTTTAGATAAACAAAAATGATCAATGTGTTAACATTATTTTCACGCGGGATCAATATGAGAACCGTTAAATCAGCCCATCATGGCTCATGTACATGCGCAACCATCATTTTGGTTTCATCACGATCAGGCCACCTTTTCTATGCTGATATTTCTTTTTTTTGTTGTCATTTTCTCCATTCATGTGCAGTGCAACCCAGCAAGAAGAGAAGTGGGCTATCGATCTGAATGTCGTGGTGGCCCGCACACCATTATTTGATTACGTGCATGGGCTCTCCTATTATCTTACTTGAATGCAAGTTCAATCATGCGGATGCCTCTTGTTCACATGTACCAGTTGACAGCCCTATCGCCCATTTTCAGAATATCAAAATGTGAGACATGTATGTGAGGGCGGTCCGGGATTACGTCTAGCGAACATTCCTGGACCCTATTGCAATTTAGACAGTATACTTCCTCTGTTTATGGGTCCGGGTATGTAAATTCGGATGCATACACGGACCACACCTGAAATTTAACAAATTGTTTGTCTTGGGATTGGTCCAGACATACATGTCAGGACACATGTCCAGACACACACTAAAATGCATCTAAAGGATGTTTCTGATCTTATTTGGTTCTAGTTTGATCGTTAAGTTCTTAGCACACATTCATAGGTCTTTTCTTCAGTGTTTTAACCTGTTTTAGTATAAAAACCACGTGTGAGGAATAATCTTAATTATTTAATATAATTAAACACTTAAGTGGGGAAATATGTAATATTAAAGCTTAAATTAATAAACAATGAAGCGTATAAACATAGATAAATTTCCCATTTATCAAGCATGCGTCAAAGGTAAACACACTCGATTGTCCTTTAAAAGCAAAAGCACTCTCCCTACTTGCTCTCTATTAGAATTACTCCATAAGGACCTTGTTAGTCCCATGCGTATTCAAAGCAGAAGTGGTAAGCGGTAGATCTTGGTTATAGTCGATAACTATTCTAGATGGATTTTAGCTATTTTCCTCACCTCTAATGATGAAACTTTTACTGAGTTTGAGAACCTCCAAAAAGTGTAAGTCAATAAATTTTCCTTCACACTCAAAACCTTGAGAACTGACCGGGGAACTGAATTCTGCAGTAAGTCTTTTGATGATTTCTACAGGATTTAAGGAGTCAATCATCAAGTTTCAGCTGCAAGGACTCCGGATCAAAATGAAGTCGTGAAAAAATAGGATCTTGGTGGAGATGACACCCACCATGCTTATTGACAGTCAAATGGCTCCATCATACTGAGAAGAGGCAATCATTATAGCATGTTATGTGCTTAATCGAGCCATGATCCATCCCCTAATTTAAAAGACTCCTTACAAGATTCTGCGATAGCGTAAGCCCAACTTAACTCATCTTAGACGCTTTGGATGCATATGTTACATCTATAACAATGGTAAGGACAATGGGTTTCTTCTCAGAGCAAAGCTTATCGTGTCATTAATGAACGAACTCAGTGTCTCAAAGAAAGCCCTCATGTCAAGTTCGATGAGTTTTCTAATATTGGCTTATCTTCTAATGAACTTGACTTTGCTCCAGATGATTACTTAACTGGTTCCCATTTTGTCTCAGTTCCCATAAGTCGTATTCAGGACACTACACCTCCACAGATCGAGGAAAACTCCCCAGGTAAAGAAAATCACACCACAAATGATACTAACACTGACCATCACTCAGATACTCTTATTCCTGAACAGTTGGACTTTGAATCCCTAGAAACTCCTAACGACACAATCACTCCAACTCCATAGAGAAAATTCCAAATATCCTCTTCATACCCTCCTGAAAACATCATTTCCAATCCTAACTTTGGTATCCAAACACGTCATCAAGCTATGCTAAACCTATGTGCCCTTGGAACCTTCCTTTCTAACACTGAACCATAAAATGTCAAGGAACTTTGCTCGATAGCGAATGGGTCACTTCTATGCACAAGGGACTCAATTCCTTGGAACGACACTCTGTCTGGGAGTTAGTTCCTCGACCCGTGCATTAACAGACTATTGGCACCTGATGGGTCTTTCGTAACAAACTTGATGATGCAGGTAAAGTTTACAAGAACAAAGCTCATTTGGTAGTACAAGGTTACAATCAAGAGGAAGAGATTGACTATGATGAAACCTTCGTGCACCAGTAGCTTGTCTTGAAACAAGTTGCATGCTTATTATGTTTGCTGCATTCAAAGGATTCACGTTGTATCAAATGGACGTCAATACAAGAAGTATATGTGGAGCAACCCCCTGGCTTCACTTACTCAGTCCATCATGACTACGTCTACAAACTCTGTAGAGCGCTCTATGGACTCAAACAAGCACCACGTCCCTGGTATGAATGAATTTCTTACTATATCTTTTAAAATGGGTTTTCTATAGCTAATGTGGACAAAACACGTTTTATTCTCCAGTCATCTCATGACTTACTTCTAATACAATTTTATGTTGATGATATAATTTATGGGTCTACAAGTACATCTCTTTGTGAACATTTTTCTAACTTGATGAAGAAAGAATTTTCTATGAATGAGTTAGACAAACTTCGGTTCTTCCTTGGGCTACAGATTCAACAGGTTAACGATGGGATTAAAATTCATCAACAGAAGTACATCAAGAATCCCTTAAAAGTACAAAATTTTCAATGTCAAAAGCATGTCTAATCCTGGCTGCATAAATTCCAAACTACATCTAGACGTTGATGGAGTTAGAGTAAATGCCACTGAATTCAGAGGGATGATACGCTCCCTGCTTTACCTCATCGCTAGTTGCCCAGACATTCTTCACTCAGTCTGTCTATGTGCTCGCTTTCAAGCAGCACCAACATAGTCTCATCTTAAGGCGGTAAAATACATCTTTCGTACTTGAAAGGAACTAGTCAACTCCATCTTTGGTACCCTTGTTCCCTTACTTTTCTTTTATCTAGTTTTAGTGATTCTGACTGGGCGGGTTCCCTTCAAGATCGAAAGAGCACTTCGAGTTATACATAGTTTCTTGGTCTTTCTTTGGTTTCTTGGTCCTCTAAAAAGCAAAATTTTGTTGCTCTATCTATAGCTGAGGTAGAGTATGTCTCCGCCGCAGCCTGTTGTGCGTAACTTCTTTGGATGAAACAAAAATTGGAAGACTACCACATCACTCAAGGACAAAATCCTATTTTTTGTGATAACAAAAGCACCACTAAAATTTCTGAAAACCCGACCCAACACTCAAGAACCAAAAACATTGAAATACGTTTTCATTTCTTGAAGGACTATGTTAAGAGAAAACTAATTCAACTTGACTTTGTTCAAATAGAGGACCAGCTAGCAAATATCTTCATCAAACCACTCTCCACTGCATGATTTGAAGCACTTCGATCAATAATTGGAATGACTCAATCCACCTAAGCCGGCCGTATCTCCTTTCTCCTAAATGCACTCATTGAAAGGTAATTCTTGTAGTTAGATTGAGTATGTCGGTGTTTCTTTGTTCCATTTTCTATGTTCTAGCCTGCCTATATCTAAGTTTTTTCTACAATGATGTCGCACACGTCAGCAATCTCAACCCATCCCGTGATCTCCGCCATCCGTCCCTCATTCCCGTTTCACACGCCTACTTTATATCCTGACACACTCAACCACAACCCACCTCTCACTTCACTCCACTGATTGTGCTTCCATGTTTCGTCTTTGCTCCGTCCTCCCACTAGTTTCCCTCAAACTTCACAACCAAACCTCATCCATGGCTTCCCCATCTTCTGACATTGTTTTCAATGGAATAAAAAATCCTGCCGATATTTTCAACAATCCTCCGCGACTTCAAGCTTTTCTTAAGGCCCAATCCACCGCTAAAACCACACCCTCCAACACTCCCCCGTCTTCCCCGACCGTTGTTGTACCACAACCCACCCCACCCTCGGCCACCGACACTAAGATTAATTAAAGTGAAGCTGACCAAACACCTCTCCCCTTCACTGCCCAAAATCCAAGAAATCCCCCACTCATACGTCACCTTCTTCACCGCCTGATCAAACCACCCAACCACCTCTAGAAAATTCTAACCCTCCTCCCACCCAAGAAGAAATTACTGAACCCACAAAATCAGCCACCCCTACTTCACCTCCATCCCTAAAGCCAAAGTCCAAAAAAAGAAACTCTTCCACGACCGCGTACCCTGCACCAAAGAGAGTCCTTCACTCTTGTCAAAAAGCTCCTCCCGCCCCTGCTGAAACTGTCTCCTCTGAGACAAATGAGTATTCCCATGTCCCAGTCAAATAACTTGTCAAGGTGTCCAGTCATGACATGTTCACTGGTGCTACGCAACACGATCCTGTTGCCGCTCGCCTGCCAAGTCTTCCCACCGGACCGCCAAGAATGACATCTATGACCAACGGTACCTCATCTCCAACTCGACCTCTGAAAGGAACTTGGTAAAAGGCAAGTATCTTGATCTTTCTTGGGCACATGCAAATCATCTAGGCGAGTTAGTTGGGTTGCTAGATGCACAAGGATGGACTCATTTGTTGGATTTCTATCGAAACTGGTTATTTGTGCTAGTTCGGCTCAGTCCCTTGTTGAAACTACCCCGAATTTTTTTTGACACTACCACTCTTTCTGAGATTCTATCTATCCCCAATGAGGGTTTTGCTTTCTATGACAAAGGTGTTAATCCTGAAATCCCTTGTGTAAACCCCACAAAGATTTATAGATTCT
Source organism: Limonium bicolor (assembly GCA_023374045.1). NCBI lineage: Eukaryota > Viridiplantae > Streptophyta > Magnoliopsida > Caryophyllales > Plumbaginaceae > Limonium > Limonium bicolor. The sequence goes on along the minus strand of CM041777.1, from coordinate 319,517,348 downwards.
TCTCCTCCTAAAGAAAGGTAGGTTCACGAATTCCTAGGGATGACTTGTCCGTACTTCATCAGCTGCTTCATGTGTTAATGATTACGTGCCTCATCCCTAGAAAAGAAGGAAACCAAACCGTCAATTCCCTTGATTTGTCGATTATGTATTGCATCCTACATCGTCATAGAGTCAATATGTCCTTTTTAATTCTAAATCACATGGAACATTCTGTCGAAACTTCTAGACACTCCTTGGGCTATACATTTCGGTTTCCTAAAACTTTTAAGTACTTTCATGTACCACTGTGAACCTTTGGGGCTGATTCTAGCAAAGAAATTGACACCATTAACCACAAGTACTTCAATCATCTAACATTGATTGACAAGGCTCACTTGCTACCACCAACGGCTGCTGCTCAACCAACTCCTATAGTTGCTCTATCCCTTACGTATGCCGCTGATCAAGACAAAATCCTCCACCTGGAAGAGAAGATGGATCGACTTCTTCAGCTCGTGGCAGATTTACCAGCTGGTGGCAAGACAGTGCTAGACTGACTCAATGTTCTGGAGACGATGGTCTTAGCTATGCAGATCAAGATTCTTGATAGCCATCCTTTAGAAGCCCATAAACTTTTATCTAGACTCTGACATGTGCGTGTGTGTTGTGTTAGAACCTAGGTCTAATGTAGGTTGCTAAACAATGTCGATGGATTTCTTAAAACATTGCTCATATACTCATACTACTGTGCAAGCTTCCTCTGATGACAACAAAAAGGGGGAATCGGTGATTCTTGTCTGGTTTACATGTTATTTTGGTTGTTGCTTTTGACCTACTGATATTATCTGTGCCATGGTTTAATTTTTTGGTGTTTGATTATTTTGTAGCCTTACCTTTGTTGTTTATAGTTTCAGTTGTCTACTGTTTCCTACTTAGTTTTTCAACTTCTCACTTTCACTTAGTTAGATGTGCTTTGCCCGAAGTGTGCTCATCGATTTAGGGGGAACTAAGAAAGAGTTATTAAATTTGTGCTTCGATTAAGGGGGAACTTGGACAGGGTCAGTTCCCCAAGTCCTCTATTTTTCCTTGTTTTGTAGGATTGACTCATTCGATATTCACGTCAAAAGTTTTGCTATCATCAGCAACTAGAGGGAAACTATTGGAGTATGAAGATGTTGCTGAGATAGCCCCTCAATCGAATGAGTTCATCGCACTTCACAAAACAAGAAAGAATCTGTCATTGCTGAAAGTTCAAGTGAGTCCATCAATAGGTTGTGAAAATTAAGGAGCAACAACAATAACCTTGCAACAGTCATCAACGATCAGACTTGGACCGAAATTCATGCAACATGCCCATAATCAGAAGACTTGGTGCCAGCTTCTGAGATTTAAGCAATGAGGGCGTTAGTTCCTAAAATTTAGGAACTAACCTTCCCCAACGTTCAAATCCAAAATGCGCTATATAAGAGACTTGTAACCTCATTTGTCATTTACACTTTCTGAGATAATTGACTGAGATATCTATTGTTAGAGAGTTGTGTATCTATTCAAGAGAGAGAGAGAGAGAGAGAGAAAGCACTAGTTTCCATTTATTCACATTGATAAAGTCAATCTATGTAGGTCATAGTTTCATCACACTTAACATCGTGCTAATTAGAAATTGTAGTGTATAGGTGAGTGAGAACCACTAAGTGGATCCTCTCTACTTAGTGGCAGTGTAAGTTATTTTCATTTTTCCAGGAAATAAAAATGACTTATATTGTGTATCTTCCTGAGTTCGTTTGAGTGTTTCCACATATCGAGTACAATTCTGAATACTTAGTTTGTTTGGGTTAAACCACATCACAAACTCACACCTTGAGTTGGTTTGAGTCAGTTGTCCGATCCTACAATCAATATGACACTCAGAGGCTAAAGTGGAAGATCTGAGTAAGACATCGACTCAGAATAATTTTTTTCACCAAGAGTGGATAAGTCATGGATTTATTTGTTAGTCTTTTGGTGACAAGAATTCTCACTCTTCCAAGCTGGCCATAAGAAATGGTAAATTCTCTTTTAAATCATAATAAATCGCTGAAAAGGGAATGTGAAACTCTCTCAGGCATGGTAGCTAATGCAAATTGGAATTTAGAGCTTCAGACATTGAATAATTCTACTTAGTTCACTGGGAAGGCAAACTTGAAGCATATGATGTAGAATTACTCTAACAAATGATTTTAGGATATAAGTATGAGATTCTCATTCAATCTAACACTACGAAGTACAGACTAAAATTGTAAGATCTGGTCAAGATTGGTGCTAACAAGATTTTTGTAGGGTAAATAATGTACAAAATGAAATAAAAAGAATCCTATAACTTTACTACGGGTAGAAAAAATCCCGATCGGAATAAAGTGTAAGTAAATTATGACCAAGAGTATCGAACCCAAGGGACTTAGTAGAAAATTAGTCCTAATCCTTGTAATTGTCTATTCTAAAAGGGGGAAAATGGACATTAATTTCAAATTAAAACAACTATCTAATAATCTAACTAAATGGAATATTTGCAATGAATTATCCTTGATTCGGGATAATAATCAACATAAGAACAAGTATGATCATAAAGTCAAATTGGCAAGGCTCGAATTAACCAACTGGTTGTGCACAGAACAGATAATCATAATAATGACAACTAGATAAATCAATTCCAACTACCTAACTCTAACTCACAAGCATCACTTCATCTTCCTTATTCCATCAAAACATACTAATAGGTATAAAAACAAATAAAGAATTTCAAAACCGATCAAAAACTTTTGGGCTATTTTATATAAGGGGTTTGTAGTCTCTTCTTTTTCCAGTTTCCATAATTCAGCCCTATTTTTCAAGGGTTTCCGAATATGGCCAAGACCTTCATAAATGGATTTCATGATTCAGCCCTATTTTTCAAGGGTTTCTAAACCTGACCATGACTTTTTATTTAGAATGGGGAATTTAGGAAAAAACAAAAGGAAAAACTCTCGGGTGTTTCTTTATTCTAAGGCAATTTTTGCAACCTCATTGAGTATAATTGAAATACCCCAAACTAATAAAACATGGATTGAATATCTAATCACATTGATTAAGGCCTAAACATTCCTTAAAAGTCAACTGAGAACAACAGTGGTCAACATAAAACAAGATGTTGACCCCTTTGACTGTTAGGGTAAATAAATACCCAAATGAACTACTTAGGACCTAAAATTTTGTCCTAAGCTTATTAACACATAACTAAACATATTACAATCATTGGACAACACTCCAACACAAAGAACAAGCATTTGCACGCTTCAAGGTCAAGTAGAGCAAAAATGTGCTCTAAGAAAACCTTAAAGGTCTAATGACCTCTAAATGATATAAAATTGGATTCCATGATCAAATATCATGTAAGGAACACAACAAAACCGTTCTCAAAGAAAACCAAGCTCAGAAACACCTTGCAACACAAAATGTGCACTAAAACACCTTAAAGCACGTTTTTATGAAATTACCTTCTAAATTGGTTTTTAATGGGCTTAAAGGTCATAATTACCTTTAAATATGATAATATATCATATTATATCATATTAGGAATTTAATTCCAGAAATTTACAAATTTTTACAAATTTAATATTAAAATATTAATAAAACCCTAAAAGGGGGCCCGTTTGAGTCAACATTGACTAAGAATGGTCAAGAGGTCAAAGTTTGACCCCTTGGACCACATGAGGTCGACAGCCACAAGCAAGGGAGCCTATTTTCGCCACTTGCAAGCACAAAAGACAAGCCTCCAACACCACTCCATAATTTAAGGGACCACTTTTACCTTTTTAATACTATAGTCTAATTATTGCACACTTTTGGCTCCTTGATTGAATCATCCTTCAAACAAAACGTGTGAGACTCACTCAGCCCCTCCAATAACCGATGCCACCCTCCTTTGGTGAGTCATCAATCACCAAATACAATAAACAAAGCAAATAATGAGTTTTAAGGCAAATTTGACCTACCTTTCTCATTTGCCTTGCTTCCCAGCCGACACAAGGCCTCCTCCATCCTCTCTTTGCTTCTCCAAACCGTGGCTACCATTCCAAGAACAGAGGAGAACACCAATTGACATAGGTAAGCTTATTAAGCCATTTTATGTTCAATTTCTTCACAAATCTTTCCTCTTTCGGTGGATCTAAGCATCAACCATTTCCATCCATGGATCTAGGTTGTTTTGGAGGTTAAATGAAGGGGGAATCTCGGCATTAACAAGGGAAGAAGGTGGAGAAAGCTAATCTTGTTCTTAAGGTACAAAAATGTGCTTTAAGCACTTATCTTTTGATTCTCTTTAGATCCGGTTGTAAAACCTATTCTCATAGCCTTATAATCTTCTTATTAACATACTTATTCAGTGGATCTACCAAGAGCTTCAAGGTATAGCCAGATCCAAGCCAAAAACACCATTTTTGGCATTTTAAACAAGGTAAAAATTAGCCATCTTCGAATCTAAGTTATACCGGTTTTAAGCCTTGGTTTAGTAGCTCTTTTGATGCTCTTTTGCTTCTGTAAATTTAGGCCGAAGACAACCCTTGGCTACCTTGGTATTCTAAGGTAAATCTTACCTTGAAATATACATTAAAACACTTCTTATGGTTAGATCTTGCTTGGAGACTAACTATGCCTTGGTTGCTGTTTGAAAACATGTAAAAGAAGCTGTGGAAATTTTATTCCTAAGCAGCCGAAATCAAACAAGGCCTAAACTAGGCAAAAACAAGGTATAAATCACTTAAACCTTCACTTGGTATATTAATATGTAATTATACATATGTATATGTATATGCCGTGAGTGAACATGGTTAATAAGGTCTTATTTTGACCTTAGGTGATTAAGGAATGGTTTAGTAAATTTATCTAAGTAATTAATTAACATAATTGTCAAATTTAAGACATTATGTGGAAAATTGGTAAATATTGAAAAAAATATGTGTAAGGGCCGAGAGTTTAATGCATTTTGGGCATTTATGTGTAATTCATTTTATAAGCTAATGTTTGTAATAAGGCCATGTACTTTAGGCCATTTTATTTATGCATTTATAAGTTTTTAATTAAGTTTAGGTGCTAAATATGCATTACCGCATATTATTGGGGTTATAGTGTAATTAAATTAAATTTGGGGGCTATAAAAGGATATAGCCAAAAATTGGAGGTTTAAATGAATTTATATAAAAATTATAAGAATATATAAAGTTTTGGGGTTAAATGGTAATTTCTGAAAAATATGGGTATAAACCGTATTAAATGGAAATTGATGGTCAAGGAAATATTAAGGTGGTCAACCTTGACCATATGCTAGGTTTTGATCAAATTAAATAAGCTAGATAACTTATTTAAGGTTTTATAATAAGTTATGTATTTAATTGTATCAATTTTATAACATATGTGGTAAATATGTTATTACCGAAAATAAAGGGTGTAAAATGGTATTATAAACACCCATGGGATATTAAGAATTTTTAGGAATTTATTGGGTTGTTTTTTTTTGGAATTAAAATAAACTATATATGTATAATATATAGTTATTATGTCATTATGACACTTTGGAATAAAAGATGTGGCGGAATGGTAATAACCGGTTATATATGGGTTAGTAAGGGTAATTATAACCCTTTGGTGAAATTTAGTGATTTTTAGAATATTATAAGAGTGTTTAATAAGATATGTGTATAATATATAGTTTTAATGTTATTATAAAACTATATGTTATAAAATGGGCCAAATGGCAATTATAGAATAATATTGGGTCTGTTCGGAATTTACAAAAATATAATCATAGGTTATACCTTTTTTTTAAAGTTAGAAATGTTATATTAAATGGTATATATAACATGGTTTAAATAATGGGGTGATTTTGTAAATAAAGGAAACTATGGTTTATGGAAAATGATAAGGTTTAATATATATGCCTATGCGGCCATATATAATAGTTTTGTATAAAAACTATAGGTTATAAGTTAAAGGAAATAAAAATATCATATTATATGGTATTAGCATATGGTATAACATTACATAATGTTATGTGGCCAAAATAGAATTTAAATGAAATATAGTGCTGTACCGAAATATTAAAGGTTGGAAAAATGGATTTAAGACTAAGGTCTACAATGTTGTAAATTTTATAACAATTATATGGTTTAGGAGGGATTAATATAAGTAAGGATATTCACATTAAATAATGTGACAAACTATAAATAAATGAGATTTATAAACTAAGGTATTTATGGAATAAACCTTAGGAGTTGTAATTATACAACATAAAATGTTACATAATATTAGGATAATAATCTTAATATAAGTTGTATAACATAATACAACTAATGGGAATAATCATCTAATGTAAGATGATAAAATGTAACATATAATGTAAGAGTTTATTAAACTCACGAAATTTACCTACGTGGTAAATATATACATACACAAGAATAATGTATATAAGGATGAATATATAATATGGTTGGAAACCATATAATATAATGGTGGTGGTTTTTACATGAAAAATAGTTACGAACTATAAGGTATCAAGTTTTTGGATGCAAATATTATTTGCTAAAGATAATGGAGTATATAATACAATGTATTATAATGGATGGTGGGAAAATAATACAATATAATATAATAATGCATGCATACATGCAACCATAGGTTATGTACCTATATTAATGGTGGGTAAGATTAAAGAAAAATAATGAATTAAACTTAACAGTTGAAATATTTTGACATACGAGTTTTAAAGTAACAAAGTCGACCGGTTTATAGAAACCCGTAACAAATAACTATAGAAATCCGGGGATGAACTGTCGGGGTTACTTGTTATTCGAAAATACCGGATGTAGTTAGTCATGGAGACTGACTTATAGTTTTAATACCGCTTAGATCATACTTCTGACAAGGACGCTTGACGAGCTAGTCGACTACACTGCGCATCCTAGGTCTTGGTGAACGGTATGTAAAGGGATTTGATCCGAGTTGTCCTAAGGAAACTCCTTGGGCTCGGATTTGGTTGATATAACTTGTGTGTTATGTGTGTGGATACATGTATGTGATTAAGTGTTACTGCATTATTATTTATGCACGAGCTTCCTACGGGACTAACACTACGTCGACTATAGATCGACTTATATAAACATACATATACGTTAATGTGATGGCATGACGGTTACTTGATATAATACCATAGTATTAATATTAAGTATATGGTAACCTAAGTAAAATACTTAGGAACGAGTCACGACATTGTCGGTCTCTAGAGCATGGATCTCGAACATGAATATGACCTAGATTACTTCTAGGTATGCGTGAGACCCATTGGGCAGCTAATTAATAATTATTCTCCATAAGACTAAGAGTAGATCTTAAACATTATGAGAGAGAGATGGTATGAGTTGAGGTGTGGAATCCCGGTGGTTTACGAACTACTTGGTTGCGCATTTGTGATCACTAAGGGGTTTCCGATTGGATTCCGCTCCAGGTTTATACCTAACGAGCCCAAACTGGATCGTGGGTCAGGTGGCTACGGCCTTTATATGGACGTCTTACGAGACATAAGAGAATAGTCAGGGGCCTCTGGACCTCTGGCGAAATGAGCACCTTTGTGTGTACGGGAGGACTACTGTCCATGGTGAGGTTATCGGGTTGTCTTAACATGACGCCCAACTGGTATTAACTAAACATGGTTTGGATGGATGGGGCCTTAAAGGCCAAATAAAATTAACTATGGAAACTGTACGCTACGGCGATTGTACATTGTACATATGGATGGGGCCTTGAAGGCCAAATTAAACTAAATTAATAAAGGATGGCGTATGCTACGGCGATTGTACATTGTACATTATACTGTTATTATTCGATACGTTCGATATACAATTGTTGGCTGAGATATTAAATGAATGATTGGATTGGATGGATGGTTAAGTATTTATGAATGTTTGGATGGATGATTATGTATATTATACATGTAAATTACAGTATTGATTATAATTGTAAAATGGTAAAGCATGAAACCAATCTAATAATAAGATGGTTAAAATGACTAAGTGACCATTAGGGTCCAGGCCCGGAATACACAGCGTCTATCGCTGATACTACACCATATGCAGGTTGTTGATTATCGCCGAAGCCGAAGTGCGGGAACAGGGTAATTAGAGTTATTTTAATTACCGCACAAGGAGTTGTATTATGGTAAGGTTATGTATATTCAGGATTGGATAGACGCTCACTTGTCGATGTTTATGATTTGTGGACTTAGTATGATGTATAGGAGTTTTCTCGTTATCACGGCGGTTAGCAATTTGTTTATATTGGAAGTTGGATGTAGTTTGGCTTCGTTGCTCGCATGGGCGAGTAATGGCCGGTGACACCCGAGTGAGTATTGTTATTGTTATTAATTCTTCCGCTGTAAGACGTTTTATTTATTGCTACGGGAGAGATTATTACGTGATTATGGAGAGGGGTGTTACAATAATGCTTTTTTTAAAGAAGCTTTTTTTATTCTGGTTCTTCTTTTTTTTTAATGGAAAAAGATTTTTGCTTTTTTTCTTCTTCTTTTCTTTTTTTCTCTAACAAACTGAAACACCCCTAAACAATTAAATGCATAAAATCATAAACACGAGAAGATCATCCGAGAGTAACGTGTCACAAAATACGGGACATGTGATAATGCACGAACAATTAAATTAAGTACGGACATATATATGTCCGAGAACACGACAACGTGACTTATTAATACAGTCGCGTACATATGTATACATACGTATATGAAAATACATATACACAACGTTACAATGATACAACATTGTATATATATAACTAATAACGTGACATGATAGTATAGTCGCATATGTATATATAACTAAAATGCGACAAAATAAAACAGTCATATATATAGGTAGATATAATTAACAACGTGAAAAGATAAAATACATGTATGTAACAAGCGACACGACATAATAATATAGTTGTACATATACATATGTATACAAATAGGCATGTATATATACTGCCACAAAAATAGATCAAATGTGCTCTTGCCAAGATTCAAACCCGACACCACTGGTATCTCTACCATATGCCTTAACCGATTGAGCTGCGCTTAAATTCGGTATCAAATAACACCGTTAGACACAAGAGTAATAATGCATATCAGGACATAAATTAAACTACCAACTTACCTACTAAGTAAATGAGACTGATTATATACCAAACTTAATGCCCCACCACCTTTTTTGTTTACCACTATTGGAAGTGGCACACAGTACATCGGTTTCCTATTTCGATCTAGACATCCACGCTGCTTCTGTTTCTATCTTGAGCAGTACACGACACACCTTGAAGGAAATTGCCTTCCACCATCGATACACTATTGTTTTTCCTTCTTGAGCAGTGTACAACACTAACGTGAGCAACTATCAACAACTCAAGTCATTAAATATTGCAAGGTGCGTACTCATCTATTATGAATAACATTCTTATCAGTTCAAAAGAATCCTAACGACAACTCTTCCTCCTCCCCTGTAATACCGATTTCGAAAAACAAAACAACAGCATCAGTGGAGATTTAGTTCTTTCATTTCCTTCTGTCACACGCATACACTTGGAAGGAAAAAAAATGAGACTTGCACACACACTACTGCAGTGGGCAACAACAACACCCTCAAACAGAGCCATGACCAAACACCAAGATGTTTTTCTCATTTCCAAGATGAGTGCTAACTCCACTTGCTCCTGTTACACATCGCATGCTCGGGGAAGGAAAAAAAATGGGACGCACCTCTCTGCCCCGGGTCTTCTCGAACAGCAACAAACCCAAACTCCCTTGCAACAACTTCTCCTCTTTTCAACCTGGCTCATAGCAGCTCACCCTCCTCCTGTATGCTCTCGAACACACAGAGAGCAATTCTTTTTTCAGCTCAACTTCCTTTCTCCTCCTTCTGCTCTTGTACCCACGTTAGGAACTCTGTTCCAGTTTCTTTCTCTTTGAGCTGGAAGCGCACACCAGAAACGGTAATAATTACCAGCAACTGAATACCTAAACACTCCCTCTACTGCTCACCATCCTACACCATTGCAAGGCCTGCATTTCACTCGACAACAATACAAGCCAAGCAACCAGTAGTAGCATCAACCGGGAAAGAGCATGTACAACATTGTCTTCATTTTTTTCTTACCACCGTGAACAACAACATGACAACGACAGCTCCCTCCTCTTCCTCTGCATGAGACACCAAGCAACCTTGCACCTTCTTCCTGCTTGTTTTCCTGTCGCTTCCCGATGCGTGCAAGCCAGAGCAAGGCTTGGGTACTTTCCTCAGCCGCTGCGCATGTGGTAGTTTCCAGTGTTTATAAAACCGGAGTTAATCGACAACATCCAGAAGCTCTTCAATCTTGGCGCAAGTAGTAACCTGGAAACAGAGAAGAAAAAAAAACGGTATCTAACTACTACTTTTCCTCTGCCATGTTTCGGTTATTCTTTGAGTGCATAAACACCTCCTCTCTGTCCCACCTTGAAGCAACAATAGAGCCACGTCTTGACCCCTCTTCTGTTCCGTTTCGCAATGCACACGCAGTAGACCAGTTACAGTTACCACCGCGCTATCATGGGAATGAAGCAGTGATACACATCCATCTACATACAGACTGGAGTGTACCTCTCCACCGTGTGAAGCAACTGCAGGCTTTTGTTTTCCTTGCACACCACAGTACAACACTCTCCTCTTCATGCAACCGAGACTGAAGCGTGCAACTCCTTGCTCCGACGCCAGAACCAGTGGATACGAGACGCGACAACCGCTTCTTCATCCTTGAACCCACCATGGAACAGAAGGCAACAGAGGTACGGTAGTACTCTGCTTCCTCTTCCATTTCTCCCTCTCCTTCACGTCTTAACAGCCACATTCCCTTCACCAGTTCCCCCATATTATTCCAAGGTTCAGAGTCCCCAATTGAGGATACTTCCAGCCGGATCAACGAGACAAGGGACTAAGCTCAAAACACCGGCAACCAACTCGGGAACTAGGTGAGAACCGTATCCACTGTGGCTTCCTAAGTTCCTTTCCTTTTCGCTTTCATACAACAAGTGAACTGATCACCTTACGTTGTTATTCAAGAACATGTTGCGAAAAAAAGGGAGAGATGTAGATACAGGACAACTGAACCCCAAATAGATTCATATAGTATAGGCTTGTTGGTTGGGTTACGTACAGGGGATAACAACGGTGTGTATATACAAGTATGTCTAACGTAAACCATGCAAGGGAACCAAAAATTTGGAATCTAGGCATATACATATTGAACTGTAAAGGCATAACCGATATTAGCTATATGTATATGCGTATGTTACTAGGCTTGTGATACGTAACTACACCTAATGGGCATGTACGCATGTACATGGGAGCTGGTGATATACAAGGGAACCGAAACATGGTAATCTAAGAAGTCATTGAGTATATACACATACATATATACACGTACACATATACAACAAAATATCTATATAGGTATTATCTGAAGAGTAAATACGTAAGGGGGACAAGTACACGCAAACATATATGTTGTGTAAGTGGGTGTTATACAAGAACAGATGCAAACCGTAACATATAAAAATGAGCTAAATCAAAATATTTATGGAAATGGTAAGAAAACAAATTGAGGAAAAGTTTATACTAACCGAGGCTAGGATACATTGTCAGAGATATGTAAATGCCGTTTTAAAATAATTATTATGCTATTTTAAGGCCACACATTTAGGCCATGTCAAAGTAATTATTTTGTGTTCTAAATTTTCATTAATAAATTTATGGATTGATTTACAAAGATATATAAATTTCTGGTGGGAAACTATCATACTAGCCTACTTGGGAACATCTTAGAACAATACGGACATATTTGTAAGCTTGTTTTATGGCTTGAACGGATTTTTTTTCTTTTAAAACCGTATAATATATATATATATATATATATGTAACACCCCTACTACGCACATCACATTACTTGGAATCGCAGCGGAATATAAACAACTAAATAGTAACTAAACGATTGGTGCTACAACGCCGTCAACCACCCACGTGGTTAACAAGGCTGAATAAATACAAGTGTACCGGTCTGATGATCAGACTCCCGAGCATAGAACTAATAACCATATATATACATCAACAAAATACCGAGTGTTTACATAAATCCTTCACCGTATACTGTCACTGTAAACCGTCATAACCAAATATATAACACGCCGCGGGAGCACAGGCGCATCCCGGGCCAACATCCAAAAGTACTCAAAGTAAACTACAACCTAGGATCTAGAGCCACTCCGCTTCTTCGATCCTCATCCTGCAGTAAAAGAAATATGGATCCCCCGAGGGGGTCAGCAACCCTTGGCTGGTATGGTTAACGCGCAGCCCATCGGCTACCGGAATGCGCGCAAACTATTTGTCATGATGACATGGCATTTATTTTAAAACACACAACTTATACATATATAACATGACATGGGTATTGTACACAACATCACATACATCACACAAGAACAATTCCTTACAGGAAGAGAACCAACACAGTTAGTCCCCATTGAGAGCCTAGAGAATGTTTTCATGCTCATGCTTAGCTCGTTACATAACTCATTACCGTCCGGTTAGATTGAACGGTTAACTTAACACAAAGTGCCTCGGATATAGTGATCCAAGCACACCGAAATAACACATAGTATGCCCCTGTGGCCCGACGTGAGTCAGTAAGATAGCCTTGGTTAAGCTAAAGGGAAGGTTGGAAACCAAATTGGAAACACAACCATAACATACAGAGAGAATCGAACCGGTTATGACATCGACTCCCATACTCACACGCGTGGCCGGAACAGACCAGACTCCTCACTTCCCCCGTTAGCCCTTGTTAGTAGTTCATCATTGAACTCAACAAACAATTCACAATAATAAGTCGAGTCTTGTTAGACACACACAAGGGAAGAGAGAGTCATACTTAACAACATAATAATATTTAACAACTGTAAACTCTTTACATGGTTTAATCTTACAAGGTCATAAACACACAGAAAAACAAACAACACACAAGCCGGTGTAAACCGGTAGGCAACAGACTGCAAGAAAACCATACCTTGGTCCTTGCCTTGATTTGTTTCCACCGTAGGTCACTCCTATACATGATTCAAGAATGTCGGTTAATTAACTTACTTAACCTCCAAATTTACTAAGTGTTGAACATGATTATTTGACATGTTTAAATGTCTAACTTACCCTAGGTTACCTTCGTTATACACCCTAGGGTTAACTACATAAGTCACATTCTTTTCTGTTTTTTTTTTAAAAAGTTTTTGGTATGTCCGACCCACCGTCCGACCCACAACTGGGTCGGACCCTTCCAGTGGTTTTCGGGTCTGAAGAACCTTACCTTGTCCGACCCATGTCCGACCCAACCTTCTGGGTCGGACCATTCCAGAGAACTTCATCGACCTCAGAACATACATGTCCGACCCATGTCCGACCCACCCTTCTGGGTCGGACCATTACAGAACATTTTACCGCCTTACAAACACGCCCGTCCGACCCATGTCCGACTCACTCGACTGGGTCGGACCATTCCAGAACATTTTCCCTCCTTTGAAACTTGACCGTCCGACCCATGTCCGACCCACCCTTCTGGGTCGGACCATTCCAGAACAATTTCCAGACGTCTAACAGAGGCTGTCCGACCCAAACTTGGGTCGGACCCCTGGGTCGGACGTCCTCTAAACTTACCCAAACTTTGTCAAATCTTCACCAAACTTCTCCTAAAGCCTCTTAATGTTCCCTAACAACATTTGGTACCCTTATATCCACATACAACATCCATGAAACTCATTTTCTAATTCCTTAAGTCTTTACTTATTTCCTTGTAAAATTCCTTAACACTTATGACATTTTACACTAGGTTTCTAAATGGTGTTTCTCACCTATGATGGCTACTTCCCAAAATGCTTTCTCCTCATCTTAACATCATCTTTTAAGTATTATTTCTCACAACTAACTCCTTATGTCATTCTTGAAATCCTTTTTCCAAGTTTACACTTTCTCCTTATTTTACCAAAGTTTGCCTAAGTCTTTACCTAAGTCCAAAATGACTTTGGTACATGCTAAAACCTCAAGATCATGCCTAAGTCCTTGTTACACTCTAGAACACTTCCTAGTTCATCAAAATTCCTTTAAAACATCTTGAACTCTTAATTCATTTTCTAAATTTCGACATAGGTTCCCCTAGCATTTTGTTACACCAAAGCACATTATTCTCCCCATTAAACACACAAGAATACTAACAATCCATCAACACTTTATTATACACAAACTTCACTCATAAAGCACTACATCACAATATAGTGCATAACTTAAATTGCATGGCACTTAGGCCCTTAAAATGCATGGCTCTTAGGCCCTTAAAGTGCATAATCCTTAAACACTGAATTTCCACAATATATTTGCCTTTGACCTGCAAATACACTCAACACACATATGCCTTTTACTAGTCTCTTGAGAACACTTTACTAAGTCATTCACCATTTGCTCTTTAGGTAGTTTTAATAAGCATTTATAAGCTCATTTCTCCTAAGGCATTAAACAACATTAGGTTAGTAGATTTACCCCTTTTCCAAACAACTCCTTTCTAGTTTCCTTATAAAAACCGGTAAGGTATTTGACTCCTTGTCAAGTTCTAAACAATGTACAAACATTATAATGAGTATTCAAGCTATGAGCTTCATCTCATTGTAAACCCTAATTTTACATTGTTTCAAAAAATTAATGTAGTTGTTTTACCTTGATCTTTGAAGAGAGTTTGAATATATAACAAGAGAGGACTCCACCTAGTCCATGAAGAGTTGGAATGAAGCTAGAACAAAGTCACACAAAGAGCTCCATCAATAGGTATTTTCGGTCACAACAAAAACATGGAGGAAATGTAGTTTTTATTTGAGATTCCTTACCTAGAAGCAAAGGAGAGTAATAATATGTCAAAATACAAGCTCAAGCTCCTTCAATGGTGGAACTCCTTGGCACCGAAATGGGGCTCTTGAAGTTTTGAGAAGATAGGAATGAAGAGCTTGATGAGAGGAAGAGATTGGTGGTGTTTGTTTTTGATTTGGACAAGTGAGCTAGATTTTACAAGATCAAAGAAGAGGTTTAATGGTGGTGGTGTGGTATTACCGTGGAAGAGAAGGAAGAAGAGAGGTTGAAGAGAGTGTGGAGCCATGTGAATACAAGGGAGAAATGAGAGAATGAGATAGACTTACTTTTTGAAGATATTTGTAGTAATAAAGTAAAAAGTAAGTTTAATTAGTTTTCTTTACTTACTTATTATATCAACTAGAGAGTGGTGAGTCACCACACTTAGAAAACCGGCCCCCTATAATATAATGAGGGTATTTTAGTCTTTGTTTGTCAATTTAATTACTTAACACAACATATGTTACAAACTAGCTTATAAAAAATCACTATTCACCAAAACAAGGCACTTAGAAGTGAAATTTTTGATTTCCCATTAATATAGCCACCCAAATGTGATACTATATAGTACACATATTAATTAAAGAGTAATGATGGACATTTAGCCATTCAAAACTCATTTACAAGACAATTTTTCAAAAATGTGCTTTAAGACTCCTTAAAGCACATTTTGTGTTTAAACTTGTTTTCAAGCTTGGTTTTCTTTGGTAATTGGTTTAATATGTTCATTAGTATGTAAATGAGGTCTTGGTAAGTTCATTAGGTCTTAACCAAGTTTATCCCAAGCTTAGAGCACATTTTGGCTCTTATTGACTTTAAAGTACATTTTGTGTTTTCTTTTGTTTAAATTTGTTTAATATTGTTTCTAAGATTCTTTTTAGTCTTTATATACCATATTTAGGTGTTTAAACACATAACTAGGTTTGGGGTATTTCAATCTACCCCCCTTAAAAGAACTTTGTCCCCAAAGTTCATACTTCCAGATATCCTAAATATTAGAACATGAGAACACATATCAACAACACTTCCATATCACATTAATAACATCTTTACCTTACATCGGACACATGGTCTAAACAATAAAACATCACAACATCATTCAGACTCAGCGGTCTGTAACATAACATAGACAATGTATACATATACATGTCGCACACAACCATAACCGAAACGGCGCTACCCCCCTTAAATAGGGGTACGCCCCGTACCCTATACATACAAACACTAAGAAGTAAACAATGACGGGTACTTCGCCTTCATCTTATCTTCCAGCTCCCAAGTGGCCTCCTCGACGTCCTGGTTAGACCAGAGGACCTTCACCAGTCTCACGGACTTATGGCGAGTGTCTCGAGTCTTAGTATCCAGAATCTGTACGGGAGTCTCCACTGATCGCATGGTCGGCTCTAAAGTTAGCCTTTCAGGCTGAAGCACATGAGACGGATGAGACATATACTTCTTCAACTGGGACACATGAAATACATCATGTACCTTGCCCAGCTCGGCGGGTAAATCAAGTCTATAAGCTACCGGGCCGATCCGCTCCGTCACAACATAAGGCCCCACATATTTTGGGCTCAACTTGCCTTTCTGGCCAAAACGAAATACTCCCTTCATGGGGGATACTCTCAAAAATACCTGATCGCCCACGGCGAACTCCAGGTCGCGTCGGCGCACATCTGCGTACGACTTCTGTCTATCCTGAGCTGCTTTCATGTTAGCCCGGATCTGGCGAACTTCTGCCTGAACTTGCTCAAGATACTCTGGTCCTATAATGACCGTCTCACTCGACTCATCCCAGCATAATGGCGTGCGGCATGGTCTACCGTACAAGGCCTGGAAGGGAGACATCTTGATCGAAGCATGGTAACTGTTGTTGTAACTAAACTCGATCAGATGTAACTTATCAATCCAGCTGGTCTGAAAGTCAAGTGCACATGCGCGTAGCATATCCTCAAGTGTCTGAATGGTGCGCTCACTCTGACCATCGGTCTGTGGGTGAAACGCTGTACTCAATTTCAGTTCAGTACCCAATGCCTCTCGTGTAGACTTCCAATATCTGGATAAGAATCTGGTATCTCTGTCAGATACAATTGTTTTTTGTACACCATGATGTCTTACAATTTCTTTATCAAAGAGTTCTGCCAATCTTGCCACTTTCCAGGTGTCCTTCATCGGAATGAATCGGGCCACCTTGGTCAGTCGGTCAACTACAACCCAAATCATATTCAGACCTCCCCTTGCAGGTGGAAGCCCTACTACGAAGTCCATAGATATGTCATGGAACTTCCACTCCGGCACTGGCATTGGCTGCACCATACCACCAGGCCGTCGGTGCTCAAACTTGACCTTCTGACAAGTGAGACACCTCAACACATAGTCATTCACATCCTTTTTCATTCCAGTCCACCAAAATATCTTTTCATACCTTTATACATCTTTGAAGCTCCGGGGTGAATCGAAGTAGTAGAACAATGGGATTCACTCAATATGCGCTCCTTCAACTCAGCGCTACTCCTGGGTATACACAGTCGGCCATTAAGCCTAATCAGGTCATCATCGTGGAGTCTGAAGTCGTACTTCTGACCCTCGAATGTGCCATCAATAAGCTTCTGTCTAATCTCCATCATGTACTGATCCGTCATCTGAGCACTCTGCACCTCTTCAACCAAGCCAGTATGAGAGACTAGCGAATGGAGAGAGTGTGCTCGGCGACTCAATGCGTCAGCTACCACGTTTGCCTTACCTTCCTTATACTGTAAATTGATGTCATAGTCATTCAGAAATTCAACCCATCTTCTTTGCCTCATGTTCAACTCCTTCTGAGTGAACAAGTACTTTAAACTCTTGTGGTCAGAATAAATCGTCACACTTACCCCATACAAGTGATGTCGCCATATCTTCAGTGCGAAGACAATGGCCCCCAATTCTAAGTCGTGGGTAGGGTAGTTCTCCTCATGCTTCTTCAGCTGTCGGGAGGCGTAAGCTACGACCTTCCCGTGTTGCATCAACCACAACCCATACCCCTGCCTGATGCGTCGCAATAGACCTCAAAACCATCTGGACCGTCTGGTAATGTCAGAACCGGTGCAGATGTCAGAGCATCCTTGAGACTCGCGAAAGAACTCTCACAGTCGACTGTCCACTCGAATGGTGCATCCTTTTTCATCAAGGAAGTCATCGGCTTCGAGACACTGGAGAAGTTCTTCACAAACCTCCTATAATAACCTGCCAGACCGAGGAAACTCCTAATGTCGGTAACTGTCTTCGGCCTAGGCCAGGTGCGCACTTCATCTATCTTTGCCGGATCAACAGCGATCCTGGCCTCAGAAATCACATGTCCAAGGAAGGATACTTGGTTCAACCAAAATTCACACTTTGAAAACTTTGCATACAATTGATTCCTCCTCAATGTTTGTAACACACCTCTCAGGTGGCTTTCGTGCTCACCTCTCGATTTCGAGTACACTAGAATATCATCGATGAAGACTACCACTGACTTGTCCAACTGATCTTGGAACAAGCGGTTCATTAAGTCCATGAACTTAGCTGGTGCATTTGATAAGCCAAACGGCATAACTGTGAACTCATAGTGCCCATACCTAGTTCTGAATGCTGTCTTTTCGATATCACTGTCACGGATGGCAATCTGATGGTATCCGGAACGTAGGTCTATCTTGGAGAATACTGATGCTCCCCTCAGCTGATCAAATAGATCGTCGATGCGTGGTAAAGGGTAACGGTTTTTCACCGTAACAGCATTCAGCTCCCGATAATCAATACACAGGCGGAGGCTACCGTCCTTCTTCTTCACGAAGAGGACTGGCGCTCCCCATGGTGAAACACTAGGGCGGATAAAGCCCTTGTCGAGTAGGTCTCTCAGCTGCTCCTTGAGCTCTGTCATCTCTGCTGGAGCCATACGATAAGGTGCTTTCCCAATGGGTCCGGTGCCCGGAACTAAGTCAATCTCAAACTCAACCTCTCGTGCTGGCGGCATGCCCGGCAGTTCCTTAGGAAATACATCAGGAAACTCCGACACTACCGGCACATCTGGGCTAAACTCAGGGTCTCTCTCTATGTCCTGGACATAGCAGAGGTATACATCACTCCCTCGTCGTAACTCATGATACATAGCCATGGCGGTGATGATATGAGTCGAAGGCTCCCTGGGCCTCTGGCGGTAAGATACTGTAACCCCAGATGGACTCTCCGAAGAAGCTCGATGCTCGGCACACAGGATTCTGCCCTTGTACCGCTCCAACCAGTTCATCCCGACAATCACATCAAGCCTAGTCCGTCGAACTCTATCAAGTCGATCGGAAACTCTTCACCCCTGATTCTCACAATGACATCTCGGTGGTAGCGGGTACACCTGATCCGCTCTTTCGATGGGAGAGTGACCAAGAAGTCTGGCATCTCATCGCCATCTAACCCCAGCCTCTTCGCAAATGATAGCGAAATAAATGTGTGTGAGGCTCCGGAGTCGAACAAGATCGATGCATCCACGCCATTCACTGGAAAGGTACCGGTGAGGATTGTGCCGCTCTTACCGGCTTCTGCCTCATTGCAGACACTCAGTATACCTCCCGTTCCGAGTGCACAGCCTAATTCATTGGCAAATTAATAAGTACCGGGTAACAACACGGTTTATATGCTTCAAACAACTCCACTTTATTCATTAACACACTCTTTTTACAACATTCATTGGCTTATACTGTCGCCATGATTTACACTTACAACATCCTTAATACACACTGGTTTATCACTTCACATAATTATACAAGGCTTAAAACTGTCTGAAGGTCAAATTCAACGTCCGGGTTTCATGTGTGGGCATTGATCACTGCCGACGGTGCGGTATTCAGTTTGATCTTTCTGATGCCATGGTATAGCATCCTTGATTGCCCACCCATGATTAGTACATCTCCCGTTTCAACAGTAGCTTCTTTGCGAGGTCAGCACGCTTCTGCTCGCCATACACAAACACTGCGGTATCACCAATGGACCAAGACACCACGGGTACTCCCTTACTTAGAGACTCGGGTGACTCGTCCTTGTCTTGGTGTATACCTAACCGTCCACCTTTCTGGTAGAAGTTCACAATACATAGATCTGCTTTCACACTTGGAATTGAATCCTTTTCAACTTGTTGAGCAATTCCCACGGCGTGGTTAACGACCGCATGGAACTCCTCTGGTATTCTTGGTACTGTTGCTCCGTCTTCGGCTCGCATTTCCTGATATGTCTTGGTGTAAGGGTTCCAGTCCTTACCCATGCACATCATCTTTAATTGCATTCTTGATCCGTTCGGGTATTCGGGTGTGTAGAACCCTCCTGGTTTTGCTCCAAGTTCGTCGCATCGTCTGATGATATGGATTTGTGCTTCCGGTGTCAGGTATCCATTTAAGAGTATCATACCTGGCTGGATAACCTGACATTGCTCCAATGGAAAGTCGGTGATGTTGATGGTGGTTTCTTCAGGGTTTGGTGTGGGTGGGATTGGATAACATATATTGAAGGTTCCTTTAAGTTTAGAGTACTCTAATTAGGTAAATCTCACTCTATACTTTACTCATTTACTCATATGGTTGTTTATTTAAACTCACTCACACACATGCATGGAATGCGGTATGCAAACACTTATTACATTCAACAGTTTAGGCGGTACCTGGTCTAGAAGAGGGCGCTGGCGCCTCAGACCGGTCCACCACATTCAGGGTGGCCTTGTTGGACCCTGACCCCTTCCCCTTCTGGGACTCTGTGTACCTCTGATCTGGGGGTGGCTGGTTCACCGTCTTCTGGCCATCGGTGGTCGCAGTTGCCTTACCCTTCCATTGCCCCTTGGGCCTGTAGTTCCTACTGTTTGGGTTCTGCCAGCATTCGTGATCGTGGTGACCCATCTTCTTACAGTATCGGCACTGAACATCGTTACCCTTGCAGTCCTTGCCGGGGTGGTCTCCGTTGCACCACTTGCAGTAATAGTGGCGCTCCGGTCCAGAGCCCGTGCTAGCTGCTATCACAATACACAATCAATACTTGTTCCACAACTTATCAACATATACTCTAACTTATCACACAGGATTAGACAATTACCCTTAGGTGGGTAAGAACGTAGGGGCTTGGCCGCATACGCATAGGTGAGCTGCAGAGGCTCCTCAGCAGTGGTGGTCTGGGTCTGGCCCTTGCCACCCTGTTGCTGTCCTTTCTGGGACTGGGGGTATGACTTCTTTTTCTTCCCTCCCCACTGCCCTTGCGTGCCTTGGCCCTCGTTCAGAGCCTTGCGCTTGAGCGCACTCTCCTCGTCCCTCAGACGGACGGTGATCTCCACAATTGCAGCGGCATGATAGCACTCCTATATTTAGGGTGTCAGTTATGCCCCGCTAAATAAATTCACAACACATTAACACATCGTACACACTTATTCACATTACACTGTAGTTCCATTACCTGCAAAGTGGTATATCCAGTAGGCCTCATGCCGTAGCGTAGGCGATAGTTCAGTCCATTGTAGAAACGGTTCACAAGGATCCGGTCTGAGTAACCCAGATCCGGTAGCAGGTGGATAAGTCCGATGAAGGCTGAGTAGTACTCATCTACCGTCATCTTATCCCCTTGCCTCAAACTGTCCAGCTCCAGGCGCTTGGCCTCTTGCACATGTATAGGGTAGTACTTGGCTCGCAGCAGAGCCGTGTACTCCCTCCATTGAAAAGTCGGGTCAGCAACTCTGCCCTCTCGCACAAGCTTCCACCAGCTCTGTGCCGAGCCCTTCAAGTAATAAGCAGCAAGTCGTACCTTGACCTGCTCAGGTACTGCTAGGGTTTCGAAGGCGGTCTCCATTTCGGAGATGTACGCCTCGAGCTTACGGGGATCGGTCTCCCCACTGAATGAGGGTGGCCTCAAATCAGCCAACGCCTTGACCCAGTTGGTCTCTCGTGGCGGTGGCGGTGGTGGTAGTTGAACTCCGGGCGTCTGCCCCTGCTGAATCGCAGCCACAAGCTGGGGTACCATTTGGGCTACGGCGGCTGCTACTCCTCTCAGCCATAACCTGAGCCGTAGGGTTCTCGCCCTGGTCACCCACATTGCCAGTACCACTTCCGCGGCCTCTACCTCGCGGTCTACCTGCCATCTGAATTCACATGAATATTCATTAGCAACATGCTTGCACACTTATCGGTCCAACGATTGTAACGCTTCCCGATAATAAGGTATCTCCACACTTAGTTAGTGGTTAACCTTTCCATAACTGTTCACTTAGGTATGTAGTTAGGTTTCCTAACTCGGTATATCCCTAAGCTCGGTATTCTAGTCATCAGAGCGATACTTCGCTCTGATACCACTTTTTGTAACACCCCTACTACGCACATCACATTACTTGGAATCGCAGCGGAATATAAACAACTAAACAGTAACTAAACGATTGGTGCTACAACGCCGTCAACCACCCACGTGGTTAACAAGGCTGAATAAATACAAGTGTACCGGTCTGATGATCAGACTCCCAGCATAGAACTAATAACCATATATATACATCAACAAAATACCGAGTGTTTACATAAATCCTTCACTGTATACTGTCACTGTAAACCGTCATAACCAAATATAAACACGCCACGGGAGCACAGGCGCATCCCGGGCCAACATCCAAAAGTACTCAAAGTAAACTACAACCTAGGATCTAGAGCCACTCCGCTTCTTCGATCCTCATCCTGCAGTAAAAGAAATATGGATCCCCCGAGGGGGTCAGCAACCCTTGGCTGGTATGGTTAACGCGCAGCCCATCGGCTACCGGATGCGCGCAAACTATTTGTCATGATGACATGGCATTTATTTTAAAACACACAACTTATACATATATAACATACATGGGTATTGTACACAACATCACATACATCACACAAGAACAATTCCTTACAGGAAGAGAACCAACACAGTTAGTCCCCATTGAGAGCCTAGAGAATGTTGCCATGCTCATGCTTAGCTCGTTACATAACTCGTTACCGTCCGGTTAGATTGAACGGTTAACTTAACACAAGGTGCCTCGGATATAGTGATCCAAGCACACCGAAATAACACATAGTATGCCCCTGTGGCCCGACGTGAGTCAGTAAATAGCCTTGGTTAAGCTAAAGGGAAGGTTGGAAACCAAATTGGAAACACAACCATAACATACAGAGAGAATCGAACCGGTTATGACATCGACTCCCATACTCACACGCGTGGCCGGAACAGACCGGACTCCTCACTTCCCCCGTTAGCCCTTGTTAGTAGTTCATCATTGAACTCAACAAACAATTCACAATAATAGGTCAGTCTTGTTAGACACACACAAGGGAAGAGAGAGTCATACTTAACAACATAATAATATTTAACAACTGTAAACTCTTTACATGGTTTAATCTTACAAGTCATAAACACACAGAAAAACAAACAACACACAAGCCGGTGTAAACCGGTAGGCAACAGACTGCAAGAAAACCATACCTTGGTCCTTGCCTTGATTTGTTTCCACCGTAGGTCACTCCTATACATGATTCAAGAATGTCGGTTAATTAACTTACTTAACTCCAAATTTACTAAGTGTTGAACATGATTATTTGACATGTTTAAATGTCTAACTTACCCTAGGTTACCTTCGTTATACACCCTAGGGTTAACTACATAAGTCACATTCTTTTCTGTTTTTTTTTAAGTTTTTGGTATGTCCGACCCACCGTCCGACCCACAACTGGGTCGGACCCTTCCAGTGGTTTTCGGGTCTGAAGAACCTTACCTTGTCCGACCCATGTCCGACCCAACCTTCTGGGTCGGACCATTCCAGAGAACTTCATCGACCTCAGAACATACATGTCCGACCCATGTCCGACCCACCCTTCTGGGTTGGACCATTACAGAACATTTTACCGCCTTACAAACATGCCCGTCCGACCCACGTCCGACTCACTCGACTGGGTCGGACCATTCCAGAACATTTTCCCTCCTTTGAAACTGACCGTCCGACCCATGTCCGACCCACCCTTCTGGGTCGGACCATTCCAGAACAATTTCCAGACGTCTAACAGAGGCTGTCCGACCCAAACTTGGGTCGGACCCCTGGGTCGGACGTCCTCTAAACTTACCCAAACTTTGTCAAATCTTCACCAAACTTCTCCTAAAGCCTCTTAATGTTCCCTAACAACATTTGGTACCCTTATATCCACATACAACATCCATGAAACTCATTTTCTAATTCCTTAAGTCTTTACTTATTTCCTTGTAAAATTCCTTAACACTTATACATTTTACACTAGGTTTCTAAATGGTGTTTCTCACCTATGATGGCTACTTCCCAAAATGCTTTCTCCTCATCTTAACATCATCTTTTAAGATTATTTCTCACAACTAACTCCTTATGTCATTCTTGAAATCCTTTTTCCAAGTTTACACTTTCTCCTTATTTTACCAAAGTTTGCCTAAGTCTTTACCTAAGTCCAAAATGACTTTGGTACATGCTAAAACCTCAAGATCATGCCTAAGTCCGTTACACTCTAGAACACTTCCTAGTTCATCAAATTCCTTTAAAACATCTTGAACTCTTTATTCATTTTCTAAATTTCGACATAGGTTCTCCTAGCATTTTGTTACACCAAAGCACATTGTTCTCCCCATTAAACACACAAGAATACTAACAATCCATCAACACTTTATTATACACAAACTTCACTCATAAAGCACTACATCACAATATAGTGCATAACTTAAATTGCATGGCACTTAGGCCCTTAAAATGCATGGCTCTTAGGCCCTTAAAGTGCATAATCCTTAAACACTGAATTTCCACAATATATTTGCCTTTGACCTGCAAATACACTCAACACACATATGCCTTTTACTAGTCTCTTGAGAACACTTTACTAAGGCATTCACCATTTGCTCTTTAGGTAGTTTTAATAAGCATTTATAAGCTCATTTCTCCTAAGGCATTAAACAACATTAGGTTAGTAGATTTACCTCTTTTCCAAACAACTCCTTTCTTGTTTCCTTATAAAAACCGGTAAGGTATTTGACTCCTTGTCAAGTTCTAAACAATATACAAACATTATAATGAGTATTCAAGCTATGAGCTTCATCTCATTGTAAACCCTAATTTTACATTGTTTCAAAAACATTAATGTAGTTGTTTTACCTTGATCTTTGAAGAGAGTTTGAATATATAACAAGAGAGGACTCCACCTAGTCCATGAAGAGTTGGAATGAAGCTAGAACAAAGTCACACAAAGAGCTCCATCAATAGGTATTTTCGGTCACAACAAAAACATGGAGGAAATGTAGTTTTTATTTGAGATTCCTTACCTAGAAGCAAAGGAGAGTAATAATATGTCAAAATACAAGCTCAAGCTCCTTCAATGGTGGAACTTCTTGGCACCGAAATGGGGCTCTTGAAGTTTTGAGAAGATAGGAATGAAGAGCTTGATGAGAGGAAGAGATTGGTGGTGTTTGTTTTTGATTTGGACAAGTGAGCTAGATTTTACAAGAGATCAAAGAAGAGGTTTAATGGTGGTGGTGTGGTATTACCGTGGAAGAGAAGGAAGAAGAGAGGTTGAAGAGAGTGTGGAGCCATGTGAATACAAGGGAGAAATGAGAGAATGAGATAGACTTACTTTTTGAAGATATTTGTAGTAATAAAGTAAAAAGTAAGTTTAATTAGTTTTCTTTACTTACTTATTATCAACTAGAGAGTGGTGAGTCACCAAACTTAGAAAACCGGCCCCCTATAATATAATGAGGGTATTTTAGTCTTTGTTTGTCAATTTAATTACTTAACACAACATATGTTACAAACTAGCTTATAAAAATCACTATTCACCAAAACAAGGCACTTAGAAGTGAAATTTTTGATTTCCCATTAATATAGCCACCCAAATGTGATACTATATAGTACACATATTAATTAAAGAGTAATGATGGACATTTAGCCATTCAAAACTCATTTACAAGACAATTTTTCAAAATGTGCTTTAAGACTCCTTAAAGCACATTTTGTGTTTAAACTTGTTTTCAAGCTTGGTTTTCTTTGGTAATTGGTTTAATATGTTCATTAGTATGTAAATGAGGTCTTGGTAAGTTCATTAGGTCTTAACCAAGTTTATCCCAAGCTTAGAGCACATTTTGGCTCTTATTGACTTTAAAGTACATTTTGTGTTTTCTTTTGTTTAAATTTGTTTACTATTGTTTCTAAGACTCTTTTTAGTCTTTATATACCATATTTAGGTGTTTAAACACATAACTAGGTTTGGGGTATTTCAATATATATATGCGTGTTCATTGAAGATATAATGTATAATTAATTTTGCTAGAAGTTAAATATGGGTAGCGATCAAGTTATAGGAATTTTATTTACGTGAAACTCTGTGCAACCGCGATCATAACAAAATTTGAGGGATATTTAAATACCATTTTGAAATAATTAGTATGCTATTTTTAAGGCCATGTCAAAATAAGGATTTTGTGATCTAAATGGGCATTAATAAATTTATGGGTTGATTTATGAGGATATATGAATTTCTGGAGGAAAACTACCGTGCTAGTAATTATAACTATTTGGGAACAAGTTAGAAAATATAGACATAATTGTAAGCTTGTTATATGGCTTAAATGAATTTCTAAAACCGTATATAAAATATATATTTATATATAGATATATTTTATAAAAATAAATAAATCAATAAGAGGTCAAAGGGTGATAAAAGGGTTATAAGGATAAATATATTAAGTATTTGAAGAAATAGTAAATCAAAACAATCATTATAAAATATAAAAGGAGTATACACAATTATCAAGTTAGGGATAAGTTAGGTAATTACCTTAAACCTTGGGGCATGAACGAAAATTTAAGTATTTGAGGGGATTAGCATATAAACCTAGGGAGGTTTTGGAAGTTTAAGTAATAACATAAATTAATTAAGAGGTATAATATGGGGTTTAAATAATTAAGGGTTGGTTATAAGAAAAAGGGGCTATGGTGTAATTGTGAGGAAAATATGGGCACGGTCAATTTGGATAAGCTTGTTACATGTTGATGCTTAAGAATACCATAAAACATTAGCTAGAGGGAAGGGCTTAGTTAACGTGTAAAACGACAATGTAAATGCCCAAGGAGTTGATAAAGTCTAAGGTTAATACGTGGGAAACTTCTCAAGCAGAGTTCCCAAATATAAAATACTTATGTCATACATTCTAAAATCAGAATACCAGCTGCTCCGGTGCACGGTAGTACTGTAATCATAAACAACACCTCAAAAATTTGACCTCCCTTGTAAATGTCCAAATGGCAATGTATGATGCCGCTATTATGATATAACCCTTCCAAACACACTACATTCGAAGGACAAATGTTTCTAAATAGATTCTGAAGAGCGGCCTCATTAATTTAGGAGAAGCTATGACAGTCACAATTATAATCAAAAGATCAAAGGGGACCAACTTGTAAAATTATAATGTAGCAAATATAGCTTAGACAGAGACAGAATCGGTGACCATAGCATGGCGACCTTGGATAAGTAAGAGTAATGGACTGCTAACCAAAAGCAAACTACACCGAGTAAAACGTAAATAAATAAACACGAGAAACTCTAAACGTGATTTAGCAAACTAAACATACAAACGCATATACATAACATATCAGGAAAGACTTGATATCAATAAACCCAAGGAGTAAATCAAATCCAATTAGAGGAGGTCATGAATAGTAAATCAATGAAATGCCCCGTATTTAAAAATAGTGATTAATTAGGCTAATAAGTAATTTAGAAGCTTAATTAAGCGTAAATAATCATAAGGGAACAAATCCTGAAGAAAACGGACCTTTAAAATGGATTAAAATCACTAATGAGCCTTAAAGCGCGTTTTTCGAGGTAACCGGGAAAACGTGTCTTTAAGCGGGTCAAATAGACTCGTAACAATTTTGGTCAACTAAATAATCATTAATAAATATTAGTGAGACTTTAGAACCAATAAAATCAAGAAAACGAGAAATTAGTAAAAAAACTGTCAAAAACGGGAAGTTGTGGGGTAGAAGTATAAATAACCAAGACTTATGTGTCCAATAATGTAAAAAGAATTTTTAAAACCCTTGTGGGTCTGTGGGCTGTCGATTTTGTGCCCCCTCTCACACTCACCTATCCTCTCTATGTACAAAAAGACAAAAATAATAAAACTCTCTCACTCTCACTTTACACTCTCTCTCCTCCCTATTCTCCTTTCTCTCACGTAATACCCTTCCCCCTCACTCTCTTTTCTTCTTCTCCTACCTCTCCATCGATTTCCATGGTGAAAGAAGAGAACCCACACAAAACTCACTTCTCTCCTTTGTAACTCTCTCCAAACTTCTCCAAAAAATTATAAAAACACCACCATTGTAATCCTCTCACCAAGAGCTACATTTCCATCTTTCCAAAATTCAAAAACAAGCACTTTCGATTTTATGGGTATACCCCATTTGGAGTTTCAACACCACCATTAGAAGGCCCTCCTTCTCCTTGTTCTTTTAAGGTAAAAACATTCTCAAAAACTCCATCTTTTTCTAGCCTCAAAGGCAAAACGAAAATTTAGCTAAACCTTGTTTTGGTTCCTCTTGTGCCCAGCCGATTTTGGCACTTTTGAAAGGTGGGAAACATCATTCTTGAGCTATTCCAAACAGCACTTAAGCTCTTGCAAGGTAAGGAAACTCCTAAACCCTAGAATGTACATTAAAAGCTTAAATGAGAATTAGTGTTGTTTTAGTATTGAAGCATATATATAAATGTTGGTAGTGTTTGAGGAATTGGGATTTACAAACCGGTAGAGAAGAAGGAAGGAAGAGAGAGAAGAAGAAAGAAAAAAAACTAGAAGAGAAACAAGGTAAGGATACTCTTTTGTATAACTTGTATATATATGTGTATGTAACAGTTTTTGGTAATTTGAAATGAGTAATAGAAATGGTAATGCATTAGTAGCATAATGTGTGAGGAAATACAAGTGTTTTGAAGCTTCAAAAGATGAGTAAAACTTATTGAAAACAGATTGGGAATTAGTGTTGATGTGCAGGAATTTTATGAGTGTTTAGTGGTTCATATTAGTGTTTGAGAGCTTGGCTATTATTGCTGTTTTGAAACAGGTGAGATATTGATAATAATGTGAGCAAAACAATGTGGTGAGAGTGTAAAAATATAGGGGAGGTTATGTCAAAATTTGCCTAGGATTAGAACACTTAGAGAATTAAAACTAGGTGACTAATGTGAGTGTGTAACAGATTTTGATGAAGGAAATAGAGGGTAAGTTGAGAGAGCTAGATAATGTATTCTAAGGCATTGAGAGTGCTAGAAATGACATTAGAAGAGAGAGCTATTGTTGGGAGAGGGTTAGAATAAAATCTGTAGCAAAACACAACTAGGAAACAACTAGTGAAAGTGTGAGTTGAAACTTAGAAAATTAGGTGAGTGAATGAGTATAAAATTGGTAAGGAGTTAGGAAATGAACTAGGGTGTATTAGGAGGTTTAAATAGTGTTAAAA
Source organism: Limonium bicolor (assembly GCA_023374045.1). Lineage (NCBI taxonomy): Eukaryota > Viridiplantae > Streptophyta > Magnoliopsida > Caryophyllales > Plumbaginaceae > Limonium > Limonium bicolor. Next base: position 319,487,825 of record CM041777.1, on the reverse strand, counting down.
CATGTGGGATTAAGTGTAGGAACAATGGAGAAGTATTGGGTAAAAGAGAGGACTGAAAACAGAAAGTAAAATGCAAATACTAGGCCAGACCGAACTTGCGACCGGACTTGCAAGTTCGGTCGAGCCCAGACTTACAAGACGGGTGAGCTACTGGAATCGACCGGACTTGCGACCGGACTTGCAAGTTCGGTCGGACTAGAAAATTCTCCCGTCTGTAACCTACTGGAATGGACCGACCTTGCGACCGGACTTGCAAGGTCGGTCGGCACAAAAATTTTCCGTCAGGTAAGCTACTGGAATGGACCGACCTTGCGACCGGACTTGCAAGGTCGGTCGGGCTAAAATTCGCCGGTAGCAAAACTTACTGGAATGGACCGACCTTGGGACCGGACATGCAAGGTCGGTCGACTCCAGAATTTCGAAACCAAAACATACTGGAATGGACCGACCTTGGGACCGGACATGCAAGGTCGGTCGACTCCAGAATTTCGAAACCAAAACTTACTGGAATGGACCGACCTTGCGACCGGACTTGCAAGGTCGGTCGGCCAGAAGGATTTCGGTAATCTGAGCTACTGGAATGGACCGGACTTGCAAGGTCGGTCGCAAGTCGGTCCGGTCAAAAAAAAATTATTTAAATTAAATAATATATAGTATATATGTATATACCTACATATATATATGTATGTATGTATGAATGTATGCCAAGGTTAAGTAAGAAAGTAAAACTTAAGTAATGACAAACAAGTAAGTAAAGTGTAAGTGTAAGAAATGTAAGGACATAGTAAGTAGGAGTTAAGTTGATGATAGGTAAATTAATCATTCAATTGTATGTATATAATAGGACTTGATTTGTGACACCGGAGGACGTTTGGAAACACGTGCAACGGTGAACGGTATGGATTCCTCATGCCCCGTATGCTATCTTGGTTACTCTGATTTGTGTGTTGTGTGCTAATTGATCACCAAAAGATAAATGCACGAATCGGAGTTAATATGCATACTTGTGGATATGTAGTGTTGTATGTTGTGAATATTCTTCTTAAATCATAGTTGTAAATTCATGAAATGTATGGATGATAATGAATGTGTGTATGTATGTTGTACTGTACCGTGACCGTTATTTATTGTGTTTGGACTTCTAACTTATTCCTAACAAGCTAACCATCCTAACTTAAAATGGTAATTAAATTGGAATGAGTAGAAGTCCGATATAGTTTCGGCCACGCGTGAGGATGCGGAGTCACGAGAGGTTGGCTCCAATTCCGGACTCTTAAACTGGTCCGCGGCCCAAATCCCTTAAGTGGGTAGCATCCTGGATTGGTGAGTCAAGTAAATCCCGGAGGTGGGACGGTGTAGTCCCCAGGGCCGGAGGTCCCGACGACTTAACTTGAGTATAAGTAAGTAAGTAATAATGAGTAAGTAAAGTAATTAATTGCAAGTGAGGAAAAGTAAGTAATGAGTAAAAGAGTAAAGCATTCCGATTAACCCGGATGCATAATTTGGCTAACCTTGTGAAGGTAAGTAAGTTGTGTGCTACTACATTGTTGCCTTGAATTATGTAATGAATTGTATGAGCATGTAATTTGTATGAAAAGCATGTGTGTATGAAATAAATAAATGGCATGTTTAGTGGACGTCAAATAGTCGGCGTGCCCTAGCTAGCACGCGGTATATGCGGAGTCCATATGCAGCGTTTGCTGAGCCCCTTGGGGCACCATTTTTACTACACGCAGGTACTCGAGAGTGATGAAGATGTGAAGACTCAACTCTATTACTTATCTTCTTTTGGGATGTAAACACTGAATTTATGATGGGTGTACTAAGTAGTACATGGCTACAGTTTTGAATAGCCGGTGTACCATGGGGTACACCTTTTTGGGATTTTGATAGGATGGGAATTGGTATAGATGAGTAGTTGGTAAACTCATTCTTTTGGAGCTTAGATCTGATGTAATCGAATATACTTTAATACTCGGTGATCCATTGATGTAAGTATTTGGTGTACGGTATTTGGCAATTAATTTAGTAGCTCGGTACGTTATGTTCATCAGACCGTGACTGTAAGTATTAGTAGCCTAGCTAGCCGTATGGGCGGTTAGCGGCATTGTTTCACCCGCCGTAGTAAGTATGTAATAATTCCGCTGCGAACTCGTAGGATTAGTAGTACGATTAGACGGTAAGCATAGGACTAATGGTTGGGGTGTTACAAAAAGTGGTATCAGAGCGTAGTAACGCTCTGATGTCCATAGTACCGAGCATAGGGGATTACCGAGTTAGGATTTCAACCGTCTTAAGACGGATACTTAGAAACCTAACTAGGAACTACCGTTGTTAACAACGGATACCCTTAACGTTCTTATGAACGATACCTTGCTTAAATTCCAAGACCTTTGAGTCATATCTTGCAAAGCCTAACGTAACTGTTAAATATTCAGATGTCAGGCAGAGGTCCAGGTCGCCCCAGAGGAGGGGCAATGACGGACCGGCGCGCAGACGATAGCTGAGATCGTCGCCGCCACGGTAGCGCAGATGCTACCTCAAGTAATCCAAGTTGTACAACAATCCCAACAAAAAACAAAACTCAAACGGGGCCAATCCCTCCCCCGCCACCCAGAGAAGCAAACTGGGTAAAAGCTGTAGCGGAGCTCCGCCTCCTTGCTTTAGGGACGAGAGTGATCCGGCTAAGCTCGAGGCCTACATCTCCGAGATGGAGACGGCTTTCGAAACACTCGAAGCTGCTGGAGTTCGAGTCAGAGTTGCTGCTTACTACTCAAGGATGCTGCAATGGATTGGTGGAAGCTGGTCAAGCATGAGCACGTCAGCGACCCCACATTCGATTGGGATTCTTTCGCCTCACTCCTCCGTTCCAAATACTACCCGGAGCATGTAAAACAAAAGAAAAGGCTAGAGCTAGACGCCTTAAAGATGACAGACAAGATGACTGTCGATGAGTACTACCGCACCTTCACCTCTATTCTCCGTCTTCTCCCTGATAGGATACACCGGCCAGGTGTTGGTCGATCGCTTCTATGGCGGTCTGAGCCATCGCCTTCGGTACGGTATGGGCTACACAGATTACCTCCCTTCAGGTAAATACGGTTAACCCTCAGTTCATCAATCCTTAAATTCCTTGAATTCTTTGAATCTTTTTATTCCTCCTTAAATGAGAATCCGGCTAATACCTGAGATTTCAGGAGTGTTATCAGCGGCTTCTCGCGTTGAGATCACTTGCCAACTAAGGGATGAAGAGACCGCGCTGAAGCGCAAAGCTAACAACAAAAACACCAGCACTGAGGAGCAGAACCAGGGGAAGAACTGGAAAAAGAAGAAAGGGAATTTCTTTCAGCAATCCCAAAAGAAATCCCAGGGTGAGAGCAGTGCCCATGCTGAGCAGGGCAACCAACTGAGCTTCTTCAGCTTGGTTATTCTGCACCGGTGGCAGCTAAGCCACTGAGATCACACCCACCAAAGGGTAAATTCCTAATCCAACTTGATTCGTAAAGTATCATATCCTATATCCACGCACAATGTGCTAACCCTCTAACCTCAGGTTCTAGCTCCGGTGTCGCCAAAACCTTCTCCGATGGCCGCACCTATGTGTGCAGAAAGTGCAACCAGGACCATCCTGGTAAGGACTGTTACGGGAGAGAGAAATCAAATGCTATAATTGCCAGAAGCTGGGACACACAGCTAACAAGTGCCCAGAGAGTGGAAAGCCGAGGGGAACCTTCAAAGGTACAAGCAGAGAGAGGGCAAGGAGGTGGCATCCGGCGATGCACCGGCCCAGCAGGCACCTCAGGGACAGGGATCCCGGGGCCTCAGAGGGGCGCACATCAGAGGCAGAGTTCTCCATGTATTGACCGTGATGGGCCGGTTCGAAATCCGGCCAAGGTAATCATCTAAACCTTTAATCCTTGAAATAGCATGCCTAGTAGTAGAGTAACTGTATGAGTGAATGCATGAGTAAATAAATGAAGGTATATCAAGCACGAAAATGAAGTAGTTGAAACTAGTACTCACCGTAGATGAAATTTGTAACCATAGAGAAGCTTTAGATCTGTTACCGATACCGGTTAAACTTGAATCAAGAGAGATCGACATCACCAAACCACGACTACACCAACAAAACAGTGAGGTCATCCGCCCAGGTATATCTTATTAAGGGGATACCTGACACCCGACAGCGAAATCTCTCATTCGACGATGCAACGAGCTAGGAACGGGTCAAGGTGGATTTTACACACCGAATTCCCCGGTGGAGCGAAGATGAAGCTGAAGATGATGTGCTTGGGAAAGGACTGGAATCCTATACCAAGACATACAGGAGACACGAACACAAGATGGAGCGAGCCACCGACAATACCACCAGAGTTTCAGACACTCATCACACAAAGCAGTAGAATTGCACAACAATGTGAACCTGAACCGATCCCCGCACTTGAGGGGACCTCTGTATCGTCAACTTTATTGAAAAGGAAGGACGACTTGGGTTACACCAAGACAAGGCGAGGACAGCGGAAAGCCTCTGAACAAGGAGTCCCGTAGTGGTCTGGTCCATTGGTGCATGACGCCGTATTCCTGTATCGCGAGCAGAAGCGTGTGGGACCTCGCAGGGAAATGGTATTGAGATCAGGAGATGTCCATCATGGGTGGAACTTAGGATGCGTTACACGGGATCAATAAGATCAAGTTGAATACGGCACCCGCGGCAAAATCAATGCCACACACATGAAACCAGGACGCCTGAACCTACCTTAGAAAGTATTAAATTCCTAGTATCATGTATATCTATTAGTAACGTGTATTAGAGACACGACATGTATGATGGTTGGTTTATCAATAAAGAGCAGTGTTGATTTAATTCCACTTGTGTCCACCATCAATACTTATCCAATTGTGAATCCAATAGGTTGTGGACTCGGTACCGAAGGTAACCTGAGCATCCTCACCGTAGCACAAGCCGGCAGAAGCGGCACCATCCTAACGGGAACCTTCCCAGTAAATGGCATTGATGCCAATGTGTTATTCCACTCCGGCGCCTCTCACACTTTCGTATCACCATCCTTTGTGAAGAGGTTGAAGCTAGATGCGGATGAGCTACCGAACTTCATGGTTACTCTCCCATCAAAGGAGCGAGTAAAGTGCACCAAGTATTATCAATCAGCCACAATCCAAATCAAAGGCGAATCGTTTCCCATTTCCTTCATCGAATTCAATGGATTGGGATTCGACGTAATCATTGGGATGAATTGGTTGGAGCGGCACAAGGGTAGAATCCTCTGCGCCGAGCACCGTTTGCTGCTCAAGAGTCCTTCTGGGGTTACAGTATCTTACCGCCAGAGACCGAGAGAGCCTTCGACCACACTCATATCTGCCATGGCTATGTACCGGGAGCTCAGAAAGGGCCAAGAAGTGTATCTTTGTTATGTACAAGACCTGGAGCGAGATCCAGAGTTCAGTGATGAAGTACCCATTGTATCCGAGTATCCCGATGTATTCCCTAAGGAGCTACCCGGCATGCCACCACCGAGAGCAGTGGAATTCGAAATTGATCTATTGCCAGGTACCGGTCCCATTGCCAGGGCACCGTACCGCATGGCACCAGCAGAGATGACCGAATTGAAAGAACAGTTGAGAGACCTTCTAGACAAAGGGTTTATACGCCCGAGCGTATCACCCTGGGGAGCACTGGTCCTCTTCGTGAAGAAGAAGGACGGTAGTCTCCGGCTATGCATTGACTACCGCGAGCTGAATGCAGTCACAGTCAAAAATAAATACCCACTACCACGCATCGACGACCTCTTTGACCAGTTGAAAGGAGCCTCAGTCTTCTCCAAGATCGACCTCCGTTCAGGGTACCATCAGATTGCAATCAAAGAGCAAGACATTGAGAAAACGGCATTCCGTACCAGATATGGCCACTATGAATTCACAGTGATGCCATTCGGTTTGTCAAACGCACCGGCAAAATTCATGGACCTCATGAATCGACTATTCAGTGAGCAGTTGGACACTTCGGTTGTGGTCTTCATCGACGACATCCTTGTATATTCCAAATCACCAGAGGAACATGAAATTCACTTGAGGAAAGTGCTTGAGACACTGCGCGAGAACCAGCTGTATGCGAAGTTCTCCAAATGCGAGTTTTGGCTTGATCAGGTATCATTCCTTGGACATGTCATCTCGAGCGCAGGTATCTCGGTTGACCCTTCTAAGGTAGAAGCTGTACGATCATGGCCTAGACCCAAGACTGTTACCGACATTAGGAGCTTTCTTGGTCTAGCCGGTTAACGGAGATTGTAAGGGACTTCTCGAACGCAAGCCCATGACTACACTGATGAAGAAAGATGCACCGTTTGTATGGACAGATGCGAGTATCATTTCAGAAACTGAAAGACTCATTGACCTCAGCGCCCGTCCTTACTCTTCCAGAGGGCACAGAGGGATTTGAGGTGTACTGTGATGCATCAGGCAAAGGAATGGGATGCGTACTCATGCAGCATGGCAAGGTGTTGCTTATGCCTCCCGCCAGCTGAAAAACATGAGGAGAATTACCCGACTCACGACTTAGAGTTAGGAGCCATTGTCTTCGCCTTGAAGATATGGCGACACTATCTCTATGGGGTAAGCATCACCATCTACTCCGACCATAAGAGCTTACAGTATGTATTCACTCAGAAAGAACTCAACTTGAGACAGAGAAGGTGGATGGAGTTTCTCTCAGACTACGACATCAACCTGCAGTATAAGGAAGGGAAGGCAAACATTGTAGCCGACGCCCTGAGCCGTCGAGCACACTCGCTCCATTCGCTACTCGCTTCTTCTAGCTTGGTTGACGAGGTGCGAGACGCTCAGTTGAGCGACCCTTACCTAACCGAAATCAGACACAAGATCGAGAATGGTACATTTGAGAAGAAAAGTATGATTTTAAGCTACATGAAGATGGTTTGATTCGGTTGAATGGCAGGCTATGCGTCCCCCGAAGCAATGCTGAGCTAAGGGATCGCATCCTGCGAGAGTCACATAGTTCTACATTATCAGTCCATCCGGGAGCCTCCAAGATGTACAAAGACATGAAGAGGTACTTCTGGTGGTCTGGAATGAAGTCAGATGTGACAGAATTCGTATTGAGATGCTTGACATGCCAGAAGGTAAAATTTGAACACCGTAGACCGGGCGGAATGGTACAATCGATGCCAATTCCGGAGTGGAAATTTCATGATATCTCCATGGATTTTGTTGTAGGACTCCCACCTGCTAGGGGAGGACTCAACATGATCTGGGTTGTAGTAGATCGCCTTACCAAGGTTGCCAGATTCATACCGATGAAGGACACCTGGAAGGTAGTAAAGCTAGCTGAGCTTTTTGATAAGGAGATTATCAGACACCACGGAGTCCCTAAGACTATAGTATCTGACCGCGACACCAGATTTCTTTCGAGATACTGGAGAGCTACAAGGGAAGCGTTGGGTACAGAATTGAAGTTGAGTACCGCCTTCCATCCTCAGACCGACGGTCAGACAGAGAGGACCATCCAGACACTGGAGGACATGCTTCGGGCATGTGCCTTGGACTTTCAGGGGAGTTGGTTAGATAAGCTTCATCTTATCGAGTTCTCGTATAATAATAGTTATCACGCCTCGATTAAGATGTCGCCTTTCCAAGCTCTATACGGTAGACCTTGCCGTACACCCTTGTGTTGGGATGAGTCAAGTGAAGCGGTCATAATAGGACCGGAGTACTTGAGCAAGTACAAGCCGAAGTGCAACAAATCCGAGCTAACATGAAGGCAGCCCAAGATAGACAGAAATCCTATGCGGATGTGAGACGACGCGACCTTGAGTTCGCCGTGGGCGACCAAGTGTTCTTGCGAGTTTCACCTATGAAGGGTGTCTTCAGATTTGGTCAGAAGGGCAAGCTAAGCCCAAAGTTTGTAGGGCCGTACACTATCACCGAAAGAGTTGGATCCGTAGCCTACAGGTTAGCACTACCTGAGGACTTGGGGCGTGTCCATGATGTATTTCATGTGTCACAACTCAAGAAGTATATTGCTGATCCTTCTCATGTGTTGGAGCCCGAGCACTTATCCATTGAGCCAAACATGAGATATGTCGAAACCCCAGTGAGAATCCTTGATAGGAAGACCAGAGACACTCGCCATAAGTCTATACGAATGGTGAAGGTCCTATGGTCAACCATGATGTCGAAGAAGCGACATGGGAGTTGGAAGATGCCATGAAGGCTAAATACCCGCAGTTATTCATAGACTAGAGAGTCTAGTATTTAGTATACGGGTACGGGTCGTACCCCTTTTAAGGGGGGTAGAGCCCTTTTGCTTTTGCATTGCTTCGGGGTAAGCATTGCATTTTGTATGGCACATGTAGTGCAAGTGAATTTAGTATGGATGTGTATGTATGTGTAATGTGTAATGAATGATGTGTATGTGCAATGTATGGTGTATTGGTGTAATGTGTATTGTGGATGGTAATGGTGTATTGTGTATTGTGGTATGGTATGAATGGAAATGATGTATTGTGTATGTGAATTGTGTATGATGTGTGTGTATGCTTGCAATGTGGAATGAAGTAAACACCTCATAGGTGTAGTAAGACACATTATGACGATTGGTGTGCATAATGAGTAGAATTATAAAACTATTAACCTTGAGCAACTTTGAGGGCAAAGTTTCTTAAGGGGGGTAGATTGAAATACCCCGTAATTAAAAATAGTGATTAATTAGGCTAATAAGTAATTTAGAAGCTTAATTAAGTGTAAATAATCATAAGGGAACAAATCCCGAAGAAAACGGACCTTTAAAATGGATTAAAATCACTAATGAGCCTTAAAGCGCGTTTTTCGAGGTAACCGGGAAAACGTGTCTTTAAGCGGGTCAAATAGACTCGTAACAATTTTGGTCAACTAAATAATCATTAATAAATATTAGTGAGACTTTAGAACCAATAAAATCAAGAAAACGAGAAATTAGTAAAAAACTGTCAAAAACGGGAAGTTGTGGGGTAGAAGTAAAATAACCAAACTTATGTGTCCAATAATGTAAAAAGAATTTTAAAACCCTTGTGGGTCTGTGGGCTGTCGATTTTGTGCCCCCTCTCACACTCACCTATCCTCTATTACAAAAAGACAAAAATAAAAAACTCCCTCACTCTCACTTTACACTCTCTCTCCTCCCTATTCTCCTTTCTCTCACGTAATACCCTCCCCCTCACTCTCTTTTCTTCTTCTCTACCTCTCATCGATTTCCATGGTGAAAGAGAGAACCCACAAAACTCTCTTCTCTCCTTTGTAACTCTCTCCAAACTTCTCCAAAAATTATAAAAACACCACCATTGTAATCCTCTCACCAAGAGCTACATTTCCATCTTTCCAAAATTCAAAAACAAGCACTTTCGATTTTATGGGTATACCCCATTTGTAGTTTCAACACCACCATTAGAAGGCCCTCCTTCTCCTTGTTCTTTTAAGGTAAAAACATTCTCAAAAACTCCATCTTTTTCTAGCCTCAAAGGCAAAACGAAAATTTAGCTAAACCTTGTTTTGGTTCCTCTTGTGCCCAGCCGATTTTGGCACTTTTGAAAGGTGGGAAACATCATTCTTGAGCTATTCCAAACAGCACTTAAGCTCTTGCAAGGTAAGGAAACTCCTAAACCCTAGAATGTACATTAAAAGCTTAAATGAGAATTAGTGTTGTTTTAGTATTGAAGCATATATATAAATGTTGGTAGTGTTAGAGGAATTGGGATTTACAAACTGGTAGAGAAGAAGGAAGGAAGGAGAAAGAGAGAAGAAAGAAAAACTAGAAGAGAAACAAGGTAAGGATACTCTTTTGTATAACTTGTATATATATGTGTATGTAACAGTTTTTGGTAATTTGAAATGAGTAATAGAAATGGTAATGCATTAGTAGCATAATGTGTGAGGAAATACAAGTGTTTTGAAGCTTCAAAAGATGAGTAAAACTTATTGAAAACAGATTGGGAATTAGTGTTGATGTGCAGGAATTTTATGAGTGTTTAGTGTTCATATTAGTGTTTGAGAGCTTGGCTATTATTGCTGTTTTGAAACAGGTGAGATGTTGATAATAATGTGAGCAAAACAATGTGGTGAGAGTGTAAAAATATAGGGGAGGTTATGTCAAAATTTGCCTAGGATTAGAACACTTAGAGAATTAAAACTAGGTGACTAATGTGAGTGTGTAACAGATTTTGATGAAGGAAAATAGAGGGTAAGTTGAGAGAGCTAGATAATGTATTCTAAGGCATTGAGAGTGCTAGAAATGACATTAGAAGAGAGAGCTATTGTTGGGAGAGGGTTAGAATAAAATCTGTAGCAAAACACAACTAGGAAACAACTAGTGAAAGTGTGAGTTGAAACTTAGAAAATTAGGTGAGTGAATGAGTATAAAATTGTGTAAGGAGTTAGGAAATGAACTAGGGTGTATTAGGAGGTTTAAATAGTGTTAAAACATGTGGGATTAAGTGTAGGAACAATGGAGAAGTATTGGGTAAAAGAGAGGACTGAAAACAGAAAGTAAAATGCAAATACTGGGCCAGACCGAACTTGCGACCGACTTGCAAGTTCGGTCGAGCCCAGACTTACAAGACGGGTGAGCTACTGGAATCGACCGGACTTGCGGCCGGACTTGCAAGTTCGGTCGGACTAGAAAATTCTCCCGTCTGTAACCTACTGGAATGGACCGACCTTGCGACCGGACTTGCAAGGTCAGTCGGCACAAAAATTTTCCGTCAGGTAAGCTACTGGAATGGACCGACCTTGCGACCGGACTTGCAAGGTCGGTCGGGCTAAAATTCGCCAGTAGCAAAACTTACTGGAATGGACCGACCTTGGGACCGGACATGCAAGGTCGGTCGACTCCAGAATTTCGAAACCAAAACTTACTGGAATGGACCGGACATGCAAGGCCGGTTGACTCCAGAATTTCGAAACCAAAACTTACTGGAATGGACCGACCTTGCGACCGGACTTGCAAGGTCGGTCGGCCAGAAGGATTTCGGTAATCTGAGCTACTGGAATGGACCGGACTTGCAAGGTCGGTCGCAAGTCCGGTCCGGTCAAAAAAAATTATTTAAATTAAATAATATATATGTATATATGTATATACCTACATATATATATATGTATGTACATGTATGAAAGTATGCCAAGATTAAGTAAGAAAGTAAAACTTAAGTAATGACAAACAAGTAAGTAAAGTGTAAGTGTAAGAAATGTAAGGACATAGTAAGTAGGAGTTAAGTTGATGATAGGTAAATTAATCATTCAATTGTATGTATATAATAGGACTTGATTTGTGACACCGGAGGACGTTTGGAAACACGTGCAACGGTGAACGGTATGGATTCCTCATGCCCCGTATGCTATCTTGGTTACTCTGATTTGTGTGTTGTGTGCTAATTGATCACCAAATAAGATAAATGCACGAATCGGAGTTAATATGCATACTTGTGGATATGTAGTGTTGTATGTTGTGAATATTCTTCTTAAATCATAGTTTGTATAATTCATGAAATGTATGGATGATAATGAATGTGTGTATGTATGTTGTACTGTACCGTGACCGTTATTTATTGTGTTTGGACTTCTAACTTATTCCTAACAAGCTAACCATCCTAACTTAAAATGGTAATTAAATTGGAATGAGTAGAAGTCCGATATAGTTTCGGCCACGCGTGAGGATGCGGAGTCACGAGAGGTTGGCTCCAATTCCTGACTCTTAAACTGGTCCGCGGCCCAAATCCCTTAAGTGGGTAGCATCCCGGATTGGTGAGTCAAGTAAATCCCGGAGGTGGGACGGTGTAGTCCCCAGGGCCGGAGGTCCCGACGACTTAACTTGAGTATAAGTAAGTAAGTAAAGTAATTGAAAGTAAGTAATTGCAAGTGAGGAAAAGTAAGTAATGAGTAAAAGAGTAAAGCATTCCGATTAACCCGGATGCATAATTTGGCTAACCTTGTGAAGGTAAGTAAGTTGTGTGCTACTACATTGTTGCCTTGAATTATGTAATGAATTGTATGAGCATGTAATTTGTATGAAAAGCATGTGTGTATGAAATAAATAAATGGCATGTTTAGTGGACGTCAAATAGTCGGCGTGCCCTAGCTAGCACGCGGTATATGCGGAGTCCATATGCAGCGTTTGCTGAGCCCCTTGGGGCACCATTTTTACTACACGCAGGTACTCGAGAGTGATGAAGATGTGAAGACTCAACTCTATTTCTTTATCTTCTTTTTGGGATGTAAACACTGAATTTATGATGGGTGTACTAAGTAGTACATGGCTACAGTTTTTGAATAGCCGGTGTACCATGGGGTACACCTTTTTGGGATTTTGATAGGATGGGAATTGGTATAGATGAGTAGTTGGTAAACTCATTCTTTTGGAGCTTAGATCTGATGTAATCGAATATACTTTAATACTCGGTGATCCATTGATGTAAGTATTTGGTGTACGGTATTTGGCAATTAATTTAGTAGCTCGGTACGCTATGTTCATCAGACCGTGACTGTAAGTATTAGTAGCCTAGCTAGCCGTATGGGCGGTTAGCGGCATTGTTTCACCCGCCGTAGTAAGTATGTAATAATTCCGCTGCGAACTCGTAGGATTAGTAGTACGATTAGACGGTAAGCATAGGATTAACGGTTGGGGTGTTACAATCAAACACACCCGACTTAAGTTAATGTTATAACTTAACAACCGAAAATGAATATTGGGATCTCAGTGGTGATAATCCCTGAATAGTTACCACAAGTTGGTGGATACACACAAGAAATAATAATGAGGAGGGAACAATAGGGTTACATGACCCAGAAAAGATTAAGATTGGAATCTGAATAAACAAATTAAATTTAACAAAAAAAAATATGTACATATACATATAGAATTAGACTTTAGAGATGGTCCATTCAAAGAATTAAAATTTGCAATATGAAGTCATATCGAATTGGGCCCAAACGGTCAAACAAGATGAAATCAGCCAAATTAACTAGGCACTCCAACGAGGAATAGTTCCAACTCAATTGAATATTTATGAATAGTCTGGTATTGGAAATTAGAAATTTTAAGAAGATTAATGGACGTAATTGCGGAATAAATTAAAGGGACAAGATAATGAAATAATCACTTGGTAAATTCAGTATTAATTTGTAAGTGTGGAGGAAAATAGTAATAATATAAGAACTTAGAAATATACAATTGTATATCCAGCTGGCTAACACTAGAATTTAAATAGTATGAAGCTACGTATATAAGTAAATGAACATATATATGTACATATGGTATGAAAATTTGAATGAAAGGAACTTGGGAGATCAGGAGGGTATAAAGATATGTAATAGGGTATCATAAACCTATGGGAACAAACATATATGGATATGTATAAATCAAGAGGATTATTGTAATATAAATACGACCTTGGAACTTATAACACATGAGTATGTATATATTATATATACATGAATGAACGAAAATATACACACATACACACCTAGAGGTATATACAGTTAAAGAGTTTAAACAATAAATCTAAAGGCTTAAGAATTATGACACTAGTCCATGAATTAATTGCTAGATGATTAGGAACGAGGGAGATAAGAATTTAAATTGAGTAAATTGATTAGTTGTTTAAACCGGACGTGCAAGGTTGAGCTCGACCCTGGCCAGGTCAAGTGACACTGAGCACAAATTGGGGTGAAGGGGTAGTCCAACACTTACGCTGATCACGTCAGTGTTGGATGATTCTCAAAACCCCCTTCAAGTGGTCACATAAACTACAAATAGGTGGGAAATTTTATAAGCTGGAATAGAAAGTTGCCAAGGAAGCGAGGTTGATGTCTGATAATACAAGAGTGTAAAATACATTGATACATGATTCGAAACTTGGAGGGTAAACACATGGGTATACAGATATGTGGAGACTTGAAATGAGGTGATGTTACTAATAGCCTAATAGTTACTACATAAAATATATACTATCGCAATCAAATGCAATATATGACCGGTAGTAGTCAATTGCTTTAGTTTCTTGTGGAACATAATAATGACACTAGACTGTGTGACCAAGTAGAGCTAGTCAGCAAGCTGCTGCTTGATACAATCACAATAATAAGGATAAGAAAACTAAACACCCTATGTTACATGATTTGCAAACGTAAGAACTTATAACATGGACCATTGAGGAACCGACAATGTCAAGGCCATAGTTTGGCTGGAAAACAAGGATTACTTGAAGATGAAGAAAGGTCTAAATCACTATACACACTAAGGTACATAATAGGTGATAACGCTACGAGGATAAACTAGCTAGCTAGATATAATTATGAGCGGTAATATAAACCAAACATGTTGTAGTAACAACGGCACATTTGTAACATTGAAAAACATTAAGCACTAAATCGTTACTACAGAGCATATATGAATATAAACCTGAAGGGCAGCTAGAAAGAATAACTCCGACGCGTAAAAGCGCACTAAAAGCATGAACTTCCGACCACCAGAGTAAATGGATAGACAAGCTACAACGCACCAAGACTGTGAACAAATTAAAATACCCTATATCGGTCAAGAGACTTGTACTCCTACACAATTAAGCCATGCACTACCTTGGAAGGTATAGTGAGGGAAAACTAAACCTGAAAGTAATCAGAGTCGTACAGCAGAAGCTGGCGGACCATATTTCACATTTTCCAATTGATTAACAAGTGACATATCTGCCAATACCTTAGACCCAGAGAGGCTAACCCAAATCCATTATAGATCGGTATAGATACCGATAAGGAGCCTTGAGAATTAAACTAAACCATTAACATGAGAGTTAAACATCTTGAACCAAGGTTCTAGGATTACGTGGGTGTAATCCAGTTTTAAGGGGGTAGGCGTATTGCGTTTTTGCGGTGTTGTTGCTCGTTGAGGTGTTGTTTTGGATGCGATGTCTGCGAACTGTGTCTGGATTGGGTTGAACGCATCGTGGTTATGAATGAATGATTTGTTCATCTGATTGTTTATGAGTACAGTATATGAATATTACTGGTACATTGTAATATTATTGAGAACTTGGTCAAGCCACAGATGTGGCGTGGTGCTTATAAGCACAAATGGTGAAATAGAACTATGGAATTTGCGGGACATGATCCCTTGATTAGAGAGAACGAATTCAAGACTTGATCCTTTCGCTATGTGTATTCCTACAACCACACGTGGATGGTTAGTAGGTTTATGTGTTTTGGATTGCGTGTATGTGAATGGTATGTACGTGTATGTACACTTAGTCGTGAATGAATGTTGTGTGCCTTTTGATTACAGCTGTACATGGGTTACGCAGTACTACTATCTTGGATCACTATGAGAACTGGTGAGAAGCCATTAATGTGGCATAGTGCTTATGGGTAGTAGGAATTATAATATGTGGGACTTGATCCCTTGGTTAGCGTGAATGAACGAGGGGCTTAATCCCAAGAAATTTTTGAGAATGGAAAAACATTGACTAGGGAAGTAAGACTTCGGGACGAAGTCTCTTTTAAGGGGGGTAAGTTGAAACACCCCTAAACAATTAAATGCATAAAATCATAAACACGAGAAGATCATCCGAGAGTAACGTGTCACAAAATACGGGACATGTGATAATGCACGAACAATTAAATTAAGTACAGACATATATATGTCCGAGAACACGACAACGTGACTTACTAATACAGTTGTGTACATATGTATACATACGTATATGAAAATACATATACACAACGTTACAATGATACAACGTTGTATATATATAACTAATAACGTGACATGATAGTATAGTCGCATATGTATATATAACTAAAATGCGACAAAATAAAACAGTCATATATATAGGTAGATATAATTAACAACGTGAAAAGATAAAATACATGTATGTAACAAGCGACACGACATAATAATATAGTTGTACATATACACATGTATACAAATAGGCATGTATATATACTGCCACAAAAATAGAGCAAATGTGCTCTTGCCAAGATTCAAACCCGACACCACTGGTATCTCTACCATATGCCTTAACCGATTGAGCTGCGCTTAAATTCAGTATTAAATAACACCGTTAGACACAAGAGTAATAATGCATATCAGGACATAAATTAAACTACCAACTTACCTACTAAGTAAATGAGACTGATTATATACCAAACATAATGCCCCACCACCTTTTTTGTTTACCACTATTGGAAGTGGCACATAGTACATCGGTTTCCTATTTCGATCTAGACATCCACGCTGCTTCTGTTTCTATCTTGAGCAGTATACGACACACCTTGAAGGAAATTGCCTTCCACCATCGATACACTTTTGATTTTCCTTCTTGAGCAGTGTACAACACTAACGTGAGCAACTATCAACAACTCAAGTCATTAAATATTGCAAGGTGCGTACTCATTTATTATGAATAACATTCTTATCAGTTCAAAAGAATCCCAACGACAACTCTTCCTCCTCCCCTGTAATACCGATTTCGAAAAACAAAACAACAGCATCAGTGGAGATTTAGTTCTTTCATTTCCTTCTGTCACACGCATACACTTGGAAGGAAAAAAACGAGACCTGCACACACACTACTGCAGTGGGCAACAACAACACCCTCGAACAGAGCCATGACCAAACACCAAGATGTTTTTCTCCTTTCCAAGATGAGCGCTAACTCCACTTGCTCCTGTTACACATCGCATGCTCGGGGAAGGAAAAAAATGGGA
Source organism: Limonium bicolor (assembly GCA_023374045.1). Taxonomy (NCBI): domain Eukaryota; kingdom Viridiplantae; phylum Streptophyta; class Magnoliopsida; order Caryophyllales; family Plumbaginaceae; genus Limonium; species Limonium bicolor. The sequence continues at coordinate 319,471,064 of CM041777.1, read as the reverse complement.
CGCACCTCTCTGCCCCAGGTCTTCTCGAACAGCAACAAACCCAAACTCCCTTGCAACAACTTCTCCTCTTTTCAACCTGGCTCATAGCAGCCCACCCTCCTCCTGTATGCTCTCGAACACACAGAGAGCAATTCTTTTTTCAGCTCAACTTCCTTTCTCCTCCTTCTGCTCTTGTACCCACGTTAGGAACTCTATTCCAGTTTCTTTCTCTTTGAGCTGGAAGCACACACCAGAAACGGTAATAATTACCAGCAACTGAATACCTAAACACTCCCTCTACTGCTCACCATCCTACACCATTGCAAGGCCTGCATTTCACTCGACAACAATACAAGCCAAGCAACCAGCAGTAGCATCAACCGGGAAAGAGCATGTACAACATTGTCTTCATTTTTTTCTTACCACCGTGAACAACAACATGACGACGACAGCTCCCTCCTCTTCCTCTGCATGAGACACCAAGCAACCTTGCACCTTCTTCCTGCTTGTTTTCCTGTCGCTTCCCGATGCGTGCAAGCCAGAGCAAGGCTTGGGAACTTTCCTCAGCCGCTGCGCATGTGGTAGTTTCCAGTGTTTATAAAACCGGAGTTAATCGACAACATCCAGAAGCTCTTCAATCTTGGCGCAAGTAGTAACCTGGAAACAGAGAAGAAAAAAAAACGGTATCTTACTACTACTTTTCCTCTGCCATGTTTCAGTTATTCTCTAAGTGCATAAACACCTCCTCTTTGTCCCACCTTGAAGCAACAATAGAGCCATGTCTTGACCCCTCTTCTGTTCCATTTCGCAATGCACACGCAGTAGACCAGTTACAGTTACCACCGCGCTATCATGGGAATAAAGCAGTGATACACATCCATCTACGTACAGACTTGAGTGTACCTCTTCACCGTGTGAAGCAACTGCAGGCTTTTGTTTTCCTTGCACACCACAGTACAATGCTCTCCTCTACATGCAACCGAGACTGAAGCGTGCAACTTCTTGCTCCGGCGCCAGAACCAGTGGATACGAGACAGGACAACCGCTTCTTCATCCTTGAACCCACCGTGGAACAGAAGGCAACAGAGGTATGGTAGTACTCTGCTTCCTCTTCCATTTCTCCCTCTCCTTCACGTCTTAACAGCCACATTCCCTTCACCAGTTCCCCCATATTATTCCAAGGTTCAGAGTCCCCACTTGAGGATACTTCCAGCCGGATCAACGAGACAAGGGACTACGCTCAAAACACCGGCAACCAACTCGGGAACTAGGTGAGAACCGTATCCACTATGGCTGCTTAAGTTCCTTTCCTTTTCACTTTCACATAACAAGTGAACTGATCACCTTAACGTTGTTATTCAAGAACATGTCGCGAAAAAAAGGGAGAGATGTAGATACAGGACAACTGAACCCCAAATAGATTCATATAGTATAGGCTTGTTGGTTGGGTTATGTACAGGGGATAACAACGGTGTGTATATACAAGTATGTCTAACGTAAACCATGCAAGGGAACCAAAAATTTGGAATCCAGGAATATACATATTGAACTGTAAAGGCATAACCGATAGTAGCTATATGTATATGCGTATGTTACTAGGCTTGTGATACGTAACTGCACCTAATGGGCATGTACGCATGTACATGGGAGCTGGTGATATACAAGGGAACCGAAAAATGGTAATCTAAGAAGTCATTGAGTATATACACATACATATATACACGTACACATATACAACAAAATATCTATATAGGTATTTTCTGAAGAGTAAATACGTAAGGGGGACAAGTACACACATACATATATGTTGTGTAAGTGGGAGTTATACAAGAATAGATGCAAACCGTAACATATAAAAATGAGCTAAATCAAAATATTTATCGAAATGGTAGGAAAACAAATTGAGGAAAAGTTTATACTAACCGAGGCTAGGATACATTGTCAGAGATATGTAAATGCCATTTTAAAATAATTATTATGTTATTTTAAGGCCACACATTTAGGCTATGTCAAAGTAATTATTTTGTGTTCTAAATTTTCATTAATAAATTTATGGATTGATTTACAAAGATATATAAATTTCTGGTGGGAAACTATCAAACTAGCCTACTTGGGAACATCTTAGAACAATACGGACATATTTGTAAGCTTGTTTTATGGCTTGAACGGATTTTTTTTCTTTTAAAACCGTATAATATATATATATATATATATATATGAGTGTTCATTGAAGATATAATATATAATTAATTTTGCTGGAAGTTAAATATGGGTAGCGATCAAGTTATAGGAATTTTATTTACGTGAAACTCTGCGCAACCGCGGTCATAACAAAATTTGAGGGATATTTAAATACCATTTTGAAATAATTAGTATGCAATTTTTAAGGCCAGGTCAAAATAAGGATTTTGTGATCTAAATGGGCATTAATAAATTTATGGGTTGATTTATGAGGATATATGAATTTCTGGTGGAAAACTACCGTGCTAGTAATTATAACTATTTGGGAACAAGTTAGAAAATATAGACATAATTGTAAGCTTGTTATATGGCTTAAATGAATTTCTAAAACCGTATATAAAATATATATAGATATATTTTATAAAAATAAATAAATCAATAAGAGGTCAAAGGGTGATAAAGGGGTATAAGGATAAATATATTAAGTATTTAAAGAAATATTAAATCAAAACAATCATTAAAAAATATAAAAGGAGTATACACAATTATCAAGTTAGGTATAAGTTAGGTAATTACCTTAAACCTTGGGGCATGAACGGAAATTTAAGTATTTGAGGGGATTAGCATATAAACCTAGGGAGGTTTTGGAAGTTTAAGTAATAACATAAATTAATTAAGAGGTATAATATGGGGTTTAAATAATTAAGTGTTGGTTTTAAGAAAAGGGGGCTATGGTGTAATTGTGAGGAAAATATGGGCACGGTCAATTTGGATAAGCTTGTTACATGTTGATGCTTAAGAATACCATAAAACATTAGCTAGAGGGAAGGGCTTAGTTAACGTGTAAAACGACAATGTAAATGCCCAAGGAGTTGATAAAGTCTAAGGTTAATGCGTGGGAAGTTTCTAAGGGACTAGTATAAGTTGAACACCCAAAAATTTACCTAAGGAACAACACCCGATAAAATGGGATAAACTAGGAAAAATGTCACTACGGTCATCGCGTGCAATCATAAACTGACAAGTTGTTTTAATTAACTCTAGGGTCGTAACGAACGCCAACCGGGACCCCATGTGAGAGTCAACTCTTGCTTCTGAATGAGGTATGGACATGTGTGGTTCGTATGTTGCCGTGTTACACGGCTTGTTTGTTGTGTGCCTTGTGTGAAAATGACCATAAGATTAAAGCATGAAATTGGATTGCTTGCTTATCTTGCTTATATGATTGCTATATCTTTGTTGCATATTATTTGCGCGCACACAGTAGTTTAGTCCCTTCTCGTTTATGGAACTTTGAGATGGAACATGATGAACTACGTAAACAAAACAAAAGAACTATACAAAGAGAAAACTCCTCTCTAACTATAGAGGATCGCTAAGGACACCCACTATGGTGTCGACATTATAATGATAATGAAAAGTAAAATACCAACTGGTGAAACACGAGGATAACCCGGGAAGACAACAGCTCGGGCCACGCGGTATGGATGATCGGGAGTTGGCATCTGCATCAGATCCTTCGACCGTCTATGGTGGAACATATTTTGGAGGTCCCTAGGTGACCCCGCTTTCTCAGCACATCCTAGAGTCTAGAGGTGACTCCGCTTTCTCGACCCCTTGGCGTCGGGAATGGAGGATTGGCATTTGGTGGAGCATTTATCCTGGAGTCTAGAGGCGACTCTGCTTTCTCAACGGATGCCGCCGGGAATGGAGGAATTTGCTATGGAGGAGATGTCCTCCAATGTGCGGTGATAACAGAATTCACAAATAATCCTTAAAGAAACTAGGAAAGATTGGCACCTACATGATATGGTCACGGGATCTAACTATTTCCCCAGACCTGGTGCAAGGAAAGAGAAATAAAATACACATTATGGGAGTAAGAGAAAAGAAATGAAAACACACAACGCTCGAATGATCCCATAGTGAGGATCAGGAGTACAACATACCTATGCACACGTTTTATTATGTACATGATTGTTGTTGTGATACTAGCAGCTTGTTGTGCTTGGTTGCGTGTTTGATGTTGCTATGACGCCAACATGTTATGTTTTGGTTGCTTGTTGTTAATGCTTTGCTACCTTTGAGTGTGTATGAAACCTTGATGTATTGCGGCCTACTTTACTGCTTTATTATAGCATGTAAATTGACTTAATAATATTCGACCAAGTAGTCGTGTAGCCCGGCAACATACGGGCTACACACGTTCATACTCAGCGTAGTTTGTTGCTGAGTCCTTTACAACCCAATTTTTACAAGTATTGAGATGGATGATAACGGAGCGTAGGCGGGATGGCTATCATGGGGGTAGTCTATCTGGGCATAACTTTTGAGTTTGGAATAGTATGTTAGTGTATGGGTTGTTACTAAACCCGGGTTGTACTTTTCAATTTATGATTTATTAATTATATTGTAGACACTCGGTATCTGGAATTGTATCTTATATTGTATATGAGTTTGGGTTAAGGGCTGCTTCCAGTCATGCAGACCGTAACTTGGTGTTAGTAATGTGGTCTGTCAACCACGTGGGTGGTTGGCATCTGTAGCACCCGAATAGAGTTAGAAACCGCTGCGTAGACATCTCATGTTACCGTTAGGCGCGTCGTTTAATTGTTGGTTGTTATTCGGGGGTGTTACACAAACAATATTTAAGATTTTCACCCAAAAGAATTTTCTCCATTTCAAAAAAGAAAAGAAAATATTACCCAAAAGTAAATCAGAGATAAAAATAGGAGTAAGGTCATATACTCATGTTAATAAAGAGAGTCATGAAGTTAAAATAGAAATCTAAAAGTCATTAGAAAGCTTAACTCTTGAGAGAACAACCATTTAAACTTCCCTAATCTCACTTTATAAAGGACATGCAAAAAGCTTATTAAAACATTAATAAGATTTCAACTTATACTATTAAATATACTATAATATTTTCTTATTACTATTTATTTTTTATTAAATAAATTAAATTTGAAGGGGGACCCCTATCCTACACTTGGTAGGAACACTGTCCCTAGTGTTCTAGGCAATAAATACTGAACAAAGAATATAAAGAAAAATAGAACAATAATATGAAAGAAAGTACTCCCCTGATTAGGAGAGGACCGGATGCGTGAGGGGGCCCTACACTTGGCCTTTGGCTATGTGGTTGTGAAGATCAGAGATCTTGGAAGAAATGGTGACAGACTTCGCATGCTCCCTCGGATTAAGTTGAGTTTGGGATAAGAGTTGACCAGGTGTATTTGCGACTGCAACGACTTGTGGTCCTTGCGAAGGGCTGAAATCTCTTCGTGAACATCTTGGGTTTTGTTCATCAGTGCCATAATCATGTCACGCAATTCTATCATCTCGGAATCTGAATTCGATGTGGGTTGGGATGGTCGGTTTAAAGGGACTCCGCTGTAAGGAGTCTGCGAGAATTGCCTTTGACCTCCTTGGTAACCGGCATGGTTTTGGAAATTCTGACAAAGTTGGGTACCATGCTGCCAAGGTTTCCTAAACCCTTGATTGTTTCCCACATACTTTACTTCCTCAGATGCCTTCAAATCTTGCAATTCAGGGCATTGTTGAGCATGTGGTTGTGCACTAACCACATTTGCTTGCTGAGGAAGGGAATTCATTGCCGAATGCTCGACAACTTTCTGCAGGGCGCTTACCTTTGTTGACTGCTGAGTGTTGCTCTCCAACAACTGCTCATGACTCTTCATTAATTTGTCTAATTTATCACTCTCCCCGATATGGTACAAGCCTAGGGTACCGTCTCTTGATCCACTGGTGGCCCATTCTCTGATTTCTTCACAGAGGGATTCAATCCCACTCAGAAATTGCTCTTCTGGTTTCTTCAGGACGTCAGCACAGAGGGAGGACAACACCATGGTTTTGCACTGCTTAACCAGTCCCTTGTAGAATAACTGGGAAAGTTACTCCATTGTGAGACCGTGGTGGGGACATGTTAGAAGCAACCCCTTGAACCGATCCCAAGTCTCACGGATGTTCTCTGAACCTGGTTGTTTGAAATTGTATATCTCGGTGATCATCTCCAGAGTTCAACTTGGTGGTAGGAACTTGTCATATAATTTGGTTGTCATGTCATCCCATGTGGAAATGGTACTTGGTGTTAGGCTGTGGTACCATTTGCTTGCAACCTCTGTCAGGCTATGAGGGAAGAGGGAGAGTCGTGCATATTGACAACATCTGTTACGGTAAGGCTATTGATATACTGCAGAAACTTGGTCACGTGCAACAAGGCCTCATCTGGATTCGAGCCATCAAACATGCCCAACTCCTTGACACAATGAATATGATGATATGGCTTCAGTTTTTGCCACTCATCATACTCGGGTTGTGAGAGGCCTAGGAGGTTGATAGCGGGTTTCTGGCCTTGACTGGAAGGCCAATTGATATTGCAGAAGGTGGGAGTTGCCATCTTGTCTATGGTATTAGATCCTTCGTTTGGTGTAGGCAACGAAGAAGGGTCCTCTCAATCTCGGGCTCATAGTTGGCTAAATCTCCAGGAAGATTATGTGATCGAATGAGCATTTACTTTAAGAGGAGTGAGATTTAATATCTAGATAAATTTAGGAGGATCAAAAAAAAGTTATTATAATACTTTTACTGAAATACCCCAAATTATTAAAGCATGGATTAAATATTTAATCATATTAATTAAGGCCTAAACATGCCTTAAAAGTCAACTGAGAACAACAGTGGTCAACATAAAACAAGCTGTTGCACCCTTTGACTGTTAAGGGTAAATAAATACCCAAATAAACTTCTTAGGACCTAAAAATTTGTCCTAAGCATATTAACATACTACTAAACATATTTTAACCGTTGGACAACACTCCAACACAAAGAAAAAGCATTTACATGCTTCAAGGTCAAAAGGGGCAAAAAGGTGCTCTAGGAAAACCTTAAAAATCAAAGGACCTCTAAATGATATAAAATTGAATTACATGATCAAATATCATGTAGGGAACACAACAAAACCGTTGTCAAAGAAAACCAAGCCCAGAAACACCTTGCGACACAAAATGTGCACTAAAACTCCTTAAAGCACGTTTTGTGTAATCGCCTTCTAAATTGGTCTTAAATGGGCTAAAAGGTTATAAATACCTTTAAATATAATAAAATACCATATTATATGATATTAGGAATTTAATTACAGGAATTTACAGATTTTTACAAATTTAATATTAAAATATTAATAAAACCCTAAAGTGGGGCCCACATGAGTCAATATTGACCAAGCATGGTCAATGGTCAATTAATTGACCCATTTGGACCAAGGAGGCCGGCTGCAATAAGTGAGGAGACAGCATACAATGATTTTGGAGACAAATCATTACCTAATGTTCAATTTGCAATAGTAACTTTACTTTTTTCAAATTAATCAAGCTTTCCCACCTTCTCCTTCCTCCTTGTCTGATCCCAGCCTCTCCAACCGAGCTCTCCTCCTTCCTAGCAGCTCTCAAGCTTTTTTCTTGAGCATGGAAGGCAGATCTAACTCCTAAGCTCTTAATGTAAGTGTTTTAATGTCATTTTTAGCTCTTTTTCTTCATCTCTTCACTACCAACACCTAGATTTCGTGGCTCATCAATTCCTATGGCTTATTCTCAGTGTTCTAAGGTTAGAACAAGAGCTAAACTCGGTTGAGACCAGTAGAGGGACCAAGGTTGTCCAAATCTACATTTTAAGGTAAAAATGTGCTTTAAGCTCATAACTTTTGATTCCCTTCAAGTTCGGCTGTGAAACTTTGGTCATAGCCTCATCTTCTTCTCCTTTTCATGTGGAATCTGTTGGTTAGCCATTTGGAGCAAGGATGGCCGAGATCCAAAGGAAATACCCTCTTTTAAGGCATTTTTCCAAGGTAAAACCTAACAACAAGGTAGCATTTCGAGATCTAACTATTTCCTATGTCAATATGGTGGATCTAACACCTTGTGGTGTGTTTGGTTCAGGTCAAAACCACTTATAACTTCCCTTGCATTTTTAAGGTGATTTTTGCCTTAAATCTTACATTAAATTACTTCTTATGGTTAGATCTTGCTTGGAGACTAACTAGGCCTTGTTCTCTGTTTGAAAACATGTAAAACAAGCTGTGGTGAATTTCTCCTTAAGGTGGCGAACCCAAACAAGGCTTTACCTAAGCTAAATCAAGGTATAAATCACTTAAAACCTTAACTTGATACATTAACACAAGTTTAAGTGTGTGTATATCAATTGCCGTGAGTGAAGGAGAAAAACAAGGTCTTGTTTGACCTTAAAATGTTTAAGGAATGGTTTAATAAATTTTATAACTAAAACAAGCATAATTGTCAAATTTAAGACATTATGTGGAAGTTTGGTAATTAAATGGAAAGTGTGTGGTGAGGCCGAAATTTATAAGTGTTTTTGGGACATTTATGTGTAATTTATTTTGCAAGCCAATGTTTGTAATAAGGCCATGTTTTAGGCCATTTTATTTATGCATTTACAAGCTTTTAATTAAGTTTAAGTAGTATAAATGCATTACCGAAATAAATGGGGTATTAGGTGTAATTAAATTAAATTTGGGGGCTTTAGAATAATAAGGCCGAAAATTAGAGGTAAAAAGGAGTTAAAATAAAGTTTATAAGATTTTATTAAGTTTTGGGGTTAAATGGTGATTTCTAGAAAGTTTGGGTGCAAACTGTAATTATAAGGAATTGGTGGTCAAGGAAATATTAAGGTGGTCAACCTTGACCATATGATAGGTTTTGACCAAATTAGATAAGTTAAATAACTTATTTAAGGTGTTATAATAAGATAAGTATCTTAAGGTAATATTTTTATAACATATGTGGTAAATATGTTATTACCGAAAATAAAGGGTGTACAATGGTATTTTAAACACCCATGGGCTATTAGGAATTTTTAGGAATTTATTTGGTGGATTTTGGAATTTAAAACGAACTATATATGTATAATATATAGTTATAATGTCATTATGACACTTTGGAGAAAAATAGATGGTGGAATGGTAAATATTGAAAGTATATGGGTTAATAAGGATATTCATAACCCTTTGGTGGAATTTGTTGATTTTTAGAATTATTAAGGGAATTTAATAAGTTATGTGTATAAAATATAGTTTTAATGATATGGTGAACTATATGTTATAAATAGGGCCAAATGGCAACTATAGAATAGCACAAGGGCTGTTCGGAATTTACAAAAAATAACCATAGGTTATACTCTTTTATAAGTTAGAAATGTTATATTAAATGGTATATATAACATGGTAAAAAGAAAGGGGTGATTTTGTAAATAAAGGAAACTATGGTTTATAGAAAAGAATAAGATTTTCTTATGGTGCCTAAGAGGCAATATGAAATAGTTTTGTATAAAAACTATAGGTTATAAGTTAAAGGAAATAAAAATATCATATCAAATGGTATTAGTATTTTGGTATAACATTACATGATGTTATGTGGTCAAAAGGGAATTTAAATAAATTCAAGGGCTATACCGAATTAATAAGAGTTGGAAAATGAATTTTAGACTACGGTCTACTATGTTATAAATGTTACGACAATTAAATGGTATTAAGGTGGTTCAGATGGAATTAATATGAGGAAGGGTACTCACATAAAATAGTGTGACAAACTATAAATAAATGGGATTTATAAACTAAGGTACTTATGTAATAAACCTTAGGAGTTGTAAATGTACAACATAAAATGTTACTCATGTTAGGATAATAATCTTAATATAAGTTGTACAATATGATACAACTAATGGGAATAACCATCTAATAGGAGATGATAAAAAGTAACATAAAATATAAGAGTTTATTGAACTCATGGGAATTACCTACGTGGTAAATATATACATACACAAGAATAATGTATATAAGGTGGATATATATTTTGGTTGAAAACCATATGATTTAATGGTGGTGGTTATTTTAAAAAAAATAATAATAAATATAGTTACGAACTATAAGTTATGAGTTTTGGAAGCAAATATTATTTGCTAAAGATAAAGGGATTATACAACATGTCGAATTATGAAGGATGGTGGGAAAATAAAACAATACGAAAGAGAATACAATAAAATAAATGATACAATAAGAAAAAGAATATAATATAATATAATCATGCATGCATACATGCAACTATGGGTTACGTACCTAAACTAGATGGTGGATAAGATTAAAAAGGAAATAGTGAATTAAACTTAACAGTTGGGATAGTTTTGACGTACGCGTTTTAAGTAACAAAACCGACTGTTTTAGAGAAACCCGTAACGAACAACTGTAGAAAACAGGGGTGAACTGTCGGGGTTGCTTATTATTCGGAAATACCGGATGTAGTTAGTCATGGAGACTGACTTATAGTTTTATTACCGTTTAGAGTGTACTTCTGACAAGGACGCTTGACGAGCTAACGGACTACACGGAGCGTAGGATCTTGTTGATTCATACTCCACCGTAATACAATCAGGGTGAACGGTATGTAAAGGGGTTTGCCGAGTTGACCTAAGGTTGCTCCTTGGGCTCGGATTTGGTTGATATAACTTGTGTGTTATATGTGTGGATACATATATGTGATTGTGTGCTACTGCATTAATTATTTATGCACGAGCGTCCTACGGGACTAACACTACGTCGACTATAGATCGACTTATATAAACATACATATGCGTTGTGATGACATGACGGTTACTTGATATAATACCATGATATTAATATTAAGTATATGGTAACCTAAGTAAACCACTTAGGGACGAGTCACGACATTGTCGGTCTCTAGAGCATGGATCTCTAACATAAATATCACCTAGATGACTTCTAGGTATGCGTGACCCATTGGGCCGCTGGTTAATAAATATATTCTCCATAAGACTAAGAGCATATCTTGAACAACATGAGAGAGTGATGGTATGAGATTGAGGTGAGGAATCCCGGTGGTTTACGAACCACTTGGTTGCGCATTTGTCACTGAGGGGTTTCCTAATTGGATTCCGCTCCAGGTTATATCCAACGAGCCCAAATAGGTTCGTGGATCAGGTGGCTACGGCCTTTTTATGGACGTCTTACGAGACATAAGTGAGTCAGGGGCCTCCGGACCTCTGGCGAAATGAGCACCTTTGTGTGTACGGGGGACTACTGTCCATGGTGAGGTTATCGGGTTGTCCTAACCTGACGCCCTACTGACATTAATTAAACATGGTTGGATGGAGCCTACAAGGCTAAGGTAAATTAACTATGGGAATTGTACGCTACGGCGAATGTACATTGTACATATGGATGGGGCTTGAAAGCCAAACTAAAATAAATTGACAGTGGATGGTGAACACTACGGCGATTGTACATTGTACAAAATATTGTTGTTATTGCTCGATACGTTCGATATACAAATATTGTTTGAAATATTCTATGAATGTTTGGTTTGGATGGATGATTAATGTTTATGAATATTTGGATGGTTGATTATGTATATTATACATTTATGCTTCAGTTTTGATTATAACTGTAAAAAGGAAAAGCATGAAACCAATCTAATAATAAGATGGTTAAAATGACAAGTGACCATTAGGGTCCAGGCCCGGCATACTCAGCGTCTATCGCTGATACTACACCATTTCAGGTTGTTGATCATTGTCGGAGCTGAAGAGCAGGAACAGGGTAGTTGGAGATGTTGTATGGTAATGAAGATGGTGTATGGTCTTATGGTAAGGTTATGTATTTTTCAGGATTGGGTAGACGCTCACTTGTCAATGTTTATGGTTATGGACTTAGTTTGATGTATAGGAGTTTCTCGTTATCACTGCGGTTAGCAATTTGTTTATTTTGGAAGTTGGATGTGGTTTGGCTACGTTGCTCGCATGGGCGAGTAATGGCCGGTGACACCCGTGTGAGTTTTGTAATTGTTATTTATTTTTCCGCTGCGAGACGTTTTATTTATTGCTACGTGAGGGATTATATCGTGATTATGGAGAGGGGTGTTACAAAAGTGGTATCAGAGCGGAGTACCGCTCTGATGACGAGAAAGTAGGTTAAGACAGTGGGCTTAGGACTTGGGAAATATTGGGAAACATTTAGGAGGTACGAGACGATTCGTCTCAAAAGATATTGTGTCTAGGAACGCAAAATGCGTGACATAGTCTTTAAGGCAACTTAATATCTACTGGTTGTGTACGATAATTTACCGAGTATTTATGTGACATACTGTACTACAGATGTCTGGTGGTACTAGAGGGCGTGGTGCTGGAAGAGGTAGAGGCGGTGACCCCGGCATTCCAGGAGTTGCTGAGACGGTTGCAGCCGTTCTTGCACAGCTGGGTACTCAGATAGGAGGAGCACCTGCCCACCCGCCACAGCCCAGGGAAACAAACTGGCTGAAGTCAGTTACAGAGACCCGACCACCTACATATTCAGGGGAACCAGATCCCGTAGCTTTGGAACGTTACATCGTGGAACATGAGAAGGCCTATGAAGCGTTACAGGTACCTGATGAAATACCCCAAACCTTAATAAGTTGTTTAAACATTAAATAATAAATTATTAAGACTAAAAAGAGTCTCAGAAATATTAGTAAACAATTTAATAAATAGTAAATACAATTAATTGCCTAAAAGGCAATAAGGACAAAGTATGCTCTAAGCTTGGGATAATTTTGATTAAGGCTTGATGAACTTACCAAGACCTTACTTATATATTAATGAGCCTATTAAATCAATTATCAAAGAAAACTGAGCTTGGAAACAAGTTAAAACACAAAATGTGCTTAAAGGAGTCTTAAAGCACATTTTTGAAAAATTGTCTTGTAAATGAGTTTTGAATAGCTAGATGTCCATCATTACTCTTTAATTAACATGTGTACTAAATAGTATCACATTTGGAAGTTTAAATTAATGGGAAAGTAAAAATTGCGTTTCTACGTGTCTTGTTTTGGTGAATAGTAACTAAATAAGCTAGTTTGTAACTTATGTCAATATAAGTAATTTAATTGATCAATAATGACTTGGTAACCCCTTATATTTAAATGGGGGCCGGTTTTGCATGTGGTGAGTCGTCACCCTTGCTAGCTGACTGAACAAATAAATGAGTAAATAGAGAGACACTATTTGCTTTATGTAACAAATAATATCTTCAAAGCATTTGCAATCAGTGAATTCTCTTCATTTCTTCATTTCCTCCTTGCTGTCTCACGTAGACTATCCCCTTCCCTGCTCTCTTTCACGATCGAACCAGCACAGCACCATATGCCATCTTCAAATCCTTGTAACTTCTGGCTCACTTGTCCAAATTAAAAACTAAGACCACCGATCTCTTAGTTTCATCAAGCTTTTCGACTTAGTCCTTTCAAATCTTCAAGAGCTCCATTTTGGTGCCAAGAGGAATCTCCATGGAAGGAGCTTGACTTCATCTTTTTACGTATTATTGTTCTCCTTTGCTTCAAGGTAAGGAAACTCAAAGAAAAATGGTGTTTCCTCCATGTTATGTGCTGTTCGAAAATTTGCCTTAAATGGTGTCCTTACGTTGCTTTGTTCTAGCTTCATTCCAACCTTTCAAGGACTGGGTGGAGTCCTCTCTTGACACGTTTCCAACTCTCTTCAAGTTCTAAGTTGACAAGCAAGCAAATATCCTTACCGATTTCAGAAACAAGAAAGAAATTGTGAGGAAAGGAGGTAATTGTGTTAACCAAAAATAGCTTGTAATTCCTTTGGAAAATGAACGTATGTTGTCTGTTGAAACTACCTAAAGAGCCAATGGTAAATGACTTAGAAAAATGTTCTCAAAGAGATTAGTAAAGGACATACGTATTGTTGTGTGTATTTGCAGGTGAAAGGCAAATATATTGTGGGAAATTCAGTGTTTAAGATTTATGCATTTTAAGAGCCTAAGAGCTATGCAATTTAAATTGTGCACTATGTTGTTATGTGGTGTATATTTGGTGAAGTTTTGAGTATAAGAGTGTACTTAAGATCATTGGGAAGTTTATACATATGATTGGTGTGAAGAACTTATGCTGCAGGACTTGGAAAAAAATACGAGTGCGTTAGTTCTGTAGGTTGGGTCCGGGACCTAAGTCATGGGTCATGTCCCGGACCAGGGGTGCAAATAAGGCCGAGAGTTCTACAAGGTTATAGGTCCGGGACTTGGGTCTTGTACAAGGACCCGGACCAACCCCTTAAAATTGCCCGAGAGATTTTGCCTAGAATGGTCCGGGACTTAGGACCTGTATGAAGTCCCGGACCACCCCATTAAAAGAGACCGAGAGGATTGCCAAGTGTAGGTCCGGGACCTAAGTTAGGGACCAAGTCCCGGACCACTCTAATGATGTTGTTTAAGGTATAAAAATGATGTGTAAAGATGGGGATTGATAAGTAATGATGTTGTAAGGACGTTAAGGACATGTTAGATGTGATATAAAGACAACCAAGTGGGTGGAAAGTTGTAATAAAATGTGAAAGTAAAACAAGTTAAAAATATCAAGTTGTTTAACTAGTTAACGAGGGTAAGTTATGAGCATTAGACTTTAAACAAACATGTTACCCCGATGTTAATAAAAGTACATGTGATGTTGTCAGTTGTTCGAGAATTGCTCGAGGAACATAAATGGACATGATAAAGTGGACTCCGGTGACAGGTATGGTTTTCTTGCAACCTGTGTCCTACCGGATTACACCGGCTTGTATGCCAATGTGTTTTTTTGTATGTTTGCCACGTTGTAAGATAAAACATGTAATGAGTTTACAGTAATTCATATATGTGGCGTGTTTAGTTCCGATACCGTCCAACCTCGAAAGTGTTAAACCTTAGCTAACTGAGTCTAGGATCACAGGAGAGTTTGGTATTCGGATTAAACGACCCGAACCGTGGGGCGTTCTAACCACGGCTATGCGTGAGTTAAATGTGTGGTATGTGTATGTGAATGTAGGGATCTCCCTTGCATGCTTAACCCAAAAGTAATACTGTATGTTGTGTAGGTACGATAGACTCCGTAGTGGGGTTCTAACTAATAACTAAAAGTAAGTATGTACTAACAGTAGTGAGGAATCCGGTTTGGCCGGTCGCGCGTTGTTTGGGAGTGGGTATCCTTTTTAGCTTTACCCTTCTCTCTGTTATGGTTGTTTCCCTCACGGGTTATGATCTCCCATTAGCTTATCCCAAAGCTTAGCTATTCTGACTTACGATCGGTTTAGGGGGAACATGTGTTTATGTGGTGTGTTCGGGTCACTAAATCCGATCCACCTTTAGGTAAGTTACTCGTCCGACTATTAGGGCGGTAATGAGTTTGTTTTAACGAGCTTAGCATGGGGTGATATCATTCTCTAGGCTCACCAGTGTATTAACTATGTTTGGGCCGGTTCCTAAGAGATCCGTACCCGTTATGTATGTGTTATGTGTATGTTGCAAAGTTATTGTGATGTGTTGTTATATGTTGCTTAGAAGTGAAATATGAGGATCATGGATATGGTTCCTAGTATGTAAAAGGGACGTTTGTGGAAACCCGATAGTGGGTAAATGTCGTCTGTTAAGGTAATAGCTCCGTTAGAGGAGAAATACTATAGGGTTGAAGAACTCAAAGAGTGATTGGTTAAGTATAAATGAGTTGTATATGTTAAGCCCATTGGGGTGAAGTGTATCGTGTTGTGAGTTTATGTTTCACATGCTTGGTTTAAATGTAATCAACTGCATGCTAAGACGACAAATAGTTGTGCGTGGCCCGGTAGCATGTGGGCTGCGGGATTACCATACCAGCAAAGGTGCTGAGCCCTGGGGGGCCCTTTCTTTCCTTTTCTATTTCAGGTACAAGGAGCTGGAGCCGTTCGAGAGTAGGACGGGGTAGTTGTTGCGTACGGGTAATCAATGTAATCACTTGTAACCTGTAGGTGTAGTAAGACCGAAATTGTTCTCGGCATTAGTTGTAAATACTCGGTACAGTTGGAAGGTATTTGTATAAAGAATGTTGGTAGTAATAAAGGAGACGGTATTGTATAGTTGCTCGGGAATCTAGTCCATCAGACCGATACAGTTGTGTAAATGTTAGCCTTGTTAGCCACGTGGGTGGTTAACGGCGTGTAACACCGATGAGTTAAGTTATGTGATGATGTGTATTTTCCGCTGCAGTTTAATGTTAAGTATGTTGTTGTATGTTGGGGTGTTACACCTGACGACAAGAAGGTCGCTATTGCTGCTTTCCATCTGAAGGATGCAGCCAGCACTTGGTGGAGGTTGGTCAAGGACCAGCACCTGGCTACGCCCGACTTTTCGTGGGCTGCCTTTGTTGAGTTACTAAGAGGGAAGTACTACCCGGCGCACCTCAAACAGAAGAAGCGCCATGAGTTTGAAACATTGACCCAAGGAGGTCTGACCGTGGACGAGTATTACGCTCGATTCATTGGTCTACTGGACTTCATCCCCGGTGTGGATTACTCAGAAACCGTAAAGATCGAGAAGTTCCGGGGAGGACTATTATTTCGCATCCAGATGGCGATGGGTGCTACCTCTACACTACCATCCAGGTATTAACATGAATGCCATAAATTCTTTACTTACTATAGTACCATAAACCTTGTGAGAACTTACCAATGAGATTCCAGGAGTGTTACGACGCTGCCTCGAGGACGGAGCTAATGCTCCAGACTCGGGAAGAGACTCTAGGGGCAAAGAAAAGGAAGAACCCTGAAGGAGAGTCTGAGGGTGGAGGAGCATCTTCAAGCGATGGCCAGAAAAAGGGAAAGTAAGGACTTAACCCAAGCTTAAATACTTATCATACTAAATACCTTACGAATGCTGACCCGAAACCTTAAACAGGAAATTCTTTCCAAAGAAAGGGCAGCAGGGTCACCAGGGAAAGAAAGGGAAAGAGCCCGTCCTGCAGTTGACCGGCCCAGCTATTGATGCTAAGCCTCTGAGATCTGCACCTCCTAAGGGTGAGAACACCTACCTCTTAAATTCAAATATAATCTTAACCCATATATCAACAGATTTAACTTAAACTTAAATACTATCATCAGGCACCGGACAGCCCCAGCGCCATTTTTACTGTAAGCGTTGTGGGAAGGACCATCCAGGGGTCGACTGCGAAGGCCGCAAAGTCGAGTGTCGGTACTGCCACAAAGAGGGCCATAGGGAATTTGAATGTTGGATGAACCCAGAGAGCCGTAATTACAGGCCACCAAAGAATACTCAGAAGACCTCAGCTGGAGGATCTGGAGTACCACGAGGCGGTCAGGATGGCTAGACATCTGCTGATGCTGGAGCCCAGAAGGGCAAGGGAGTAGATAGGGCATGAGTACCCATACTCCATGAGACCGCTAGTGGAAGACTTTTACTTACTATGTTGTGTGCTTACCTTGAATGTTAGAAGGAGCTATGTTATAAGTATGTGGGAGTGTGTCATTGACCACTCGCCTTTGTGTAAGACTTTGGGATTAGTTGTGTGTACTCAGTACCAAAAGCTTTAAACCTTGACGGATATATATATGAACAGGATGTTAATGCTTACATTACCATGTAGCCTATACTCTACGACACAGAGTCAATGAGGCCGGGAATTACTGAACCAGAATTTCCACCTGCATGGCGCACTTGCTATTGCAAGCGCTATGACAGTAAACCACTAAAATTTCCATCTGCCTTGCGCACTTGCTACAGCAAGTGCAGCGACAGCAACAGCAACAGTAACAGCTACTGCAAATGCAACTGCAACAACTACTACCTTTTAACCTTTTATAAAAAAAAAACTGTTGTTCAAACCTTTTCATTGAAACCTGGAGATTAGAAACCTATGCAATTTTGGAAGGACCGATAGTCCAACCACTGCAACTGGACACATTATACAGCCACTATGACTGTAAAAAAAAACAACACACACACACACACCAGTTTAAACGTTCGAGGAAGTTTCAGACAGGGCTATTAGCCAAATACCATTAGAGTATACTTGCATTTAATGCTAATCACTACCGGTGATACATGTTCAGTCCTTATGGACAAGCATACCCTTTGTAGATGCACCACCGTCAGTGAGGATGGTTGGGAAGTAAAGAGCCAAGTTGCTCAAGCTATTATGCAATCTGCAATACATCCAATTACATGGATGAGGGGACGAATATGAACTATGGATGAGACATGATCAGAAAAAAAAACAGGGAGAAAAAGGAAAATGCGTTGTACTCAATGAGATCAAAAAAAAGAGGAGAAACAAGTTTGCTAATATAGCACGGATTTTACTTACACCGAGTTGAATAATACCAGTCTATGATACGAATTACCACGGATGCCACAAAGGCAATAACACTTATTACGGGATAACCGATAACACGAACTATTAGACAAAAAAAGGGCATAAGCAAAAAAAAGGACAAAAAAAAAACAGAAGCAAAAAGAAGACCAAAAAAAAAAGAACAAAAAAGAGGGATATCCATCAAAGGGAGATTGACAAAAGAATACTTCACAACAACCGTGTGACAGACATTACCAGTTTACTAAACGAGACATGGGACGACCGCACTCCGTTCGGAGCATGTGGGCCTGACAGACTTATTTATAAGTTAGTCGGGTAAGTAGTAATGTATCAGTACGGTACCCCATGCAAGTAGACAGGTAGTGTTAGGAACACGAGAAGTAGTCAACTCCATTCTACGGACAGTAAGACGGATTACCTCGAAGATGGACGAGAAGAGCCGCAGTTAAACCAACGGGCTAAAAAAAAAAAGAACCTTCAACAGAGAACAGTGGACAGTATACAGGGAAGACAAGGAAACAGTTCAAGGATAGGAACCCAAAAAAAAAAGCAACAAGAAAACCTATTATGGACGAAAATATGTAGAATCCTCATAAGGATCGAGTAATTCTTACAATCCAGAGGAAATCTACCAGATGATATGGATATAAACGCGTGACTACGCGAGAAGAAAAGATAAAGCTATATGATAGCAGAAATCTTGCTTAAAGAACAATGGATTTGGAATGTACCACTCATAGGACAATTCGCACATCTTATCTGTTGGACTCATGAAATATTAGCTGTTGAGCGTTTACGCCTCTGCACTCTGTATGACTGAGTGTTTTGGTATTGCACTCGTGCAGTTATTAATCTTGTGGAAATGCTGAAAGATAAAGTGGATATCAACAAGAGTGTAAAAAAAAAAGAACTACAACAGTGTGTTACTCCGGAGCAAAATCACCAGGAGACATGGATGACAAACATCATCTTTGTGGACATATAGGCTGGTACGTCTTAGTATTACAAAGACAAGTGCAAAGAGCACTAAGTACTAACAGTAGCCAATGTCACATTACATCTCAAACTGAATATCAGTGAGAGAAGACACACGCATATATGCTAGTGATCCAAACCAGTGGATTCACAGCAAAAGAAAAAGGCAAATTGAGCCTTTGTTCATGGGTCTACACCTCATACGGAGCGAGTGGGCCCAAAAGAATGAACTTGGGAGAGAGCACAAAAAGATCAGTGCCTCACCTTTTATATATTGTGGAGCCCTGAAGGGCTAGAATTATACCCGTCTCTCTGATATGAGGATAATCCACGAGTTGGAGAACTCTTTGAGAGCCAAGTATCCAGCGCTCCTTGTTGAGCGGCTGTTGTATACTTGTGGGGTACGGGGGCGTAACCCTTTTTAAGGGGGGTAGAGCCTCTTGGCTGTGCACATGTGTGCACTTATTTTTGGCTGTTTGATATGCATTGCATGCAAAAAAAAAGAGAATTGGTGGTGTGCGGGGCATACGAGGTTGTTTGATTAGTATGTGAATTATTTAGTATGCATAGCATACAGTGAATTGGTTTTCTTGGTTATGGTTGGTACGCGGGGCGTGCGTTGTTTGGGTTTGGGTGTGATGTACACTTGAAAGTATGTATCCTATGAGATACTTGTTTGAATGATTGTATGTACACCATGTGTGTAGTACTTTTCTTATGCTATCTGTGATATGCATTCATATTGCTTTATAGAATGATTACATATGGTATTGCCTAGATACGAAATGAATCATTAGATATGGAATGTGGAACAATGGAATGTTATGGACACCTCAGGAAGGTTGTCAGGACTTGTAGAACTGATAGGAAATGATGGTGCTGATGGATCACCTATATCCATATATGATTGAACTAACGCCACAACGTGATGGCTATGTGCTGTATAAGCGCAATATGATGTGTGTAAATGATATATCACATAGATATACATTATGGGAACAATGGGTAGTTATACATTTATATATACTTACCTATTTGATTAAGAGACTTCGGGACGAAGTCTTTTTAAGGGGGGTAGACTGAAATACCCCAAATTATTAAAGCATGGATTAAATATTTAATCATATTAATTAAGGCCTAAACATGCCTTAAAAGTCAACTGAGAACAACAGTGGTCAACATAAAACAAGATGTTGCACCCTTTGACTGTTAAGGGTAAATAAATACCCAAATAAACTTCTTAGGACCTAAAAATTTGTCCTAAGCATATTAACATACTACTAAACATATTATAACCGTTGGACAACACTCCAACACAAAGAAAAAGCATTTACATGCTTCAAGGTCAAAAAGGGCAAAAAGGTGCTCTAGGAAAACCTTAAAAATCAAAGGACCTCTAAATGATATAAAATTGAATTACATGATCAAATATCATGTAGGGAACACAACAAAACCGTTGTCAAAGAAAACCAAGAGAAACACCTTGCGACACAAAATGTGCACTAAAACTCCTTAAAGCACGTTTTTGTGTAATCGCCTTCTAAATTGGTCTTAAATGGGCTAAAAGGTTATAAATACCTTTAAATATAATAAAATACCATATTATATGATATTAGGAATTTAATTACAGAAATTTACAGATTTTTACAAATTTAATATTAAAATATTAATAAAACCCTAAAGTGGGGCCCACATGAGTCAATATTGACCAAGCATGGTCAATGGTCAATTAATTGACCCATTTGGACCAAGGAGGCCGGCTGCAATAAGTGAGGAGACAGCATACAATGATTTTGGAGACAAATCATTACCTAATGTTCAATTTGCAATAGTAACTTTACTTTTTTCAAATTAATCAAGCTTTCCCACCTTCTCCTTCCTCCTTGTCCGATCCCAGCCTCTCCAACCGAGCTCTCCTCCTTCCTAGCAGCTCTCAAGCTTTGTTCTTGAGCATGGAAGGCAGATCTAACTCCTAAGCTCTTAATGTAAGTGTTTTAATGTCATTTTTAGCTCTTTTTCTTCATCTCTTCACTACCAACACCTAGATTTCGTGGCTCATCAATTCCTATGGCTTATTCTCAGTGTTCTAAGGTTAGAACAAGAGCTAAACTCGGTTGAGACCAGTAGAGGGACCAAGGTTGTCCAAATCTACATTTTAAGGTAAAAATGTGCTTTAAGCTCATAACTTTTGATTCCCTTCAAGTTCGGCTGTGAAACTTTGGTCATAGCCTCATCTTCTTCTCCTTTTCATGTGGAATCTGTTGGTTAGCCATTTGGAGCAAGGATGGCCGAGATCCAAAGGAAATACCCTCTTTTAAGGCATTTTTCCAAGGTAAAACCTAACAACAAGGTAGCATTTCGAGATCTAACTATTTCCTATGTCAATATGGTGGATCTAACACCTTGTGGTGTGTTTGGTTCAGGTCGAAACCACTTAGAACTTCCCTTGCATTTTTAAGGTGATTTTTGCCTTAAATCTTACATTAAATTACTTCTTATGGTTAGATCTTGCTTGGAGACTAACTAGGCATGTAAAACAAGTGGTGAATTTCTCCTTAAGGTGGCGAACCCAAACAAGGCTTTACCTAAGCTAAATCAAGGTATAAATCACTTAAAACCTTAACTTGATACATTAACACAAGTTTAAGTGTGTGTATATCAATTGCCGTGAGTGAAGGAGAAAAACAAGGTCTTGTTTGACCTTAAAATGTTTAAGGAATGGTTTAATAAATTTATAACTAATTAAACAAGCATAATTGTCAAATTTAAGACATTATGTGGAAGTTTGGTAATTAAATGGAAAGTGTGTGGTGAGGCCGAAATTTATAAGTGTTTTTGGGACATTTATGTGTAATTTATTTTGCAAGCCAATGTTTGTAATAAGGCCATGTATTTTAGGCCATTTTATTTATGCATTTACAAGCTTTTAATTAAGTTAAGTAGTATAAATGCATTACCGAAAATAAATGGGGTATTAGGTGTAATTAAATTAAATTTGGGGGCTTTAGAATAATAAGGCCGAAAATTAGAGGTAAAAAGGAGTTAAAATAAAGTTTATAAGATTTTATTAAGTTTTGGGGTTAAATGGTGATTTCTAGAAAGTTTGGGTGCAAACCGTAATTATAAGGAATTGGTGGTCAAGGAAATATTAAGGTGGTCAACCTTGACCATATGATAGGTTTTGACCAAATTAGATAAGTTAAATAACTTATTTAAGGTGTTATAATAAGATAAGTATCTTAAGGTAATATTTTTATAACATATGTGGTAAATATGTTATTACCGAAAATAAAGGGTGTACAATGGTATTTTAAACACCCATGGGCTATTAGGAATTTTTAGGAATTTATTTGGTGGATTTTGGAATTTAAAACGAACTATATATGTATAATATATAGTTATAATGTCATTATGACACTTTGGAGAAAAATAGATGGTGGAATGGTAAATATTGAAAGTATATGGGTTAATAAGGATATTATAACCCTTTGGTGGAATTTGTGATTTTTAGAATTATTAAGGGAATTTAATAAGTTATGTGTATAAAATATAGTTTTAATGATATGGTGAACTATATGTTATAAATAGGGCCAAATGGCAACTATAGAATAGCACAAGGGCTGTTCGGAATTTACAAAAAATAACCATAGGTTATACTCTTTTATAAGTTAGAAATGTTATATTAAATGGATATATAACATGGTAAAAGAAAGGGGTGATTTTGTAAATAAAGGAAACTATGGTTTATAGAAAAATAAGATTTTCTTATGGTGCCTAAGAGGCAATATGAAATAGTTTTGTATAAAAACTATAGGTTATAAGTTAAAGGAAATAAAAATATCATATCAAATGGTATTAGTATTTTGGTATAACATTACATGATGTTATGTGGTCAAAAGGGAATTTAAATAAATTCAAGGGCTATACCGAATTAATAAGAGTTGGAAAATGAATTTTAGACTACGGTCTACTATGTTATAAATGTTACGACAATTAAATGGTATTAAGGTGGTTCAGATGGAATTAATATAGGAAGGGTACTCACATAAAATAGTGTGACAAACTATAAATAAATGGGATTTATAAACTAAGGTACTTATGTAATAAACCTTAGGAGTTGTAAATGTACAACATAAAATGTTACTCATGTTAGGATAATAATCTTAATATAAGTTGTACAATATGATACAACTAATGGGAATAACCATCTAATAGGAGATGATAAAAAGTAACAAAATATAAGAGTTTATTGAACTCATGGGAATTACCTACGTGGTAAATATATACATACACAAGAATAATGTATATAAGGTGGATATATATTTTGGTTGAAAACCATATGATTTAATGGTGGTGGTTATTTTAAAAAAAAAAAAATAATAAATATAGTTACGAACTATAAGTTATGAGTTTTGGAAGCAAATATTATTTGCTAAAGATAAAGGAATTATACAACATGTCGAATTATGAAGGATGGTGGGAAAATAAAACAATACGAAAGAGAATACAATAAAATAAATGATACAATAAGAAAAAGAATATAATATAATATAATCATGCATGCATACATGCAACTATGGGTTACGTACCTAAACTAGATGGTGGATAAGATTAAAAAGGAAATAGTGAATTAAACTTAACAGTTGGGATAGTTTTGACGTACGCGTTTTAAGTAACAAAACCGACTGTTTTAGAGAAACCCGTAACGAACAACTGTAGAAAACAGGGGTGAACTGTCGGGGTTGCTTATTATTCGGAAATACCGGATGTAGTTAGTCATGGAGACTGACTTATAGTTTTATTACCGTTTAGAGTGTACTTCTGACAAGGACGCTTGACGAGCTAACGGACTACACGGAGCGTAGGATCTTGCTGATTCATACTCCACCGTAATACAATCAGGGTGAACGGTATGTAAAGGGGTTTGCCGAGTTGACCTAAGGTTGCTCCTTGGGCTCGGATTTGGTTGATATAACTTGTGTGTTATATGTGTGGATGCATGTATGTGATTGTGTGCTACTGCATTAATTATTTATGCACGAGCGTCCTACGGGACTAACACTACGTCGACTATAGATCGACTTATATAAACATACATATGCGTTGTGATGACATGACGGTTACTTGATATAATACCATGATATTAATATTAAGTATATGGTAACCTAAGTAAAACACTTAGGACGAGTCACGACATTGTCGGTCTCTAGAGCATGGATCTCTAACATAAATATCACCTAGATGACTTCTAGGTATGCGTGACCCATTGGGCCGCTGGTTAATAAATATTCTCCATAAGACTAAGAGCAGATCTTAAACAATGAGAGTGATGGTATGAGATTGAGGTGAGGAATCCCGGTGGTTTACGAACCACTTGGTTGCGCATTTGTGATCACTGAGGGGTTTCCTAATTGGATTCCGCTCCAGGTTATATCCAACGAGCCCAAATAGGTTCGTGGATCAGGTGGCTACGGCCTTTTTATGGACGTCTTACGAGACATAAGTGAGTCAGGGGCCTCCGGACCTCTGGCGAAATGAGCACCTTTGTGTGTACGGGGGACTACTGTCCATGGTGAGGTTATCGGGTTGTCCTAACATGACGCCCTACTGACATTAATTAAACATGGTTGGATGGAGCCTACAAGGCTAAGGTAAATTAACTATGGGAACTGTACGCTACGGCGAATGTACATTGTACATATGGATGGGGCTTAAAGCCAAACTAAAATAAATTGACAGTGGATGGTGAACACTACGGCGATTGTACATTGTACAAAATATTGTTGTTATTGCTCGATACGTTCGATATACAAATGTTGTTTGAAATATTCTATGAATGTTTGGTTTGGATGGATGATTAATGTTTATGAATATTTGGATGGTTGATTATGTATATTATACATTTATGCTTCAGTTTTGATTATAACTGTAAAAAGGAAAAGCATGAAACCAATCTAATAATAAGATGGTTAAAATGACAAGTGACCATTAGGGTCCAGGCCCGGCATACTCAGCGTCTATCGCTGATACTACACCATTTCAGGTTGTTGATCATTGTCGGAGCTGAAGAGCAGGAACAGGGTAGTTGGAGATGTTGTATGGTAATGAAGATGGTGTATGGTCTTATGGTAAGGTTATGTATTTTTCAGGATTGGGTAGACGCTCACTTGTCAATGTTTATGGTTATGGACTTAGTTTGATGTATAGGAGTTTCTCGTTATCACTGCGGTTAGCAGTTTGTTTATTTTGGAAGTTGGATGTGGTTTGGCTACGTTGCTCGCATGGGCGAGTAATGGCCGGTGACACCCGTGTGAGTTTTGTAATTGTTATTTATTTTTCCGCTGCGAGACGTTTTATTTATTGCTACGTGAGGGATTATATCGTGATTATGGAGAGGGGTGTTACAAAAGTGGTATCAGAGCGGAGTACCGCTCTGATGACGAGAAAGTAGGTTAAGACAGTTAGGACTTGGGAAATATTGGGAAACATTTAGGAGGTACGAGACGATTCGTCTCAAAAGATATTGTGTCTAGAACGCAAAATGCGTGACAGGATAGCCTTTAAGGCAACTTAATATCTATTGGTTGTGTACGATAATTTACCAGTATTTATGTGACATACTGTACTACAGATGTCTGGTGGTACTAGAGGGCGTGGTGCTGGAAGAGGTAGAGGCGGTGACCCCGGCATTCCAGGAGTTGCTGAGACGGTTGCAGCCGTTCTTGCACAGCTGGGTACTCAGATAGGAGGAGCACCAGCCCACCCGCCACAGCCCAGGGAAACAAACTGGCTGAAGTCAGTTACAGAGACCCCCACCTACATATTCAGGGGAACCAGACCCTAGCTTTGGAACGTTACATCGTGGAACAAAAGGCTGGAGCTTATTACTTTGATCACGTTAGGGGGGGAGGTCAGCCACCATCATCTGAGAGAATCCATGCACAACTGCCCTAACAGTGTAGCTCTGTCCCTAAAATGGCTCAAGTAAACATCTGTGCTCAACAACTACCCTATACAAATTCATCATAACTAGGTATCCGTTTAAATGGACAGACCTCCGAAGAATGCAAGAAATGACCACAACTTATATAAGGTTTTGGTAGATCATTATAAGATGTAGTAAACACGTAGTTTTTACCATCAATTCGTTGGAAGTGAGCGCAAATCGGAAGTTGGATGTTGAGGAGAACTTTATGCAAAGGAAGGAGAGTCCAGCCACCAAAATATCTTCCTCGAGCCTAGAGAATCTTCTATAATCTTGGTAATCTTGGTAGCAAGCCGCTTTGGCAAACTCAATATTACAGAAGGAGTGGGGGACTTCAAATATTCTGACCCAGCAAGGAATCCATTTAAAGATGTGATCCTCAATGGTCAAATCGAGGTCGACTTGCTGGAGAGCAAATAGGCGTCCATTTATGAAGATAGGACCACAAACCATTATAGCGTGCATAGTTATAGTAGAGTAGAGCTTAATAACGTTTTTATAGGGAAACTCTCTCCATGATGAAATCACCGAATTATGACCATAGATGAAGATTGGTAGGGAACACCGTGCCAATAGACCATAAAAGATTATGGAAGAGTCTTTTAACCAAGCACCAATTTGGGGAGGGCGGCGATTCGGAGAGTTTCTCCTGGATAGTATTCATGATATTTAGAGTTTGCAAGACAAGAAACGGGAAAGACCAGAGTGAAGCCGATGATAACCGGGATAAAACATAGAATGGTTGAAATCCTTTTTGAAATCGAGAACATAAACCCAAGTGGCGGAAACTGAAGGAATCTAATTGGACACAATATAAGAGATTTAGGAGTAGGATTGAAACATGCAGCTAAAGTGGAAGATTTTGGAAGATTTGTATGTTCGAGAGGAGGGAAGACATAGGCGTGGTCAAATAAGAAGATGCAAGAGTTAGAGTCATCATTGTCAGAATCATTGACATGGCAACGACGACGCTTTCTCGAGGATGGCGGAGGATGCATGCTATGGTGGAGGAAAAGTTGCATTGGTACAAAGGAAGACCAAGGGATGTGAACAAACTATCCTCTCCGCGGGAGAGAAGTCACATTTTCCTCCCAACGATTAACTGTCAATGATGATGTATGTAACATAGATTTTGTTAAAAACATCTTCTTTGACATAGACTTAAGTATTTAATTTTCAAAATACTAAAATAAAAAAAAGTATGTTAAACCTAAATATCACAATTCATAATGGACAAAGATAATATTATCGAAAAAAGATAGATCTAATCCTCTTGACGTAAGAAACAATCAGAGGAGGGAGTGATTCTCATGTTTCTCCTTGACCATATTGTGAATTTTAGAGTTTACATTACAAGAAGGAGGAGAGACACAAAGGTGAAGCCGATGAGAACCGGGATATAAAACACAGAATGGTGAAACCCAATCGAGAACAAAAACCTAAGTGGTAGAAGCCGGGGATCCTAAACTGACACAATAGAGGAGAGTTAGGAGTAGGATTAGAAACATGCAGTTAACATGGAAGATTTTGAAAGATTTTTGTGTGTTCGAGAGGGGGGAAGACAGAGATGTGGTCGAATAAGGAGATGTGAGCGCCAGAGTCATCATTGCCAGAATCATTGACACGGCATCAACGACGCTTATTCTTGAGCTTGGCGAAGGATGCGTGCTATGGTAGACGAGAAAGTTGCATTGGTACCGGCAGGAGAGACCAAGGGATGATAAGTAATGATTAGAGGAGGGAGAAATTCTCAGGTGTCTCCTTAAATGTATTGTGAATTTTATAGTTTGAATTACAAGGAGGAGGAGACACACAGAGGTGAAACGGGGTGAGAATGGGATAAAACACAGAATGGTGAAACCCATTTTGAAATCGAGAACATAAACCCAAGTGACGGAAGCCGGAGGGATCCTAAAATCACACAATACAGGAGATTTAGGAGTAGGATTAGAAATATGCAGCTAAAGTGCAAGACTTTGAAAGATTTTTGTGTGTTTGGGGGGGGGGGGATGTAAGATGTGGTTGAATTAGGAAAAGTGAGAGTCAGACTCATTATTGCCAGAATCATTAACACAGCAACGACGACACCTATTCTCAAGACTGCGGAGGATACACGCTATGGTGGGGGAAATAGTTCATTGGTACCGGTGAAGAAGACCAAGGGATGCGAACAAACGGCTCCCTCCCCATGGGAGAGAAGGCACATTTTCCTCCCAACGATTAATTGTCAATGACAATGTATGTAACATAGTTTTTTAAAAAACATCTTGACAAAGACCGTAAGTATTTAATTTCAAAATACTAAAATAAAAAGCATGTTAAAATTAAATATCACAATTCATTATGGACAAAGATAATATTATTAAAAAAAAAAGATAGATTTGTTTCTCTTAACAAATTGTAACTGTTTTATTTTGATTTTTTTATATGATAGTATGTTATTGAAGTAGAATCGAACTCATACAAGACTACCCAGTTATGCTTCATATATGACATCAAATAGACCAAAAAATGAAACCTTATATACTCGTTGCGGTTGGTTTAAGGAATGTGAAAATAGCTAGTCTAGCTCTAGAATGGCCGCCAAGCTACTGATATCGAGATGTGACAGAATCTTAACTTTGCTCAAAGAAAGAAACTTTTGTAAAAAAAAAAAAAAAGGAAAGAAAATTATATTCCATTGAAAAGGGGAAGGAAACATCGGTCCCATCAAAAGTAGAGCTTAGGCTTTGAATTAATTTGATGTACCAGTTCATTATATTGCTAGCCACAGGAAACTGCCTTGCCTAAGTTGTCTCTGTCTTGTGTTAATCGATTTTGAGCCCTCAACACTACAGAAAGCGAGATATATAATAGATGTGTACAATTTTGAGTTTGCTTAACCTTCAATTATAAAATTCTATTTTGTGACTGACTAGTACGATTTGTTTTTCCCTTCATATTTCAGCTTCCATAATTGTGGGGGAAAATAGATATCATCTACTACCTCCGTCCATCTTCACTGTCCAGTTTACTATTTGGATGTGTCGTTTGACTTCAACATATATAAGATCATATATTTTTATAAATCTATATTTTACAATAGATTCTTTATGTAAAAAACTATATATTATATAATTTTATTTTTAAAAATATTTTATCTTATATGTTTAATATTAAAGTGAAAAATGTGCCAAAAAACAAACATGACACTTATAACGGAACAGAGAGGTAGTAAGATTTTTAGAGCGCTTGACTCAAATGATATTTCACAATAATACGTAGAGATAGGTCAGTCCAAATTTTGCGTGCATAAGCAAATGCAAAGTTGGAGAATATTTATATACTGGCTTCTCTATGTTCTACTACAAGTGTCAAATAATACAGTCTAAATAATTTTCCCAATCAAATACTGAGGGGAAAAAACAATGTTCCTGAGGCCACTGGTTACAATTACAGAGGCCTACAATTAATTATAACTTATGAGCGCTATTATTTTAACTCTATGCGATTAGAAAGCAGCTGAACAGCTTCCATATGTTCCTCATGAATTTGAAAGCTTTCGTGAAACATTGAAGGGAAGAAGACAGCGGGAGCACTTGGCTGACGATTCGGCGCAGTTTCAACAATCTCCGGAACTGTCGCTGAGACGAGTCATGGAACTCGGCCTCCTTCCCTTTCGTAAATAGAAGCTTTCTGCTTCCCACATCACAATGGTATCGTTCCTGTCCAAACCTACCCACCACCACCACATCACATGTAGATGAATCAGTAATTTTAACTCATATTCTCTCACTAAACACTTGACGAATTCTTAAATACTACAGTATTTCATTAAAATAAATCTCCAAACGCTGACCTATCGTCAGATCGATCAACGACAAAATCCGGTGAAAAAGATCAGGTAACGAATGAAACGAGTCGTTTAGTTCAGTAATATATAGATCATGACAAGCAGCACGAGTAGAGTAGGCATTCGATTTTCGACGCAAGCGTCTCTAGAACTTACTTTCGAATGTGAAGGAAGAGAGATGCAAATCATATGACGAAGCGGAATTCTTGTCGAGGCTTGGAGTTCCCCCTTCTTCTCCGTACTTATCAAGCACAAGCTGGATTGTTTCCTCCACACTTGACCCTAACTTCGTCATGGTTCGGAATGGCCCCGTCGTACCTTCCATGGTTACCGTGATCACTACCTTTGCATCCTTTTGATATTCCTGCACGGGAATGATAAATTCCGAAGAGGTTCTAATCAATTGACGCTTAAACGACTGATCAATAAGTTCGTAAATGATCTGTAATTGTTACATTACGATGATTTGCGACGGCGAAAATTGCGATTTTAAGCTCGAAATTTCCTCTCATTTGTATTGATTGGGTAATCCAACCGCAGATGCATCGAGCTCAAGGAACGGTAAGCAGAATCGTTAAACAGAGTCGATTATTTTACGGAGTGTGAACAAGCACAGTCTCTAAGTGTACTCGAACGTTGAAGAGAGTAAACACTGACGGTGACGGCAGTTAAGTACTTGTCTATTAATCACATATATATACCTCGCGAGAAGACCGAAGCGATTCCGAACGGTGCAAATGAGGAGACAACACATCCGTCCAAGTCATCGGTCTGTAGAGCCATTGATTTGAACTCGATCTCGGTGACTCATCCTCGCTGCCGCCGGAAGGGGAAAAGCCAGGAAGGACAGGCTCAGAGAAAGATTTAGGAAGAGTTTCGAACGGCTCAGAGGGAATCCATCTTTCGCGAGAAGTTTGCCGATTCGCAGGGGACGGGGAAGTTCGGGAGGAAGCTCTTGGAGGCCGACGAAAGCTTCGCCGGTCGAGCGTGAGGGATCTCGGTCCGAGGGATCGTGCGGATGATGGCATCGATGGTGGAAAGGGAAAGCGAACAGGGGTGAAGCCGGTAGGCGTGGAGTTTGCTTCAAGTTGACGGTTAGCTGGTGTTGGCTTTTTGATTCGAGGAGTGGGAACTGCTTATAGTGGAATTTGCGTTCTGTTGGTGGTTGTGTCTCGAGACAAAAAAAAAAAAAAAAATCCTTGTCGTTAAGGTATCTTCCCTGGTTGCCTTGTTATTTATACTCAGTCGGTGGTCTAGGGTTTCCTCAAAGAGTAATAAAAACACACATTGCCTGCGCTTGAGCTGCGTCTCTGTCGTTTTATACGTGTATGAACATCGATTGATCCCCTTTTTAAATATTGTACTCCCTCCTGTCCTGAATTGACTGTCCTGTTGTTTTATGACACACTTTTTTCCACTTCAATATTAAGCATATAAGATAAAATATATTTTATAAAACTAATTTTGTAACATATAGTTTATCATATAAGGAATCATTACAAAACTTAAATTTTCAAAATTAATTTATCTTATATGTTAAAAATTGAAGTCAAACGACATGTCCAAATAATAAACAGGACGGTCAATTCAGACGGGGAGTATGTAATCCGATAGTCTTAACTGTATCTTCAATTTTTTAAGAAAGAAGCCTTAATGGCACCGCTTCCTGTTTGAGGAATCTTACCGTGACTTGATCGGGACTCCGAGGATGTCTTATTATTGTATTCTGTTTTATGTTCATCCGTGGAATACCATTTTTTCTTATCCATTTTTCTATTATGAACGGTTTTATAGATGAATAAAAAACTGAAGCTATGACCTTCGGTTATTTGGTTCTACATTTCAAGTAGAGAAACTCAAAGGTTCCAATATAATAAGATATTACACATAAGAGAGGCACCAAAATATGTGAATTAATCACTTCCTTTCACTCTTCACTTTCGCCAAAATAAGTTCGCTCCACTCCCCATTAGTCTTTCGATACTTTGCTTCCTCCTTAGGCGGAGGTACTCCCTTCTTCTAAAGTGAAGGCTTTTTGTTTCCCTATTTCTTGTTCCTCTTTCCTTTCATTTTGATAATGCAACATGTCTTGGTTACACCCCATATATAGTCAAACATAGCTACATAACATGTACATATAGTTTAAGAAATATATACATTACATCTATAAAACATGTATATTACTTATATAACAAATATTGTACACAAAAATAATATTCAAATTCATAATTCTTATAGTTAGAGAGAACAAGAGAGAAAATTGTTTTGAAAGGTTTGAAGAAAATTTTCGGTAAGAAGAGCAAAAAAAAGTGGAGGAAATAATGAAGGTGGTGATCCGGAGATCCACGACGGGTGCGCAGATGATGTTAACACCCGAGGAGTACTCACGAGAAACCCATTCTGAGGTATTTTTCATGTTTTTTTTATAATTTAGGGGCATAATATAGGCAAAATTTGTTAAAAACTGTCCGAAAATAGCAAACAATGATTCCCAGTAGCAGACGAAGCCGGCGTCGGCGTGCCCCCTTTCTCCCCGGCGTCGGCGTGCCCCCTTTCTCCCCGGCGTCGGCGCACCCTTCCTTCTCCCTGGCGTCGGTGCCGCCCCCTTGTTAATGGTGTTGGTGCCAGTTCTTCTCTATTGGCACCTACGCCGGGTTCTGGTCTCGAAATCACTATATCTTCTTCGTTATAGCCCTGTTTGTGGATCCGTTTGTGTCGACACGTTCATCTTTTTGTCTGCTTCGTTATGATCTACTTTGCTGATAATTTGTTTGATATATGTGTAATTTCTTCTTAAGTACGTAGTTTTTCCATTTACGAGTAGTATCACGTGACTGAACGAATTTTTTAATTGTTTCTGCTTAGGGTGAGAATTATGGTAATTTGATGACGAATCAGTTAACGTAGACATAGGTCATCTGTTTAATACGAGCCAGATATTTGCGGATAGAGAGGAGACTGCTACCCATGCGATTCGCATCGCCCGGAATAATGATATTTTTTTAATTAGACAGGCTATTAGGGACGACAGTGAATTAATATTGACGTGTGAGAGGTACGGCAAGAGTAGGTAGTGGAATAGCAAAGTGCGGCGGCACACCACGAAGAAATGCAACTGCCCGTTCCGCCTAAGCATCCGTTGTGCGGGGTCTGTAAGGTGGTTTGTCCCGGTAATGCAGTTAAATCACAACCATGAGTTGGCTAGTAATCCGCAATCACACTTCATGCGCCCTCGCTTTAGCGTGGATGAAAAAACAAGTATGAGTCTGCACAGGAGCGGTGTTGCGCCAAGGCAAATGTGGGCCCATCTGCATGACAAGAACCCTGACAACAAGGCTGATAAAACATTGTTTGATAATCTGGTTGCAAAATTCAGAAGAGAAGACCGTGGGGGCGTATTGATGTTGCATCCTTCATGCACTCGTTGGATGAATGTAATTACAATTGGTGGTCCAAGAAAGACGCGAGTAAGTGTTCGCACATTTGTATATGGTGCTTTTGTATTTGGTTGTTCATGTCATGCACGGTTTGTATTGATTAACGTAATTTTTGCAGGGGATAAATCTAGGTTCGGTCTTATCTTGTTCGCGCACCTTTTTTCGCTCATGCTTACTCAGATGTTCCCGTATGTGGTGCTCATTGATAGCACTTACAAGACGAACCTGTACAAGATGCCGCTAGTGGAGTTCATCGGAGTGACATCATGCGACAAGAACTTCAGTATAGCATTTTGTTTTGTAGTCAGAGAGGACGAGTCTGCATACACTTGGATGCTTAACCAGTTAATGAAGTTGTTGACCTACCTCCCCTATGTTTTTGTCTCTGGCAATGAAAAGACGTTAGTAAAATCCCTTTTAGTGGTATTTCCTTTTGTCCCAAATCTTTTATGCCGGTGCCACATCTCCAGGAACGTGGCTATGAAAGTGATGAAGATCTTAAAGGTTGACACAACTACAGTTGAAGCAGTAGTGTATCGCTGGCAGAGGTTTGTTTACGCGCCGCTACCCTCGTACAATTCAAAGAACTACACGGACGATTGGAAAATTCGTACGGAGCAAAACATCCCTTCGTGGTGTATTTGGATACCACATGGCTAAGTCAACGCCAGAAATTTTATGAGCCATGGGTCAAGTATTTCATGCATTTCGGCAACGCATCAACCAATATGTTTGTTTAAGTGAAATTATCAATATGTTTTGTTTGTCTAATTTATAGTTGTCCCATTTCTTTGTAACTAATGACATACTCGTGTGTAGGGTGGTGAAATATCCCAAATATTAATTACTTTAATTAATAATGAATTAATTAAATAAAGTAATTAATGAGATATTAAGGAATTAAATATCCTTAAATGAGTAAAGGGGAATAACTTAATATTTAAATAAATCCTAAGAAGTCGTTAGGAAACATTAACGAAGCCTAAAACGACATTGAGGAGGTTTAAAAAAAGAAATATAAATGAAAATATAATTAATCGTTTTTACATCGAAAAATGTGTCACCAATATTTTAGAAGTGGAAACGAGGTCTTAGACACCTTATAAGTTATTTGGGTAGTTTTAGAGGCATTGGAAAATTGGTTAAGCAGTCAGAATAAAAGACGTCGCGTTTTCGCCTAAAATGACGAAACGCAAACCAATTAGAAATTAAATAATAATTAACCAAATTTAGAAATAACAATAATAGTTATTGTTTTGAAATTATAAATTTGGAGGTATAAAAAGGTCTGTCTCGTTAAATGGGGCAACGTGTCGTGAACGGCACAAAAACGGGTATAAAACGAGCCAAAAACGACGTTATATGTGTAACATTTTATAAAATAAAAAAATGGGCCGGCCCAATCGATTTTCTTCACTTGACTGAATATGGCCCAGCTCTCATCCCTCTCTTTATTCTCTTCATCTACGGTAATATTCAGCCCTAAACAATTGAACCCACTCCCTCACTCTCTTCTCTCTCTCTCTCTCACGGTAATCCGCAACCATAACTGGCGATGGGAACATACACGCCGTGCCTCTCCTCATTTTCTTCTGTTCAGAACAAAATTCTCCTCTTCTCTTCTCTCTACACCCATGGTATTCAAACCCTAACTGGCGAACGGACAAGGAAGATGCATCTCCTATCCTTCTGAACCCCACGCCGGATCTGAGGTAAGAATTTCTCCTTGGTTGGTTTCAAATTCCACCCGAAAAGCTTAAACTTACTTCCCCTTCCTCCCTTCTTCTCATTCGAAAACGGAGACAAGAACTCCACCCCTCGGCCGAATCGGAAGGAACCGAATCGGCCCCCGTCTCGAACGCCGTGGAGGTGAAATCTCTTTCACTTTTGTTTTATGTTTCTGATTTGTGTAGTTAGATTTGAGGTAGTCTAGGACAGAAAATCACCCTCCATTTCCCCTATGTTTTCGCAATCGAAGCTGATTTTCCTTGCAATATATTGTACAATTTGGCAAAATCTGGTGTGAATGTGGTAGGCGTTCTTTCTTTCGAATTTGTACAAACCATGAACAATTACCACGAACAATTTCTGTATATGGACTTCGAATATGAAGTTTGTTGTTTACGTGTTCCGAAAATTGCAAGAGAATTATATGTGTTTCTGAAATTGAAATTGATTTAGGGTTCTAGAAATTGAAATTAGGGTTTCAAAATTGATTAAGAAAAAAATCAATTTAGGGTTTCGAATTGGAAACTAAGGTTCTGTAAACTAAGTTCGAATTCGATGAAATTGTGAAATTAGGGTTAGGGATTTGAAATCAAATTGACGGAAATCCAAAATTAGGGTTTTAGAAAATTAAATTGGGGAAAGAAATCAGAATTAGGGTTTATGGTATTAGAAACTAGGGTTTTTTTCATATAAAATTGATATTTGAAAATTGTGGGCGAAAATGTAATTTTGTGAAAAATTGGGGAAAACCGTAAATATAAAAATTTGAGGCAAAGGCGTGAATTAGAAAGATTTGGGGTCGGATGGTAATTTTGGAAAGATTGGTCAGAATTGAATTAGGGATTTTGACCTAAGTCAAAATTAAATTAGGGATTTGACTAGGTCAAAATCGAAATTGAGAAGTTCAAATTAGGATTGATTGGTCAAAATCAAATTAGGGATTTTGACCAAGTCAAAATCAAAATTGGAGAGTCAAAATTGAAACTGGAATGTCAAAATTGAATTGGGAACATTGACCATTCAGATTTGATTTAGGGTGAGTCAAATTGAATTGGGCTAAAGATGGCCCACAAAGTCAAAACGAATTTGGGCTTATAAATTGGTGAACAAACCAAACTGAGTTGGGCCTTGATCAATCTGGGTCAAGTAAGAATAATGGTTGAATAAATCAGAATAACAATGGGGGAATGGGCTTAAATGAGCCCACTGAAATAACAAAAGGAAATCAATATGGGCTCAAGACCAAGGTAGGATTCAGATAGAAGTCAGAATATTAAATTGGGTCAACTTTAAACAACTAGGTATTCATTAGTAAATGTAAAAGGAATTAACAATTTAGTGAGGTGACCAGGTTATAGAATAAAATAATTAATATAATAACAATAATGATAATAATAGTTGTACTATAAACTTATATTAATTGGTAAGTATTATGGTTGATATTAATTATATGAGAATTTAAAGTTTTATACATGTATACGTAATGGGTTAATATTAGAATTTATGAGACGATATGTATATATTGAATGAATACGTACATGTATATATAGTTAGAGGGTTAGAACAAACATAAAATTTAAAATTATGAATGTATATATATTAGTGTAACATTAAATTGGCGTGAACATACTTATACAAGTATATATATAGTTGGGATTAAATTATAAATTAAGAAATATTGGAGGAACGCTATAATATTAAGTAAAATTGGAGGAGGTAGAATTGTAAATAAAAGTCATAATTATTAAGAGCGAAAATCGGTGTAATTATGGAGAATACTGAGAGGATTAATGTAATAATGGTAATACATTAGAATTTCCGAGAACATACGTGTACAACTATGAATACAAGGATACATAGTTAAAAACTTTAAACTTAAAGAAACGTGCAAAAGAAGAATTATGTTATACATACCAAGAATTTAACTCAGTGAATTAAATGAATTATAGGATTCGGATAGCCAGGTCGTGAGCCGAGACTAGGCGAGCATCTTCTTCGGTGTAAGGTATGGTTTTCTTTGCAGTCTGCTTTCTACCGAGGTTTACCTCGACTTGAGTGTTACTTGTTTATATGTAATGACTAAACAAGATAAATGCATGAAAATATTTTACTGCATTTTCCTTCGTGTTTCGTATTGTGCTAACCCGATATTCCTTTGAGCTTGCGTACTAACTTCGATCAGTAATCAACGCACGAAAGGAACATACAAAATAATGGTTAGAGATTCACAAACGTTTCCCACATAAGAAATGCCTAACATTTGACAATGGTGTAAGAACATGGAACGACTCCCTAATATTGGTTAGTTAATATCAACAAAGGTTTAACTAACAAAGAATGTTTCTCCGAGACTTCTAAAACTGGTAACATGGGGGTGAGGAATTCGGAACTGATACCGGTCACGCGTGTATTGGGTTAGGAGGTCGGTATCTATATTAGATCCGACTTCCATTTGAGACTTGTCTTCGGACTTGTCTCCTTGAGTTAACAAACCGATTAGCTTCCTCCTCGGATTACTGTTCGAGGTTGGAGGCCAGATATATTATCATGGTGTGGTTGGATCACCTATATCCAAGCTAACATAAGATGGAATTATTGTTTATTAAAGCTTTGGAGTTCACACTCACTTGCTA
The DNA here is from genome assembly GCA_023374045.1 of Limonium bicolor. Classification (NCBI taxonomy): domain Eukaryota; kingdom Viridiplantae; phylum Streptophyta; class Magnoliopsida; order Caryophyllales; family Plumbaginaceae; genus Limonium; species Limonium bicolor. The sequence continues at coordinate 319,433,097 of CM041777.1, read as the reverse complement.
GGGTTATTGACAACCCGACAAAATAAACAACGGGAAAAGGTATGAACGGTTCTAAATAAAGAACGATTGACATTATATAAGTTAAGGCCGAACTCGAGAACTAAATAAGTTCTCATGCCTAGAAAACTATCTTACTTGATGAACTTCCATTACGATGTTCGATCTATTTGAGTTATGTGATTACATGCTTGATATGTTGTATGTTTATTGTTCTTCATAATGTTGTTTGAATAATAATCAACCGCATGTATATCGACCAATTAGTTCCGTGTAGCCCCGGTAGCTCATGGGCTACACGTTTACCATACTAGCAAAGGTGTTGAGCTCTTCAGGGCCTACCATTTATTTTACAGGTACA